>BMAR01000022.1:715000-1219958 GCA_021605115.1 Astrephomene gubernaculifera | reverse complement strand
GGTGGGTGCTAGGTCGTGGGTGCTAGGTCGGCGGGTGCTAGGTCGGTGGGTGCTAGTTCGGCGGGTGCTAGGTCGGCGGCTGCTAGGTTGGTGTGTGCTAGGTCGCCGGGTGCTAGGTCGGCGGGTGCTAGGTCGGCGGCTGCTAGGTCGGTGTGTGCTAGGTCGGCCGGTGCTAGGTCGGTGCGTGCTAGGTCGGTGCGTGCTAGGTCGGTGGGTGCTAGGTCGGTGGGTGCTAGGTCGCCGGGGTGCTAGGTCGGCGGGTGCTAGGTCCGGGCGTGCTAGGTCGGCGGGTGCTAGGTCGGTGTCTGCTAGGTCGGTGGTGCTAGGTCGGGTGCGTGCTAGGTCGGTGGGCGCTAGGTCGGTGGGTGCTAGGTCGGCGGGTGCTAGGTCGGCGGGTGCTAGGTCGGTGCGTGCTAGGTCGGTGGGTGCTAGTCGGTGGGTGCTAGGTGCGCCGGGTGCTAGGTCGGCGGGTGCTAGGTCGGCGGGTGCTAGGTTCCGGGCGTGCTAGGTCGCGGTTGCTAGGTCGGTGTCGTGCTAGGGTCGGTGGTGCTAGGTCGGTAGGCGTGCTAGGTCGGGGGCTAGTCGGGGGTGCTAGGTCGGTGCGTGGCTAGGTCGGTGGCGTGCTAGGTCGGCGGGTGCTAGGTCGTGGGTAGCTAGGTCGGTGGCGTGCTAGTCGGTGGGTGCTAGGTCGGAGGCGTGCTAGGTCGGTGGAGTGCTAGGTCGGGGAAGTGGCTAGGTCGGTGGGTGCTAGTGCTAGGTCGGTGTGTGCTAGGTCGGTGCGTGCTAGGTCGGCGCGTGCTAGGTCGGTGGGTGCTAGGTCGGCGGTTGCTAGGTCGCCGGGTGCTAGGTCGGTGAGTGCTAGGTCGGTGCGTGCTAGGTCGGCGGGTGCTAGGTCGGCGAGTGCTAGGTCAGCGGGTGCTAGGTCGGTGCGTGCTTGGTCGGTGCGTGCTAGGTCGGCGGGTGCTAGGTCGGCGGGTGCTAGGTCGGCGGGTGCTAGGTCGGTGCGTGCTAGGTCGGCGGGTGCTAGGTCGGCGCGTGCTAGGTCGGCGGGTGCTAGGTCGGTGTCTGCTAGGTCGGTGGGTGCTAGGTCGGTGCGTGCTAGGTCGGTGGGCGCTAGGTCGGTGGGTGCTAGGTCGGCGGGTGCTAGGTCGGCGGGTGCTAGGTCGGCGGGTGCTAGGTCGGCGGGTGCTAGATCGGCGGGTGCTAGGTCGGTGCGTGCTAGGTCGGCGGGTGCTAGGTCGGTAGGCGCTAGGTCGGCGGGCGCTAGGTCGGTGCGTGCTAGGTCGGCGGCTGCTAGGTCGGCGGCTGCTAGGTCGGCGGGTGCTAGGTCGCCGGCTGCTAGGTCGGTGGGTGCTAGGTCGGTGGGTGCTAGGTCGGCGGGTGCTAGGTCGGCGGCTGCTAGGTCGGCGGGTGCTAGGTCGCCAGGTGCTAGGTCGGTTAGTGCTAGGTCGGTGTGTGCTAGGTCGGTGCGTGCTAGATCGGCGCGTGCTAGGTCAGTGGGTGCTAGGTCGGCGGGTGCTAGGTCGCCGGGTGCTAGGTCGGTGAGTGCTAGGTCGGTGGGTGCTAGGTCGGTGTCTGCTAGGTCGGTGGGTGCTAGGTCGGTGCGTGCTAGGTCGGCGGGTGCTAGGTCGGCGGGTGCTAGGTCGGTGCGTGCTAGGTCGGCGGGTGCTAGGTCGGTGGGTGCTAGGTCGGCGGCTGCTAGGTCGGTGGGTGCTAGGTCGCCGGGTGCTAGGTCGGCGGGTGCTAGGTCCGGGCGTGCTAGGTCGGCGGGTGCTAGGTCGGTGTCTGCTAGGTCGGTGGGTGCTAGGTCGGTGCGTGCTAGGTCGGTGGGCGCTAGGTCGGTGGAGCTAGGTCGGCGGGTGCTAGGTCGGCGGGTGCTAGGTCGGCGGGTGCTAGGTCCGGGCGTGCTAGGTCGGCTGGTGCTAGGTCGGTGTCTGCTAGGTCGGTGGGTGCTAGGTCGGTGCGTGCTAGGTCGGCGGGCGCTAGGTCGGTGCGTGCTAGGTCGGCGGGTGCTAGGTCGGCGCGTGCTAGGTCGGCGGGTGCTAGGTCGGTGTCTGCTAGGTCGGTGGGTGCTAGGTCGGTGCGTGCTAGGTCGGTGGGCGCTAGGTCGGCGGGTGCTAGGTCGGCGGGTGCTAGGTCGGCGGGTGCTAGGTCGGCGGGTGCTAGGTCGGTGAGTGCTAGGTCGGTGGGTGCTAGGTCGGCGGGTGCTAGGTCGGCGAGTGCTAGGTCGGCGGGTGCTAGGTCGGCGGGTGCTAGGTCGGTGCGTGCTAGGTCGGTGCGTGCTAGGTCGGCGCGTGCTAGGTCGGCGGGTGCTAGGTCGGCGGGTGCTAGGTCGGCGGGTGCTAGGTCGGCGGGTGCTAGGTCGGCGGGTGCTAGGTCGGCGGGTGCTAGGTCGGTGAGTGCTAGGTCGGCGGGTGCTAGGTCGGCGGGTGCTAGGTCGGCGGGTGCTAGGTCGGTGAGTGCTAGGTCGGTGGGTGCTAGGTCGGCGGGTGCTAGGTCGGCGAGTGCTAGGTCGGCGGGTGCTAGGTCGGCGGGTGCTAGGTCGGTGCGTGCTAGGTCGGTGCGTGCTAGGTCGGCGCGTGCTAGGTCGGCGGGTGCTAGGTCAGGGGGTGCTAGGTCGGCGGGTGCTAGGTCGGCGCGTGCTAGGTCGGCGGGTGCTAGGTCGGCGGGTGCTAGGTCGGCGCGTGCTAGGTCGGCGGCGCTAGGTCGGCGGGTGCTAGGTCGGCGGGTGCAAGGTCGGTGGGTGCTAGGTCGGTGGGTGCTAGGTCGGCGGGTGCTAGGTCGGTGCGTGCTAGGTCGGCGGGTGCTAGGTCGGCGGGTGCTAGGTCGGCGGGTGCTAGGTCGGTGCGTGCTAGGTCGGTGGGTGCTAGGTCGGCGGGTGCTAGGTCGGTGGGTGCTAGGTCGGTGCGTGCTAGGTCGGTGGGTGCTAGGTCGGCGGGTGCTAGGTCGGTGCGTGCTAGGTCGGCGGGTGCTAGGTCGGCGGGTGCTAGGTCGGTGGGTGCTAGGTCGGCGGGTGCTAGGTCGGCGGGTGCTAGGTCGGCGGGTGCTAGGTCGGCGGGTGCTAGGTCGGTGCGTGCTAGGTCGGCGGGTGCTAGGTCGGTAGGCGCTAGGTCGGCGGGCGCTAGGTCGGTGCGTGCTAGGTCGGCGGCTGCTAGGTCGGCGGGTGCTAGGTCGGCGGCTGCTAGGTCGGTGGGTGCTAGGTCGGTGGGTGCTAGGTCGGCGGGTGCTAGGTCGGTGGGTGCTAGTTCGGCGGGTGCTAGGTCGGCGGCTGCTAGGTCGGTGTGTGCTAGGTCGCCGGGTGCTAGGTCGGCGGGTGCTAGGTCGGCGGCTGCTAGGTCGGCGGCTGCTAAGTCGGTGTGTGCTAGGTCGCCGGGTGCTAGGTCGGTGCGTGCTAGGTCGGTGCGTGCTAGGTCGGTGGGTGCTAGGTCGGTGGGTGCTAGGTCGCCGGGTGCTAGGTCGGCGGGTGCTAGGTCGGGGCGTGCTAGGTCGGCGGGTGCTAGGTCGGTGTCTGCTAGGTCGGTGGGTGCTAGGTCGGTGCGTGCTAGGTCGGTGGGTGCTAGGTCGGTGGGTGCTAGGTCGGCGGGTGCTAGGTCGGCGGGTGCTAGGTCGGTGGGTGCTAGGTCGGTGTGTGCTAGGTCGATGCGTTCTAGGTCGGCGCGTGCTAGGTCGGCGGGTGCTAGGTCGGCGGGTGCTAGGTCGGTGAGTGCTAGGTCGGTGAGTGCTAGGTCGGTGCGTGCTAGGTCGGCGGGTGCTAGGTCGGCGAGTGCTAGGTCGGCGGGTGCTAGGTCGGCGGGTGCTAGGTCGGTGGGTGCTAGGTCGGTGCGTGCTAGGTCGGCGTGTGCTAGGTCGGCGGGTGCTAGGTCGGCGGGCGCTAGGTTGGTGCGTGCTAGGTCGGCGGGTGCTAGGTCGGCGCGTGCTAGGTCGGCGGGTGCTAGGTCGGTGTCTGCTAGGTCGGTGGGTGCTAGGTCGGTGCGTGCTAGGTCGGTGGGCGCTAGGTCGGTGGGTGCTAGGTCGGCGGGTGCTAGGTCGGCGGGTGCTAGGTCGGCGGCTGCTAGGTTGGCGGGTGCTAGATAGGCGGGTGCTAGGTCGGTGCGTGCTAGGTCGGCGGGTGCTAGGTCGGTAGGCGCTAGGTCGGCGGGCGCTAGGTCGGTGCGTGCTAGGTCAGCGGCTGCTAGGTCGGCGGGTGCTAGGTCGCCGGCTGCTAGGTCGGTGGGTGCTAGGTCGGTGGGTGCTAGGTCGGCGGGTGCTAGGTCGGTGGGTGCTAGGTCGGCGGGTGCTAGGTCGGCGGCTGCTAGGTCGGTGTGTGCTAGGTCGCCGGGTGCTAGGTCGCCGGGTGCTAGGTCGGCGGCTGCTAGGTCGGTGTGTGCTAGGTCGCCGGGTGCTAGGTCGGTGCGTTCTAGGTCGGTGCGTGCTAGGTCGGTGGGTGCTAGGTCGGTGGGTGCTAGGCCGCCGGGTGCTAGGTCGGCGGGTGCTAGGTCGGCGGGTGCTAGGTCGGGGCGTGCTAGGTCGGCGGGTGCTAGGTCGGTGTCTGCTAGGTCGGTGGGTGCTAGGTCGGTGCGTGCTAGGTCGGTGGGTGCTAGGTTGGCGGGTGCTAGGTCGGCGCGTGCTAGGTCGGCGGCTGCTAGGTCGGTGTCTGCTAGGTCGGTGCGTGCTAGGTCGGTGCGTGCTAGGTCGGTGGGCGCTAGGTCGGCGGGTGCTAGGTCGGCGGGTGCTAGGTCGGCGGGTGCTAGGTCTGTGAGTGCTAGGTCGGTGTGTGCTAGGTCGGTTCGTGCTAGGTCGGCGCGTGCTAGGTCGGCGGGTGCTAGGTCGGCGGGTGCTAGGTCGCCGGGTGCTAGGTCGGTGAGTGCTAGGTCGGTGTGTGCTAGGTCGGTGCGTTCTAGGTCGGCGTGTGCTAGGTCGGTGGGTGCTAGGTCGGCGGGTGCTAGGTCGCCGGGTGCTAGGTCGGTGCGTGCTAGGTCGGTGCGTGCTAGGTCGGCGTGTGCTAGGTCGGCGGGCGCTAGGTCGGTGCGTGCTAGGTCGGCGGGTGCTAGGTCGGCGCGTGCTAGGTCGGCGGGTGCTAGGTCGGTGTCTGCTAGGTCGGTGGGTGCTAGGTCGGTGCGTGCTAGGTCGGTGGGTGCTAGGTCGGTGGGTGCTAGGTCGGCGGGTGCTAGGTCGGCGGGTGCTAGGTCGGCGGCTTCTAGGTCGGCGGGTGCTAGATCGGCGGGTGCTAGGTCGGTGCGTGCTAGGTCGGCGGGTGCTAGGTCGGTAGGCGCTAGGTCGGTGCGTGCTAGGTCGGCGGCTGCTAGGTCGGCGGGTGCTAGGTCGCCGGCTGCTAGGTCGGTGGGTGCTAGGTCGGTGGGTGCTAGGTCGGCGGGTGCTAGGTCGGTGCGTGCTAGGTCGGCGGGTGCTAGGTCGGTGGGTGCTAGGTCGGTGGGTGCTAGGTCGGCGGGTGCTAGGTTGGTGCGTGCTAGGTCGGCGGCTGCTAGGTCGGCGGGTGCTAGGTCGGTGGGTGCTAGGTCGGTGTGTGCTAGGTCGCCGGGTGCTAGGTCGGCGGGTGCTAGGTCGGCGGCTGCTAGGTCGGTGTGTGCTAGGTCGCCGGGTGCTAGGTCGGTGCGTGCTAGGTCGGTGCGTGCTAGGTCGGTGGGTGCTAGGTCGGTGGGTGCTAGGTCGGCGGGTGCTAGGTCGGCGGGTGCTAGGTCGGCGGGTGCTAGGTCGGGGCGTGCTAGGTCGGCGGGTGCTAGGTCGGTGTCTGCTAGGTCGGTGGGTGCTAGGTCGGTGCGTGCTAGGTCGGCGGGCGCTAGGTCGGTGCGTGCTAGGTTGGCGGGTGCTAGTTCGGCGCGTGCTAGGTCGGCGGGTGCTAGGTCGGTGTCTGCTAGGTCGGTGCGTGCTAGGTCGGTGCGTGCTAGGTCGGTGGGCGCTAGGTCGGCGGGTGCTAGGTCGGCGGGTGCTAGGTCGGCGGGTGCTAGGTCGGTGAGTGCTAGGTCGGTGTGTGCTAGGTCGGTGCGTGCTAGGTCGGCGCGTGCTAGGTCGGCGGGTGCTAGGTCGGCGGGTGCTAGGTCGCCGGGTGCTAGGTCGGTGAGTGCTAGGTCGGTGGGTGCTAGGTCGGCGGGTGCTAGGTCGGCGAGTGCTAGGTCGGCGGGTGCTAGGTCGGCGGGTGCTAGGTCGGTGCGTGCTAGGTCGGTGCGTGCTAGGTCGGCGCGTGCTAGGTCGGCGGGTGCTAGGTCGGGGGGTGCTAGGTCGGGGGGTGCTAGGTCGGCGGGTGCTAGGTCGGCGGGTGCTAGGTCGGCGGGTGCTAGGTCGGCGGGTGCTAGGTCGGCGGGTGCTAGGTCGGTGAGTGCTAGGTCGGCGGCGCTAGGTCGGTGCGTGCTAGGTCGGCGGGTGCTAGGTCGGCGCGTGCTAGGTCGGCGGGTGCTAGGTCGGTGTCTGCTAGGTCGGTGGGTGCTAGGTCGGTGCGTGCTAGGTCGGTGGGCGCTAGGTCGGTGCGTGCTAGGTCGGCGCGTGCTAGGTCGGCGGGTGCTAGGTCGGGGGGTGCTAGGTCGGGGGGTGCTAGGTCGGCGGGTGCTAGGTCGGCGGGTGCTAGGTCGGCGGGTGCTAGGTCGGCGGGTGCTAGGTCGGCGGGTGCTAGGTCGGTGAGTGCTAGGTCGGCGGCGCTAGGTCGGTGCGTGCTAGGTCGGCGGGTGCTAGGTCGGCGCGTGCTAGGTCGGCGGGTGCTAGGTCGGTGTCTGCTAGGTCGGTGGGTGCTAGGTCGGTGCGTGCTAGGTCGGTGGGCGCTAGGTCGGTGGGTGCTAGGTCGGCGGGTGCTAGGTCGGCGGGTGCTAGGTCGGTGAGCGCTAGGTCGGTGTGTGCTAGGTCGGGGCGTGCTAGGTCGGCGCGTGCTAGGTCGGCGGGTGCTAGGTCGGCGGGTGCTAGGTCGGCGCGTGCTAGGTCGGTGCGTGCTAGGTCGGTGGGTGCTAGGTCGGTGGGTGCTAGGTCGGTGAGTGCTAGGTCGGTGGGTGCTAGGTCGGCGGGTGCTAGGTCGGTGCGTGCTAGGCCGGCGGGTGCTAGGTCGGTAGGCGCAAGGTCGGCGGGCGCTAGGTCGGTGTGTGCTAGGTCGGCGGGTGCTAGGTCGGCGGGTGCTAGGTCGGCGGGTGCTAGGTCGGTGCGTGCTAGGTCGGCGGGTGCTAGGTCGGTGCGTGCTAGGTCGGCGGGTGCTAGGTCAGTGGGTGCTAGGTCGGCGGGTGCTAGGTCGGCGGCTGCAAGGTAGGCGGCTGCAAGGTCCGCGGGAGCTAGGTCGCTGGGTGCTAGGTCGGTGCGTGCTAGGTCGGTGGGTGCTAGGTCGGTGCGTGCTAGGTTGGCGGGTGCTAGGTCGGCGCGTGCTAGGTCGGTGGGCGCTAGGTCGGCGGGTGCTAGGTCGGTGCGTGCTAGGTCGGCGGCTGCTAGGTCGGCGTGTGCTAGGTCGGCGGGTGCTAGGTCGGTGGGTGCTAGGTCGGTGGGTGCTAGGTCGGTGGGTGCTAGGTCGGTGCGTGCTAGGTCGGCGCGTGCTAGGTCGGTGGGTGCTAGGTCGGCGGGTGCTAGGTCGGCGGGTGCTAGGTCGGTGAGTGCTAGGTCGGTGGGTGCTAGGTCGGTGGGTGCTAGGTCGGCGAGTGCTAGGTCGGCGGGTGCTAGGTCGGCGGGTGCTAGGTCGGTGCGTGCTAGGTCGGTGCGTGCTAGGTCGGCGCGTGCTAGGTCGGCGGGTGCTAGGTCGGCGGGCGCTAGGTCGGTGTCTGCTAGGTCGGTGGGTGCTAGGTCGGTGCGTGCTAGGTCGGTGGGCGCTAGGTCGGCGGGTGCTAGGTCGGCGGGTGCTAGGTCGGCGGGTGCTAGGTCGGTGAGTGCTAGGTCGGTGTGTGCTAGGTCGGTGCGCGCTAGGTCGGTGAGTGCTAGGTCGGCGGGTGCTAGGTCGGCGGCTGCTAGGTCGGCGAGTGCTAGGTCGGCGGGTGCTAGGTCGGCGGGTGCTAGGTCGGCGGGTGCTAGGTCGGTGCGTGCTAGGTCGGTGCATGCTAGGTCGGCGCGTGCTAGGTCGGCGGGTGCTAGGTCGGCGGCGCTAGGTCGGTGCGTGCTAGGTCGGCGGGTGCTAGGTCGGCGCGTTCTAGGTGGGCGGGTGCTAGGTCGGTGTCTGCTAGGTCGGTGGGTGCTAGGTCGGTGCGTGCTAGGTCGGTGGGCGCTAGGTCGGTGGGTGCTAGGTCGGCGGGTGCTAGGTCGGCGGGTGCTAGGTCGGCGGGTGCTAGGTCGGTGAGCGCTAGGTCGGTGTGTGCTAGATCGGTGCGTGCTAGGTCGGCGCGTGCTAGGTCGGCGGGTGCTAGGTCGGCAGGTGCTAGGTCGCCGGGTGCTAGGTCGGTGATTTCTAGGTTGGTGGGTGCTAGGTCGGCGGGTGCTAGGTCAGCGAGTGCTAGGTCGGCGCGTTCTAGGTCGGCGGGTGCTAGGTCGGTGGGTGCTAGGTCGGTGGGCGCTAGATCGGCGGGTGCTAGGTCGGCGGGTGCTAGGTTGGTGCGTGCTAGGTCGGCGGCTGCTAGGTCGGCGGGTGCTAGGTGGGCGGGTGCTAGGTCGGTGGGTGCTAGGTCGGTGGGTGCTAGGTCGGCGGGTGCTAGGTCGCCGGCTGCTAGGTCGGTGGGTGCTAGGTCGCCGGGTGCTAGGTCGGCGGGTGCTAGGTCGGTGGGTGCTAGGTCGGCGGGTGCTAGGTCGGCGGCTGCTAGGTCGGTGTGTGCTAGGTTGGCGGGTGCTAGGTCGGCGGGTGCTAGGTCGGCGGGTGCTAGGTCGGCGGGTGCGTGGCGACTGGCCCCTGCAGGGAGGGGAGGCAGGCAGCAGGGGGGGAGGGAGGAGGGGGAGGGGACCTAACCGAATATCCCCACCACACCTCCCACTATACCTGTACTATGCCTTCTTACATCCAGCACCAGCGTTTTAAGCAGTTATTGAATCAGGTAATCTCTGCTTTGCCTCTGTTTTGACTGTACTCGCGTTTCACATGCGAACCTATCCCCACTGCTTGCTCTTGTTTCTACTCAACTACACACAGACACAGGTACTGCACACGTAAATGACCAACGGTACACACACATGAGCTTTACAGACCTCACTACCTCTACAGATTACCTTCCGTACCACGTCACAACAGTCTACGTACCCCCCATAACTTAGCACTCGTACCACGTCACACAGACACACACAGGTACCACACACATGTTTACATGTTATTAGTACGGGTACAGCCTTACAGAGACAGCACACGTACAGCCTTGACTTAGTACTCTTACCGTGTCACACACACACACGTACCTGTTCAGCAGCAGTTCCAGCCTATCTACCTACCTACTATACTCGATATTGTCAGCTACTACATACATATCAACCTACTCCTACTGGCCTTAGGTCCGGTCGTTTTCCGAGAGTGCTTCTTACGTCCTACTTACTCTCAGCACCAGTACCAGTACATCTATATGTACATACGCTACCATATTCCTCGGCTCCTGTGGCGGTTCTGTGGCGACTTCATCTTCCGACATCCCAGTACGTTCCTACTCATGGCCAGTTTTCTTAACACACATACCACGTCACATTAGCACACGTACCCCCATAGAATACGTTTCGTACCGTGTCACATTAGTACAGGTACACACACAGACACACACACACACACAGGGGTGCCCATACACGTGTTTACGTTGTCACGTGAATGGCCAAGGGTACTGCACACGTGTTTACGTTGTTATGGGTGCGGGTACGGCCCCCTTGTCCCCCTGCTGGGGTCTTGGCTGTACCCGGCATCGTCCGCCCTGCCTGCCACAACCACAAGGCACCGCCGGCCTGAGGCCCGCTCACGACTACAGCTAGGCATGTTGTCAGCAGGTCTCGCATCCAGTTAGCGTCCGCCTCCGGTTTGTTGCGGTTGCAGCTGACAGGTCCCCGTGGCGTCCGGTGGAGGCCTGGGGTGCAGAGACGGAGAAAGGCAATCGCAACGCAACAAGGTGGGGCAAGCAGGAGTGGCACAAGCAGATGTCGTGTGCCAGCAGTCGCATTCACTCTGCAGCGGCCGCCCCGATGGCGCCGCTGATACCGCAGCAGCGCAAGCATGCACCCCGAATGACATATGTGGGCCTGTGAGCCTACCAAGCCACCACCCTAAGGCGCCAGGCTCGCACTGATTTTCTTTGGACCATCACAGTGCGCGGCGCAGTGAGTGCAAGTCGGTAGCAGTCCAGCCCACCTTAGCGCTTCTTTGGCAGCACCTTCTCCAGCTTCTCGTCCATGGCCTGGATGCCCTCGCGCACGGCCTCAAAGTTCTTCTGGTGCTTCTCGTCCATATCCTTAAAGTTCTTCTGGTGCTTCTCGTCCATATCCTTAATGCTATGTTGCATCTTCAAGCTCGAATTCTCGAGCTGCAGGGCTCTGAGCGCCTGGCTCACGAGGATCAGGCCACCGCCAATCTTCCAGCCGAACTCCACCAGCTTGCCCCAGGAAACATACACCTCGGACATAGGGACACTGATGTCTTTCGAAGCGTCAGCGCTGTAAAGACGCTGACTGTGAAAGTTAACGCGCTGTAGCTTCATTTGGCGCAGTGGCGCAGGTGCGACCTATCCTGATGCCTGCTAAAGGCTGGCAGCAAAAGTCATGTGTTAAAGCGTGTTGATAGGAGCACGTTCTGAAGTGCTGATGTTGACTTTTGCTGCCAGCCTTTAGCAGGCATCAGGATAGGTCGCACCTGCGCCACTGCGCCAAATGAAGCTGCCGCGCGTTAACTTTCACAGTCAGCGTCTTTACAGCGCTGACGCTTCGAAAGACATCAGTGTCCCTATGTCCGAGGTGTATGTTTCCTGGGGCAAGCTGGTGGAGTTCGGCTGGAAGATTGGCGGTGGCCTGATCCTCGTGAGCCAGGCGCTCAGAGCCCTGCAGCTCGAGAATTCGAGCTTGAAGATGCAACATAGCATTAAGGATATGGACGAGAAGCACCAGAAGAACTTTAAGGATATGGACGAGAAGCACCAGAAGAACTTTGAGGCCGTGCGCGAGGGCATCCAGGCCATGGACGAGAAGCTGGAGAAGGTGCTGCCAAAGAAGCGCTAAGGTGGGCTGGACTGCTACCGACTTGCACTCACTGCGCCGCGCACTGTGATGGTCCAAAGAAAATCAGTGCGAGCCTGGCGCCTTAGGGTGGTCGCTTGGTAGGCTCACAGGCCCACATATGTCATTCCTTATTGTTTGCCAGATGAATGGGCGCTCAAATCAACCTTGCCCACCTTCAAAGTGTGCTTCCAAGTCTGTCCACGTACTTTTCCCAGCAAAAGACGCTTATTGCTTGTAAGACTCTTATGTTTTTACCCTAAATCATTAACAGTGCAGCCATTTGAGGCCAATACTTCGCAGTAAAGAGGAATGTTGATCTTGAGCCGAGTCGTCATATCAATCAGAGGCTAATGATTAGTCACCTAGATACCGGAAAGAGTAATTAACGCAATAAGTCCATGGCCAGCTAGGTCTCCAGCTAAGTGTGTCACATAGTGTGTGAGTAAACATAATGTGCTGTACCATATTATATGCGACAATGCAGCGTTGACCGGCACATCGTCCTAGCGACATACAACTTGCTTCGTCCCATATAATGTGACATACCGCACTGTGTGGTATCCCACATAGCGCGGAATGCCCAATTGACCGGTACTCAGTGTGCATTTGCAGCTTTGCGTACTGCGCATTACACGTGCGCTTCTTACAACAGCTATGCCTACTATGTGTTGCACTATCCTCGAAGGAAGGGAGGTTGGTGAATGTCGCCATCCAATTGTGGATTTGCCCTTTAGTTTCGCGCGTCTTCATAAATCGCTATGTTATCATTGTACACACAACAAAGTATTGAAAAGCCACAGGGAGCGCTGGAGGTGTACAATGTATGCTGAAGGAAGGCCATGCTCTTCGATTGACCAAAACTGAAGGCTTTCCTCGCAAGAACTGCTTCACCCAGCCTGCCACGATTACACATACATTAATTATGACCAAAGGCTTTACTTGGTTGCGAAACTATTACCGTGGTGAACCACGGGCCCACGGGACAGCGTGAGACGCTACCGGAACGTAAAAGCCTTAAGTACAAACAAGCTTGGCCCGTTTGGATCAAAGGGAGCTCGCATACCTTGCAGTACTGCATGCCCGAGCGTGGCGCTCGGGATGTTGACACACGCGTGCATGGTTGGGAAGGATATGCCATGATTTGGGGTCCTGGGCAGACCCAGGGTTTCGGGGTCCTAAACAGCCGTACGAGCAGCTCCTAACCCCGCCGCCACACCTATAGACTCCCCATACATATATTAACTTGTGGCCAAGCGTGCGGCTCGGTTAGTTGCCGCATGCACGCGTAGTTGGGCTGGATGTGCCGTTCAGACTGGGTGCATGGTGGGGGACCTAGGCAAACCCAGGGTTTCGGGGTCCTATCCGACCATGTGAGCAGCTCCTGACCCCGCCGTCACACCTATAGACTGCCCATACATATATTAACTTGTGGCCAAGCGTGCGGCTCGGTTAGTTGCCGCATGCGCACGTGGTTGGGCAGGATGTGCTGTTCAGGCAGGGTGCATGGTGGGGGACCTAGGCAAACCCAGGGTTTCGGGGTCCTATCCGACCATGTGAGCAGCTCCTGACCCCGCCGTCACACGTATAGACTCCTCATACATATATTAACTTGTGGCCAAGCGTGCGGCTCGGTTAGTTGCCGCATGCGCACGTGGTTGGGCAGGATGTGCTGTTCAGGCAGGGTGCATGGTGGGGGACCTAGGCAAACCCAGGGTTTCGGGGTCCTATCCGACCATGTGAGCAGCTCCTGACCCCGCCGTCACACGTATAGACTCCTCATACATATATTAACTTGTGGCCAAGCGTGCGGCTTGGTTAGTTGCCGCATGCGCACGTGGTTGGGCAGGATGTGCTGTTCAGGCAGGGTGCATGGTGGGGGACCTAGGCAAACCCAGGGTTTCGGGGTCCTATCCGACCATGTGAGCAGCTCCTGACCCCGCCGTCACACGTATAGACTCCTCATACATATATTAACTTGTGGCCAAGCGTGCGGCTCGGTTAGTTGCCGCATGCGCACGTGGTTGGGCAGGATGTGCTGTTCAGGCAGGGTGCATGGTGGGGGACCTAGGCAAACCCAGGGTTTCGGGGTCCTATCCGACCATGTGAGCAGCTCCTGACCCCGCCGTCACACGTATAGACTCCTCATACATATATTAACTTGTGGCCAAGCGTGCGGCTCGGTTAGTTGCCGCATGCGCACGTGGTTGGGCAGGATGTGCTGTTCAGGCAGGGTGCATGGTGGGGGACCTAGGCAAACCCAGGGTTTCGGGGTCCTCTCCGACCATGTGAGCAGCTCCTGACCCCGCCGTCACACGTATAGACTCCTCATACATATATTAACTTGTGGCCAAGCGTGCGGCTCGGTTAGTTGCCGCATGCGCACGTGGTTGGGCAGGATGTGCTGTTCAGGCAGGGTGCATGGTGGGGGACCTATGCAGACCCAGGGTTTGGGGTAATTATCTGACCATGCGAGCGGCTCCTGACCCCGCTGTCACACGTATAGACTCCTTAGACCTATAGTGTCATGTGGACAAGCGTAGGGCTCGTTTAGTTGCCGCATTCGCGTGTTGTTGGGCTTGATGTGTCACCCAGTCTGAAAGGATGCTCTATCAGTTATCACAACGCGTTTTTACCGCGGCAAGTCAGTGGACTTCAGTGCATCACCTTTGGTTACTTCTTATTTCATAGCCGCATTGTTACTGGGTGTTCCCCTCTTGCAAGACACCCTTAACCTAGATTTCCCGAATCCAGTTGTCCCGTGGGACCCTGGACCACAATATTAGCCTTGGCACCGCGGACTTAGGCAAATCGGACAAGTTTGCAATAAGTATGTATATGGTACAAGCCAGGCGACTGGCGTGAAGGCTTCGCAAAGGAGCCCGCAAATTGCCGTCACATGCGCGGCTTGCACTTCAGAGGTAGGCGAGTTAGTACAATATTACTGTAATTCTTTTTTCCGTTTGTATGCTAATATGCTGACGACTCTGCTCTAGAAACAGGGTCCTGTACTGAGATTGACCTTCGGCATGCTCCCTGCCTTCACGAGAGGACCAAGCAACAACGCATCGACCTCTTTAGTGACAAGGACTACCCTGAGATCCTCTCAGATTAGCCAGCCATAGCCATACGCGTCAGGAGGAGAGTTACCGGTGCAGCGTAGTGTGTTCGCATTCAACATATTGTGGTATGTCACATTATATGGGACGAAGCAAGTTGTATGTCGCTTGGCAATGTGTCGGTCAACGCTGCATTGTCGCATATAACATGGTACAGCACATTATGTTTACTCACACACTATTTGACACATTATGCTGGAGACCTAGCTGCCATGGCGAGCGAAGATGGAGGTATCATGTCCTCTGGCTACGATTCCCACAACGTTGACGTGTTTGAAGATGCCGTTGAAGCGTTCAACGATGACCTCGTATTCAGAGAGGAAGTGTTTTCCGAAGACGCCGAAGATGCCGGCGAGAGGGATATGGTGGAGTTGGGGCAGGCTGCTGCTGCTGGGGACGCATACCCCTTCGTTGACATAGGCGTATTTCTGAGTACAGCTTTGCCATACAGATTGCCCCTTCCCTTACTTCCGATGCCGGCAAGTTTAACTGCATTCCCCCTGGGTAGTCTCTCCTCTTTCCTTGAAGGAATGGTTCATGCTGGATGGCACTTCCCCTTAAGCTGTGTATATGCTAACCCCAAACCTCATTTTTCCAATCGTTTAGTTCAGCGGGTACCTGTACGCGCTTGTGTAATGTAGGAGGTTGATGGATTTGGGAACTGCCCTTGTTAGGTAGCATGAAGGGGGGATAAACGGGTGTGACGAAATTCGATGGTCGGATTTCGGCCCTATGCCATAAGGAGGGCCTCCACCCTACCCCAAAGCTTTATTTCATTGATATGGGCTCCCATGCTGCAGGGTGCCGGTGCTGCAGGTGGCAGTGCGGGTGGCGGTTCTCCTTCTGGGGCAGTGGCAGGACGTCCCACCGCTGCTGGGGGTGATGGAGTAACGTTGTCATGGGGAAGGCGTGGCCGTCGTTCAGGGTTCCCAGTCCGAGAGGGTTACACATGCAAGTGTCTTGTTGGCAGATGTGCACTGGATGCAGCGTGTCGTTTGGTCAGGGGGGGGGGTAGTAACTGCAAAAATAGACCCCAAGATCCAAATAAAAGGAGCTTAGCGTGGGGATTCCGAATCCGCTTTCAGAATTCTGTTTGGAGTTGTAATTAAAAAATTATGGGCTTGCAAAGTTGGTCGTACGGCAGGGGTGGGTGGGTGGCCCCGGAGCCTCAACGACTTTTTTTAGGTGAAACGTCGGAACTTTTTTGCCAGGCCTCTGGTGAGAGTTCTAAAAGCTGTATTGTATTCCTTTCTTCATCTCTTATGTATAGAACTAGTTATAGCAACAAAATGTACATTTTTCAGCTTCTCATGGGTCCGATGACGCTTCAAGTCTGAACTACAATAGCCCAAATGGAACCGCCTGATTCCCTATTTGCCCTAACAAATAAGAAACAACGTTTACCCTGCTTGCGTGCTCCGCCATCTCGCTTGTATGCTCGGCAAACCGCATGTAAACGGTGTCGAACTGCTGTTGTGTCTCCTGAGCGAGAGTGTCATGACACTCCCGGACTTCGCTGAGTTTGCCTTCGAACGTGTCCAGACGCCCGGTGAAGTCGTTGATGGTGTCGCGAGTCTTCTCACCTTCAGCTACGATTATCGCAATCACCTCCTTAAAGGACATTCCTATCTAGTCATCCGCTGGGGGACTTTGCTGGGTATCCAGTGTTGGGCGCTTCTTGTTGTCTGGGGATGCTCTGTCGGCGCCGCGCTTCGACCCGGAGGCTGAAGTGGACGCCTCGCCGCCCTTACTTTTACCCATTTCTGCGGCCGATGCCTTATGCTGGTGTATCCAAGTGGAGCTCTGGCTGCTCTGCAAAGCTCACTGCTGCAGTCGCCTAAGCTCACTGCTGCATTCGCCTAAGCTCACTGCTGCAGTCGCCTAAGCTCACTGTTGTTCGCTAAGCTCACTTTTGTTCGCTGACTGAGGCTCCGAGTCGTACATGTTGTACACCGGTGTCTGATTCGCATTCGAGCTTGCTACCATCCGTGTAAATTATTGCATTTGGGTTATACTTCAGCGTGTACCGTTTCGTGAAAGGGGTGTCTGCAGGGCTACGTGTCGCTTCCGTTTCCAAGGCGTTTACCTTTTCTGTTGGGCGTGGAGGGTTTGGTGGGGAGGCGGCAAATTCCTTAAATCTTTGGAGTACTTTTTGGCTGTACATTCGTTTGCCTGGGTCACGGCGGTCAGGTCGTCCGGGATGGATGTGGCGCCGAGTCGTCGGAGTTGCACCTTCAGGAGGGACCATGCCTCGGTGTTCAAAGGCGACTAGGATTATTTCCAGTTTGCGGGGGCGGGGACGGTGGCCAGTGCCCGGCACCTCTCCGGTGGGGGGGGTTAGAAGTTCACCGCCAGAGTGGTTACTTGGATCACAGCAATTCTGCGCGCATATGGTGTGCCATAGACCTTGGTGTGCGGGGCGGCCGGTTTGCACGGGGCGAGCAGGAAGCTGACACTGGGGGTGTTCAGGGGTGCCCACTCTGCGCTAGCTACGGCCCACGTGGCGGCTCGGAGGGTGGAGGGGGCATCATGGGCTGGGTAGGCCACAGTGTTTCCGGTGAAGGGGGTGGAGAGGGCCCCAATGTTGGCACCGAAGAGTTGGTCTTCCGCTTCGTCGCTGAAGTATGCTTCTGCGAGGTGGCTGCACGTGAGGGGTGTGCAGAGGCGTTCTGTAATTAGGCTTTCTGGGTTCACCCGTTTGAGGGTGGTGCCTAAGGCCTCCATTAGCTTGGCCGGTGTACCCGCTGGTTTCTGTTGAGTATTGAGGTTCCGATCGATTTGGTTCCGCAGGAGGAGGCGGGCTACGTTTTCCTCAAAGCTGCGGCCTCCTGAGAGGCTGCGGTGGAGCTCGCTATGCGAGGTTTGCATGTGCAGGTAGCGCCGCCATAGGAGAAGGAGGCGCGTGGCGGGCATTGTGCCCAGGCATATTCCCCTGGGGTTGTAAACATAGGCGGTGCCTTCATTGCGTACGGTACTGCCACTGATGCGGGCCCTCCGGTTAGGGGGGACACGGGTTGCACTCCGGTTAGGATGTGATACTTTCCAGTGGGGTGAATATCGCTGTCCGGGTTGCATGGGCTGCCGTCGAGTGTTGTGGGCCCTCGTGAGGCTTCCGTGTTCGATCTTCTTGGGGGTGGGCGGGGTCCAGTGTCCTTGCCTTTGCTCATTGGTGAGTCTGTGATCACACGGTGGTGCTAGTCGGCGGGTGCGTGGTCGGCGGGTGCTAGGTCGGTGAGTGCTAGGTCGGTGTGTGCTAGGTCGGTGCGTGCTAGGTCGGCGCGTGCTAGGTCGGTGGGTGCTAGGTCGGCGGGTGCTAGGTCGCCGGGTGCTAGGTCGGTGAGTGCTAGGTCGGGGGGTGCTAGGTTGGTGGGTGCTAGGTCGGCGGGTGCTAGGTCGGCGCTTGCTAGGTCGGGGGGTGCTAGGTCGGGGGGTGCTAGGTCGGTGGGTGCTAGGTCGGCGGGTGCTAGGTCGGTAGGTGCTAGGACGGTGCGCGCTAGGTCGGCGGGTGCTAGGTCGGTGGGGCGCTAGGTCGGCGGGTGCTAGGTCGGTGGTAGGTCGGCGGGTGCTAAGTCGGCGGGTGCTAGGTCGGCGGGTGCTAGATCGGTGCGTGCTAGGTCGGCGGGTGCTAGGTCGGCGGGTGCTAGGTCGGCGGGTGCTAGGTCGGTGGGTGCTAGGTCGGCGGGTGCTAGGTCGGTGGGCGCTAGATCGGCGGGTGCTAGGTCGGCGGGTGCTAGGTCGGTAGGCGCTAGGTCGGTAGGTGCTAGGTCGTCGGATGCTAGGTCGTCGGGTGCTAGGTCGGCGGGTGCTAGGTCGGCGGGTGCTAGGTCGGCGGGCGCTAGGTCGGTGCGTGCTAGGTCGGTGCATGCTAGGTCGGTGGGTGCAAGGTCGGCGGGTGCTAGGTCGGCGGGTGCTAGGTCGGCGGGTGCTAGGTCGGTGGGTGCTAGGTCGGCGGGTGCTAGGTCGGCGGGTGCTAGATCGGTGCGTGCTAGGTCGGCGGGTGCTAGGTCGGCGGGTGCTAGGTCGGCGGGTACTAGGTCGGTGGGCGCTAGGTCGGCAGGTGCTAGGTCGGTGGGCACTAGATCGGCGGGTGCTAGGTCGGCGGGTGCTAGGTCGGTGGGTGCTAGGTCGGCGGGTGCTAGGTCGGTGGGTGCTAGGTCGGCGGGTGCTAGGTCGGCGGGTGCTAGGTCGGTGGGTGCTAGGTCGGCGGGTGCTAGGTCGGTGGGTGATAGGTCGGCGGGTGCTAGGTCGGTGAGTGCTAGGTCGGCGGGTGCTAGGTCGGCGGGTGCTAGGTCGGTGCGTGCTAGGTCGGCGGGTGCTAGGTCCGTAGGCGCTAGGTCGGCGGGCGCTAGGTCGGTGCGTGCTAGGTCGATGGGGGCTAGGTCGGTGGGTGCCAGGTCGGCGGGTGCCAGGTCGGCGGGTGCTAGGTCGGCGGGTGCTAGGTCGGCGGATGCTAGGCCGGCGGGTGCCAGGTCGGTGGGTGCTAGGTCGGTGGGTGCTAGGTCGGCGGGTGCTAGGTCGGCGCTTGCTAGGTCGGTGGGTGCTAGGTCGGCGGGTGCTAGGTCGGTGGGTGCTAGGTCGGCGGGTGCTAGGTCGGTGGGTGCTAGGTCGGTGCGCGCTAGGTCGGCGGGTGCTAGGTCGGTGGGCGCTAGGTCGGCGGGTGCTAGGTCGGCGGGTGCTAGGTCGGTGGGTGCTATGTGCGTGCTAGGTCGGCGGGTGCTAGGTCAGCGGGTGCTAGGTCGGCGGGTGCTAGGTCGGTGTGTGCTAGGTCGGTGAGTGCTAGGTCGGCGGGTGCTAGGTCGGCGGGTGCTAGGTCGGCGGGTGCTAGGTCGGTGCGTGCTAGGTCGGCGGGTGCTAGGTCAATGGGTGCTAGGTCAGCGGGTGCTAGGTCGGCGGCTGCAAGGTCGGCGGGTGCTAGGTCGGTGGGTGCTAGGTCGGCGGGTGCTAGGTCGGCGCTTGCTAGGTCGGTGGGTGCTAGGTCGGCGGTGCTAGGTCGGTGGGTGCTAGGTCGGCGGGTGCTAGGTCGGTGGGTGCTAGGTCGGTGCGCGCTAGGTCGGCGGGTGCTAGGTCGGCGGGTGCTAGGTCGGTGCGTGCTAGGTCGGCGGGTGCTAGGTCGGCGGTGCTAGGTCGGCGGGCGCTAGGTCGATGCGTGCTAGGTCGGTGCGTGCTAGGTCGGTGGGTGCTAGGTCGGCGGGTGCTAAGTCGATGGGTGCTAGGTCGGCGGGTGCTAGGTCGGCGGGTGCCAGGTCGGCGGGTGCCAGGTCGGCGGGTGCTAGGTCGGCGGGTGCCAGGTCGGCGGGTGCCAGGTCGGCGGGTGCTAGGTCGGCGGGTGCTAGGTCGGCGGGTGCTAGGTCGGCGGGTGCCAGGTCGGCGGGTGCCAGGTCGGCGGGTGCCAGGTCGGCGGGTGCCAGGTCGGCGGGTGCCAGGTCGGCGGGTGCTAGGTCGGCGGGTGCCAGGTCGGCGGGTGCCAGGTCGGCGGGTGCTAGGTCGGCGGGTGCTAGGTCGGCGGGTGCCAGGTCGGCGGGTGCTAGGTCGGCGGGTGCCAGGTCGGCGGGTGCTAGGTCGGCGGGTGCCAGGTCGGCGGGTGCTAGGTCGGCGGGTGCCAGGTCGGCGGTTGCCAGGTCGGCGGGTGCTAGGTCGGCGGGTGCTAGGTCGGCGGGTGCCAGGTCGGCGGGTGCTAGGTCGGCGGGTGCCAGGTCGGCGGGTGCTAGGTCGGCGGGTGCCAGGTCGGCGGGTGCCAGGTCGGCGGGTGCCAGGTCGGCGGGTGCCAGGTCGGCGGGTGCTAGGTCGGCGGGTGCTAGGTCGGCGGGTGCTAGGTCGGCGGGTGCTAGGTCGGTGGGTGCTAGGTCGGCGGGTGCTAGGTCGGCGGGTGCTAGGTCGGTGGGTGCTAGGTCGGGGGATGCTAGGCCGGCGGGTGCCAGGTCGGCGGGTGCCAGGTCGGCGGGTGCCAGGTCGGCGGGTGCCAGGTCGGCGGGTGCTAGGTCGGCGGGTGCTAGGTCGGCGGGTGCTAGGTCGGCGGGTGCTAGGTCGGCGGGTGCCAGGTCGGCGGGTGCTAGGTCGGCGGGTGCCAGGTCGGTGGGTGCTAGGTCGCCGGGTGCTAGGTCGGTGGGTGCTAGGTCGGCGGGTGCTAAGTCGATGGGTGCCAGGTCGATGGGGGCTAGGTCGGTGGGTGCCAGGTCGGCGGGTGCCAGGTCGGCGGGTGCTAGGTCGGCGGGTGCCAGGTCGGCGGGTGCTAGGCCGGCGGGTGCCAGGTCGGTGGGTGCTAGGCCGGCGGGTGCTAGGTCGGCGGGTGCTAGGTCGGCGGGTGCTAGGTCGGCGGGTGCTAGGTCGGTTGGTTTCTAGGTCGGTGGGTGCTAGGTCGGTGGGTGCTAGGTCGGTGGGTGCTAGGTCGGCGGGTGCTAGGTCGGCGGGTGCTAGGCCGGCGGGTGCTAGGCCGGCGGGTGCTAGGTCGGTGGGTGCTAGGTCGGTGGGTGCTAGGTCGGCGGGTGCCAGGTCGGTGGGTGCTAGGCCGGCGGGTGCTAGGTCGGCGGGTGCTAGGTCGGCGGGTGCCAGGTCGGCGGGTGCTAGGTCGGCGGGTGCCAGGTCGGGGGCTGCTAGATCGGCGGGTGCCAGGTCGGCGGGTGCTAGGTCGGCGAGTGCCAGGTCGGCGGGTGCCAGGTCGGCGGGTGCTAGGTCGGCGGGTGCTAGGTCGGCGGGTGCTAGGTCGGCGGGTGCTAGGTCGGCGGGTGCTAGGTCGGCGGGTGCTAGGTCGGCGGGTGCTAGGTCGGCGGGTGCTAGGTCGGTGGGTGCTAGGTCGGTGGGTGCTAGGTCGGCGGGTGCTAGGTCTGTGGGTGCTAGGCCGGCGGGTGCCAGGTCGGCGGGTGCCAGGTCGGCGGGTGCCAGGTCGGCGGGTGCTAGGTCGGCGGGTGCTAGGTCGGCGGGTGCTAGGTCGGCGGGTGCCAGGTCGGCGGGTGCCAGGTCGGCGGGTGCCAGGTCGGCGGGTGCCAGGTCGGCGGGTGCCAGGTCGGCGGGTGCTTGGTCGGCGGGTGCCAGGTCGGCGGGTGCCAGGTCGGCGGGTGCTAGGTCGGCGGGTGCTAGGTCGGCGGGTGCCAGGTCGGCGGGTGCTAGGTCGGCGGGTGCCAGGTCGGCGGGTGCTAGGTCGGCGGGTGCCAGGTCGGCGGGTGCTTGGTCGGCGGGTGCCAGGTCGGCGGGTGCCAGGTCGGCGGGTGCTAGGTCGGCGGGTGCTAGGTCGGCGGGCGCCAGGTCGGCGGGTGCTAGGTCGGCGGGTGCCAGGTCGGCGGGTGCTAGGTCGGCGGGTGCCAGGTCGGCGGGAGCCAGGTCGGCGGGTGCCAGGTCGGCGGGTGCCAGGTCGGCGGGTGCTAGGTCGGCGGGTGCTAGGTCGGCGGGTGCTAGGTCGGCGGGTGCTAGGTCGGTGGGTGCTAGGTCGGCGGGTGCTAGGTCGGTGGGTGCTAGGTCGATGGATGCTAGGCCGGCGGGTGCCAGGTCGGCGGGTGCCAGGTCGGCGGGTGCCAGGTCGGCGGGTGCTAGGTCGGCGGGTGCTAGGTCGGCGGGTGCTAGGTCGGCGGGTGCTAGGTCGGCGGGTGCTAGGTCGGCGGGTGCCAGGTCGGCGGGTGCTAGGTCGGCGGGTGCCAGGTCGGTGGGTGCTAGGTCGGCGGGTGCTAGGTCGGTGGGTGCTAGGTCGGCGGGTGCTAAGTCGATGGGTGCCAGGTCGATGGGGGCTAGGTCGGTGGGTGCCAGGTCGGCGGGTGCCAGGTCGGCGGGTGCTAGGTCGGCGGGTGCCAGGTCGGCGGGTGCTAGGCCGGCGGGTGCCAGGTCGGTGGGTGCTAGGCCGGCGGGTGCTAGGTCGGCGGGTGCTAGGTCGGCGGGTGCTAGGTCGGCGGGTGCTAGGTCGGTTGGTTTCTAGGTCGGTGGGTGCTAGGTCGGTGGGTGCTAGGTCGGTGGGTGCTAGGTCGGCGGGTGCTAGGTCGGCGGGTGCTAGGTCGGCGGTTGCTAGGTCGGCGGGTGCTAGGTCGGTGGGTGCTAGGTCGGTGGGTGCTAGGTCGGCGGGTGCCAGGTCGGTGGGTGCTAGGCCGGCGGGTGCTAGGTCGGCGGGTGCTAGGTCGGCGGGTGCCAGGTCGGCGGGTGCTAGGTCGGCGGGTGCCAGGTCGGCGGGTGCTAGGTCGGCGGGTGCCAGGTCGGCGGGAGCTAGGTCGGCGGGTGCCAGGTCGGCGGGTGCCAGGTCGGCGGGTGCTAGGTCGGCGGGTGCTAGGTCGGCGGGTGCTAGGTCGGCGGGTGCTAGGTCGGCGGGTGCTAGGTCGGCGGGTGCTAGGTCGGCGGGTGCTAGGTCGGTGGGTGCTAGGTCGGTGGGTGCTAGGTCGGCGGGTGCTAGGTCTGTGGGTGCTAGGCCGGCGGGTGCCAGGTCGGCGGGTGCCAGGTCGGCGGGTGCCAGGTCGGCGGGTGCTAGGTCGGCGGGTGCCAGGTCGGCGGGTGCTAGGTCGGCGGGTGCCAGGTCGGCGGGTGCTAGGTCGGCGGGTGCTAGGTCGGCGGGTGCCAGGTCGGCGGGTGCTAGGTCTGTGGGTGTTAGGTCGGCGGGTGCTAGGTCGGCGGGTGCTAGGTCGGTTGGTTTCTAGGTCGGTGGGTGCTAGGTCGGTGGGTGCTAGGTCGGTGGGTGCTAGGTCGGCGGGTGCCAGGTCGGTGGGTGCTAGGTCGGCGGGTGCTAGGTCGGTGGGCGCTAGGTCGGCGGGTGCTAGGTCGGCGGGTGCTAGGTCGGCGGGTGCTAGGTCGGTGGGTGCTAGGTCGGTGGGTGCCAGGTCGGCGGGTGCTAGGTCGGCGGTGCTAGGTCGGCGGGTGCTAGGTCGGCGGGTGCTAGGTCGGTGGGTGCCAGGTCGGCGGGTGCTAGGTCGGCGGGTGCCAGGTCGGCGGGAGCCAGGTCGGCGGGTGCCAGGTCGGCGGGTGCCAGGTCGGCGGGTGCTAGTTCGGCGGGTGCTAGGTCGGCGGGTGCTAGGTCGGCGGGTGCTAGGTCGGTGGGTGCTAGGTCGGCGGGTGCTAGGTCGGTGGGTGCTAGGTCGGTGGATGCTAGGCCGGCGGGTGCCAGGTCGGCGGGTGCCAGGTCGGCGGGTGCCAGGTCGGCGGGTGCTAGGTCGGCGGGTGCTAGGTCGGCGGGTGCTAGGTCGGCGGGTGCTAGGTCGGCGGGTGCTAGGTCGGCGGGTGCCAGGTCGGCGGATGCTAGGTCGGCGGGTGCCAGGTCGGTGGGTGCTAGGTCGCCGGGTGCTAGGTCGGTGGGTGCTAGGTCGACGGGTGCTAAGTCGATGGGTGCCAGGTCGATGGGGGCTAGGTCGGTGGGTGCCAGGTCGGCGGGTGCCAGGTCGGCGGGTGCTAGGTCGGCGGGTGCCAGGTCGGCGGGTGCTAGGCCGGCGGGTGCCAGGTCGGTGGGTGCTAGGCCGGCGGGTGCTAGGTCGGCGGGTGCCAGGTCGGTGGGTGCTAGGTCGGCGGGTGCCAGGTCGGTGGGTGCTAGGTCGGCGGGTGCTAGGTCGGCGGGTGCTAGGTCGGCGGGTGCTAGGTCGGTGGGTGCTAGGTCGGTGGGTGCCAGGTCGGCGGGTGCTAGGTCGGCGGTGCTAGGTCGGCGGGTGCTAGGTCGGCGGGTGCTAGGTCGGTGGGTGCCAGGTCGGCGGGTGCTAGGTCGGCGGGTGCCAGGTCGGCGGGAGCCAGGTCGGCGGGTGCCAGGTCGGCGGGTGCCAGGTCGGCGGGTGCTAGGTCGGCGGGTGCTAGGTCGGCGGGTGCTAGGTCGGCGGGTGCTAGGTCGACGGGTGCCAGGTCGGCGGGTGCTAGGTCGGTGGGTGCTAGGTCGGCGGGTGCTAGGTCTGTGGGTGCTAGGCCGGCGGGTGCCAGGTCGGCGGGTGCCAGGTCGGCGGGTGCCAGGTCGATGGGGGCTAGGTCGGTGGGTGCCAGGTCGGCGGGTGCCAGGTCGGCGGGTGCTAGGTCGGCGGGTGCCAGGTCGGCGGGTGCTAGGCCGGCGGGTGCCAGGTCGGTGGGTGCTAGGCCGGCGGGTCCTAGGTCGGCGGGTGCTAGGTCGGCGGGTGCTAGGTCGGCGGGTGCTAGGTCGGTTGGTTTCTAGGTCGGTGGGTGCTAGGTCGGTGGGTGCTAGGTCGGTGGGTGCTAGGTCGGCGGGTGCTAGGTCGGCGGGTGCTAGGTCGGCGGGTGCTAGGTCGGCGGGTGCTAGGTCGGTGGGTGCTAGGTCGGTGGGTGCTAGGTCGGCGGGTGCCAGGTCGGTGGGTGCTAGGCCGGCGGGTGCTAGGTCGGCGGGTGCTAGGTCGGCGGGTGCCAGGTCGGCGGGTGCTAGGTCGGCGGGTGCCAGGTCGGCGGGTGCTAGGTCGGCGGGTGCCAGGTCGGCGGGAGCTAGGTCGGCGGGTGCCAGGTCGGCGGGTGCCAGGTCGGCGGGTGCTAGGTCGGCGGGTGCTAGGTCGGCGGGTGCTAGGTCGGCGGGTGCTAGGTCGGCGGGTGCTAGGTCGGCGGGTGCTAGGTCGGCGGATGCTAGGTCGGCGGGTGCTAGGTCGGTGGGTGCTAGGTCGGCGGGTGCTAGGTCGGTGGGTGCTAGGCCGGCGGGTGCCAGGTCGGCGGGTGCCAGGTCGGCGGGTGCCAGGTCGGCGGGCGCTAGGTCGGCGGGTGCTAGGTCGGCGGGTGCTAGGTCGGCGGGTGCCAGGTCGGCGGGTGCCAGGTCGGCGGGTGCCAGGTCGGCGGGTGCCAGGTCGGCGGGTGCCAGGTCGGCGGGTGCTTGGTCGGCGGGTGCCAGGTCGGCGGGTGCCAGGTCGGCGGGTGCTAGGTCGGCGGGTGCTAGGTCGGCGGGTGCCAGGTCGGCGGGTGCTAGGTCGGCGGGTGCCAGGTCGGCGGGTGCTAGGTCGGCGGGTGCCAGGTCGGCGGGTGCTTGGTCGGCGGGTGCCAGGTCGGCGGGTGCCAGGTCGGCGGGTGCTAGGTCGGCGGGTGCTAGGTCGGCGGGCGCCAGGTCGGCGGGTGCTAGGTCGGCGGGTGCCAGGTCGGCGGGTGCTAGGTCGGCGGGTGCCAGGTCGGCGGGAGCCAGGTCGGCGGGTGCCAGGTCGGCGGGTGCCAGGTCGGCGGGTGCTAGTTCGGCGGGTGCTAGGTCGGCGGGTGCTAGGTCGGCGGGTGCTAGGTCGGTGGGTGCTAGGTCGGCGGGTGCTAGGTCGGTGGGTGCTAGGTCGATGGATGCTAGGCCGGCGGGTGCCAGGTCGGCGGGTGCCAGGTCGGCGGGTGCCAGGTCGGCGGGTGCTAGGTCGGCGGGTGCTAGGTCGGCGGGTGCTAGGTCGGCGGGTGCTAGGTCGGCGGGTGCTAGGTCGGCGGGTGCCAGGTCGGCGGGTGCTAGGTCGGCGGGTGCCAGGTCGGTGGGTGCTAGGTCGCCGGGTGCTAGGTCGGTGGGTGCTAGGTCGGCGGGTGCTAAGTCGATGGGTGCCAGGTCGATGGGGGCTAGGTCGGTGGGTGCCAGGTCGGCGGGTGCCAGGTCGGCGGGTGCTAGGTCGGCGGGTGCCAGGTCGGCGGGTGCTAGGCCGGCGGGTGCCAGGTCGGTGGGTGCTAGGCCGGCGGGTGCTAGGTCGGCGGATGCTAGGTCGGCGGGTGCTAGGTCGGCGGGTGCTAGGTCGGTTGGTTTCTAGGTCGGTGGGTGCTAGGTCGGTGGGTGCTAGGTCGGTGGGTGCTAGGTCGGCGGGTGCTAGGTCGGCGGGTGCTAGGTCGGCGGTTGCTAGGTCGGCGGGTGCTAGGTCGGTGGGTGCTAGGTCGGTGGGTGCTAGGTCGGCGGGTGCCAGGTCGGTGGGTGCTAGGCCGGCGGGTGCTAGGTCGGCGGGTGCTAGGTCGGCGGGTGCCAGGTCGGCGGGTGCTAGGTCGGCGGGTGCCAGGTCGGCGGGTGCTAGATCGGCGGGTGCCAGGTCGGCGGGAGCTAGGTCGGCGGGTGCCAGGTCGGCGGGTGCCAGGTCGGCGGGTGCTAGGTCGGCGGGTGCTAGGTCGGCGGGTGCTAGGTCGGCGGGTGCTAGGTCGGCGGGTGCTAGGTCGGCGGGTGCTAGGTCGGCGGGTGCTAGGTCGGTGGGTGCTAGGTCGGTGGGTGCTAGGTCGGCGGGTGCTAGGTCTGTGGGTGCTAGGCCGGCGGGTGCCAGGTCGGCGGGTGCCAGGTCGGCGGGTGCCAGGTCGGCGGGTGCTAGGTCGGCGGGTGCCAGGTCGGCGGGTGCTAGGTCGGCGGGTGCCAGGTCGGCGGGTGCTAGGTCGGCGGGTGCCAGGTCGGCGGGTGCCAGGTCGGCGGGTGCTAGGTCTGTGGGTGTTAGGTCGGCGGGTGCTAGGTCGGCGGGTGCTAGGTCGGTTGGTTTCTAGGTCGGTGGGTGCTAGGTCGGTGGGTGCTAGGTCGGTGGGTGCTAGGTCGGCGGGTGCTAGGTCGGCGGGTGCTAGGTCGGCGGGTGCCAGGTCGGCGGGTGCCAGGTCGGCGGGTGCCAGGTCGGCGGGTGCCAGGTCGGCGGGTGCCAGGTCGGCGGGTGCTTGGTCGGCGGGTGCCAGGTCGGCGGGTGCCAGGTCGGCGGGTGCTAGGTCGGCGGGTGCTAGGTCGGCGGGTGCCAGGTCGGCGGGTGCTAGGTCGGCGGGTGCCAGGTCGGCGGGTGCTAGGTCGGCGGGTGCCAGGTCGGCGGGTGCTTGGTCGGCGGGTGCCAGGTCGGCGGGTGCCAGGTCGGCGGGTGCTAGGTCGGCGGGTGCTAGGTCGGCGGGCACCAGGTCGGCGGGTGCTAGGTCGGCGGGTGCCAGGTCGGCGGGTGCTAGGTCGGCGGGTGCCAGGTCGGCGGGTGCTAGGTCGGCGGGTGCCAGGTCGGCGGGTGCCAGGTCGGCGGGTGCTAGTTCGGCGGGTGCTAGGTCGGCGGGTGCTAGGTCGGCGGGTGCTAGGTCGGTGGGTGCTAGGTCGGCGGGTGCTAGGTCGGTGGGTGCTAGGTCGATGGATGCTAGGCCGGCGGGTGCCAGGTCGGCGGGTGCCAGGTCGGCGGGTGCCAGGTCGGCGGGTGCTAGGTCGGCGGGTGCTAGGTCGGCGGGTGCTAGGTCGGCGGGTGCTAGGTCGGCGGGTGCTAGGTCGACGGGTGCCAGGTCGGCGGATGCTAGGTCGGCGGGTGCCAGGTCGGTGGGTGCTAGGTCGCCGGGTGCTAGGTCGGTGGGTGCTAGGTCGGCGGGTGCTAAGTCGATGGGTGCCAGGTCGATGGGGGCTAGGTCGGTGGGTGCCAGGTCGGCGGGTGCCAGGTCGGCGGGTGCTAGGTCGGCGGGTGCCAGGTCGGCGGGTGCTAGGCCGGCGGGTGCCAGGTCGGCGGGTGCTAGGCCGGCGGGTGCTAGGTCGGCGGATGCTAGGTCGGCGGGTGCTAGGTCGGCGGGTGCTAGGTCGGTTGGTTTCTAGGTCGGTGGGTGCTAGGTCGGTGGGTGCTAGGTCGGTGGGTGCTAGGTCGGCGGGTGCTAGGTCGGCGGGTGCTAGGTCGGCGGTTGCTAGGTCGGCGGGTGCTAGGTCGGTGGGTGCTAGGTCGGTGGGTGCTAGGTCGGCGGGTGCCAGGTCGGTGGGTGCTAGGCCGGCGGGTGCTAGGTCGGCGGGTGCTAGGTCGGCGGGTGCCAGGTCGGCGGGTGCTAGGTCGGCGGGTGCCAGGTCGGCGGGTGCTAGATCGGCGGGTGCCAGGTCGGCGGGAGCTAGGTCGGCGGGTGCCAGGTCGGCGGGTGCCAGGTCGGCGGGTGCTAGGTCGGCGGGTGCTAGGTCGGCGGGTGCTAGGTCGGCGGGTGCTAGGTCGGCGGGTGCTAGGTCGGCGGGTGCTAGGTCGGCGGGTGCTAGGTCGGTGGGTGCTAGGTCGGTGGGTGCTAGGTCGGCGGGTGCTAGGTCTGTGGGTGCTAGGCCGGCGGGTGCCAGGTCGGCGGGTGCCAGGTCGGCGGGTGCCAGGTCGGCGGGTGCTAGGTCGGCGGGTGCCAGGTCGGCGGGTGCTAGGTCGGCGGGTGCCAGGTCGGCGGGTGCTAGGTCGGCGGGTGCTAGGTCGGCGGGTGCCAGGTCGGCGGGTGCTAGGTCTGTGGGTGTTAGGTCGGCGGGTGCTAGGTCGGCGGGTGCTAGGTCGGTTGGTTTCTAGGTCGGTGGGTGCTAGGTCGGTGGGTGCTAGGTCGGTGGGTGCTAGGTCGGCGGGTGCCAGGTCGGTGGGTGCTAGGTCGGCGGGTGCTAGGTCGGTGGGCGCTAGGTCGGCGGGTGCTAGGTCGGCGGGTGCTAGGTCGGCGGGTGCTAGGTCGGTGGGTGCTAGGTCGGTGGGTGCCAGGTCGGCGGGTGCTAGGTCGGCGGTGCTAGGTCGGCGGGTGCTAGGTCGGTGGGTGCTAGGTCGGTGGGTGCCAGGTCGGCGGGTGCTAGGTCGGCGGGTGCTAGGTCGGCGGGTGCTAGGTCGGCGGGTGCTAGGTCGGCGGGTGCTAGGTCGGCGGGTGCTAGGTCGACGGGTGCTAGGTCGGCGGGTGCTAGGTCGGCGGGTGCTAGGTCGGTGGGTGCTAGGTCGGTGGGTGCCAGGTCGGCGGGTGCTAGGTCGGCGGGTGCTAGGTCGGTTGGTTTCTAGGTCGGTGGGTGCTAGGTCGGTGGGTGCTAGGTCGGTGGGTGCTAGGTCGGCGGGTGCCAGGTCGGTGGGTGCTAGGTCGGCGGGTGCTAGGTCGGTGGGCGCTAGGTCGGCGGGTGCTAGGTCGGCGGGTGCTAGGTCGGCGGGTGCTAGGTCGGTGGGTGCTAGGTCGGTGGGTGCCAGGTCGGCGGGTGCTAGGTCGGCGGTGCTAGGTCGGCGGGTGCTAGGTCGGCGGGTGCTAGGTCGGTGGGTGCCAGGTCGGCGGGTGCTAGGTCGGCGGGTGCCAGGTTGGCGGGTGCCAGGTCGGCGGGTGCCAGGTCGGCGGGTGCCAGGTCGGCGGGTGCTAGTTCGGCGGGTGCTAGGTCGGCGGGTGCTAGGTCGGCGGGTGCTAGGTCGGTGGGTGCTAGGTCGGCGGGTGCTAGGTCGGTGGGTGCTAGGTCGGCGGATGCTAGGCCGGCGGGTGCCAGGTCGGCGGGTGCCAGGTCGGCGGGTGCCAGGTCGGCGGGTGCCAGGTCGGCGGGTGCTAGGTCGGCGGGTGCTAGGTCGGCGGGTGCTAGGTCGGCGGGTGCTAGGTCGGCGGGTGCTAGGTCGGCGGGTGCTAGGTCGACGGGTGCCAGGTCGGCGGATGCTAGGTCGGCGGGTGCCAGGTCGGTGGGTGCTAGGTCGCCGGGTGCTAGGTCGGTGGGTGCCAGGTCGACGGGTGCTAGGTCGATGGGTGCCAGGTCGGCGGGTGCCAGGTCGGTGGGTGCTAGGTCGGCGGGTGCCAGGTCGGCGGGTGCTAGGTCGGCGGGTGCCAGGTCGGCGGGTGCTAGGCCGGCGGGTGCTAGGTCGGTGGGTGCCAGGTCGGTGGGTGCTAGGTCGGCGGGTGCCAGGTCGGTGGGTGCTAGGTCGGCGGGTGCTAGGTCGGCGGGTGCTAGGTCGGCGGGTGCTAGGTCGGCGGGTGCTAGGTCGGTGGGTGCCAGGTCGGCGGGTGCTAGGTCGGCGGTGCTAGGTCGGCGGGTGCTAGGTCGGCGGGTGCTAGGTCGGTGGGTGCCAGGTCGGCGGGTGCTAGGTCGGCGGGTGCCAGGTCGGCGGGAGCCAGGTCGGCGGGTGCCAGGTCGGTGGGTGCTAGGTCGGTGGGTGCTAGGTCGGCGGGTGCTAGGTCTGTGGGTGCTAGGCCGGCGGGTGCCAGGTCGGCGGGTGCCAGGTCGGCGGGTGCCAGGTCGGCGGGTGCTAGGTCGGCGGGTGCCAGGTCGGCGGGTGCTAGGTCGGCGGGTGCCAGGTCGGCGGGTGCTAGGTCGGCGGGTGCTAGGTCGGCGGGTGCCAGGTCGGCGGGTGCTAGGTCTGTGGGTGTTAGGTCGGCGGGTGCTAGGTCGGCGGGTGCTAGGTCGGTTGGTTTCTAGGTCGGTGGGTGCTAGGTCGGTGGGTGCTAGGTCGGTGGGTGCTAGGTCGGCGGGTGCTAGGTCGGCGGGTGCTAGGTCGGCGGGTGCTAGGTCGGCGGGTGCCAGGTCGGTGGGTGCTAGGTCGGCGGGTGCTAGGTCGGTGGGTGCTAGGTCGGTGGGTGCTAGGTCGGCGGGTGCCAGGTCGGCGGGTGCTAGGTCGGCGGTGCTAGGTCGGCGGGTGCTAGGTCGGCGGGTGCTAGGTCGGCGGGTGCTAGGTCGGCGGGTGCTAGGTCGGTGGGTGCCAGGTCGGTGGGTGCTAGGTCGGCGGGTGCTAGGTCGGTGGGCGCTAGGTCGGCGGGTGCTAGGTCGGCGGGTGCCAGGTCGGCGGGTGCTAGGCCGGCGGGTGCCAGGTCGGTGGGTGCTAGGCCGGCGGGTGATAGGTCGGCGGGTGCTAGGTCGGCGGGTGCTAGGTCGGCGGGTGCCAGGTCGGCGGGTGCTAGGTCGGCGGGTGCGAGGTCGGCGGGTGCTAGGTCTGTGGGTGTTAGGTCGGCGGGTGCTAGGTCGGCGGGTTCTAGGTCGGTGGGTGCTAGGTCTGTGGGTGCTAGGTCGGCGGGTGCTAGGTCGGCGGGTGCTAGGTCGGCGGGTGCTAGGTCGGCGGGTGCTAGGTCGGCGGGTGCCAGGTCGGTGGGTGCTAGGTCGGCGGGTGCTAGGTCGGCGGGTGCTAGGTCGGTGGGTGCTAGGTCGGTGGGTGCTAGGTCGGCGGGTGCCAGGTCGGCGGGTGCTAGGTCGGCGGTGCTAGGTCGGCGGGTGCTAGGTCGGCGGGTGCTAGGTCGGCGGGTGCTAGGTCGGCGGGTGCTAGGTCGGCGGGTGCCAGGTCGGTGGGTGCTAGGTCGGCGGGTGCTAGGTCGCCGGGTGCTAGGTCGGTGGGTGCTAGGTCGGCGGGTGCTAGGTCGATGGGTGCTAGGTCGGCGGGTGCTAGGTCGGCGGGTGCCAGGTCGGCGGGTGCCAGGTCGGCGGGTGCCAGGTCGGCGGGTGCTAGGTCGGCGGGTGCCAGGTCGGCGGGTGCCAGGTCGGCGGGTGCTAGGTCGGCGGGTGCTAGGTCGGCGGGTGCTAGGTCGGCGGGTGCCAGGTCGGCGGGTGCCAGGTCGGCGGGTGCCAGGTCGGCGGGTGCCAGGTCGGCGGGTGCCAGGTCGGCGGGTGCTTGGTCGGCGGGCGCCAGGTCGGCGGGTGCCAGGTCGGCGGGTGCTAGGTCGGCGGGTGCTAGGTCGGCGGGTGCCAGGTCGGCGGGTGCTAGGTCGGCGGGTGCCAGGTCGGCGGGTGCTAGGTCGGCGGGTGCCAGGTCGGCGGGTGCTTGGTCGGCGGGTGCCAGGTCGGCGGGTGCCAGGTCGGCGGGTGCTAGGTCGGCGTGTGCTAGGTTGGCGGGTGCCAGGTCGGCGGGTGCTAGGTCGGCGGGTGCCAGGTCGGCGGGTGCTAGGTCGGCGGGTGCCAGGTCGGCGGGAGCCAGGTCGGCGGGTGCCAGGTCGGCGGGTGCCAGGTCGGCGGGTGCTAGGTCGGCGGGTGCTAGGTCGGCGGGTGCTAGGTCGGCGGGTGCTAGGTCGGCGGGTGCTAGGTCGGTGGGTGCTAGGTCGGCGGGTGCTAGGTCGGTGGGTGCTAGGTCGGTGGATGCTAGGCCGGCGGGTGCCAGGTCGGCGGGTGCCAGGTCGGCGGGTGCCAGGTCGGCGGGTGCCAGGTCGGCGGGTGCTAGGTCGGCGGGTGCTAGGTCGGCGGGTGCTAGGTCGGCGGGTGCTAGGTCGACGGGTGCCAGGTCGGTCGGGTGTTAGGTCGGCGGGTGCTAGGTCGACGGGTGCCAGGTCGGCGGGTGCTAGGTCGGCGGGTGCCAGGTCGGTGGGTGCTACGTCGCCGGGTGCTAGGTCGGTGGGTGCTAGGTCGGCGGGTGCTAAGTCGATGGGTGCCAGGTCGATGGGGGCTAGGTCGGTGGGTGCCAGGTCGGCGGGTGCCAGGTCGGCGGGTGCTAGGTCGGCGGGTGCTAGGTCGACGGGTGCTAGGTCGGTGGGTGCTAGGTCGGCGGGTGCCAGGTCGGCGGGTGCTAGGTCGGCGGTGCTAGGTCGGCGGGTGCTAGGTCGGCGGGTGCTAGGTCGGCGGGTGCTAGGTCGGCGGGTGCTAGGTCGGCGGGTGCCAGGTCGGTGGGTGCTAGGTCGGCGGGTGCTAGGTCGCCGGGTGCTAGGTCGGTGGGTGCTAGGTCGGCGGGTGCTAGGTCGATGGGTGCTAGGTCGGCGGGTGCTAGGTCGGCGGGTGCCAGGTCGGCGGGTGCCAGGTCGGCGGGTGCCAGGTCGGCGGGTGCTAGGTCGGCGGGTGCCAGGTCGGCGGGTGCCAGGTCGGCGGGTGCTAGGTCGGCGGGTGCTAGGTCGGCGGGTGCTAGGTCGGCGGGTGCCAGGTCGGCGGGTGCCAGGTCGGCGGGTGCCAGGTCGGCGGGTGCCAGGTCGGCGGGTGCCAGGTCGGCGGGTGCTTGGTCGGCGGGTGCCAGGTCGGCGGGTGCCAGGTCGGCGGGTGCTAGGTCGGCGGGTGCTAGGTCGGCGGGTGCCAGGTCGGCGGGTGCTAGGTCGGCGGGTGCCAGGTCGGCGGGTGCTAGGTCGGCGGGTGCCAGGTCGGCGGGTGCTTGGTCGGCGGGTGCCAGGTCGGCGGGTGCCAGGTCGGCGGGTGCTAGGTCGGCGGGTGCTAGGTTGGCGGGTGCCAGGTCGGCGGGTGCTAGGTCGGCGGGTGCCAGGTCGGCGGGTGCTAGGTCGGCGGGTGCCAGGTCGGCGGGTGCCAGGTCGGCGGGTGCCAGGTCGGCGGGTGCCAGGTCGGCGGGTGCTAGGTCGGCGGGTGCTAGGTCGGCGGGTGCTAGGTCGGCGGGTGCTAGGTCGGCGGGTGCTAGGTCGGTGGGTGCTAGGTCGGCGGGTGCTAGGTCGGTGGGTGCTAGGTCGGTGGATGCTAGGCCGGCGGGTGCCAGGTCGGCGGGTGCCAGGTCGGCGGGTGCCAGGTCGGCGGGTGCCAGGTCGGCGGGTGCTAGGTCGGCGGGTGCTAGGTCGGCGGGTGCTAGGTCGGCGGGTGCTAGGTCGACGGGTGCCAGGTCGGCGGATGCTAGGTCGGCGGGTGCCAGGTCGGTGGGTGCTACGTCGCCGGGTGCTAGGTCGGTGGGTGCTAGGTCGGCGGGTGCTAAGTCGGTGGGTGCCAGGTCGATGGGGGCTAGGTCGGTGGGTGCCAGGTCGGCGGGTGCCAGGTCGGCGGGTGCTAGGTCGGCGGGTGCCAGGTCGGCGGGTGCTAGGCCGGCGGGTGCCAGGTCGGTGGGTGCTAGGCCGGCGGGTGCTAGGTCGGCGGGTGCTAGGTCGGCGGGTGCTAGGTCGGTTGGTTTCTAGGTCGGTGGGTGCTAGGTCGGTGGGTGCTAGGTCGGTGGGTGCTAGGTCGGCGGGTGCTAGGTCGGCGGGTGCTAGGTCGGCGGTTGCTAGGTCGGCGGGTGCTAGGTCGGTGGGTGCTAGGTCGGTGGGTGCTAGGTCGGCGGGTGCCAGGTCGGTGGGTGCTAAGCCGGCGGGTGCTAGGTCGGCGGGTGCTAGGTCGGCGGGTGCCAGGTCGGCGGGTGCTAGGTCGGCGGGTGCCAGGTCGGCGGGTGCTAGGTCGGCGGGTGCCAGGTCGGCGGGAGCTAGGTCGGCGGGTGCCAGGTCGGCGGGTGCCAGGTCGGCGGGTGCTAGGTCGGCGGGTGCTAGGTCGGCGGGTGCTAGGTCGGCGGGTGCTAGGTCGGCGGGTGCTAGGTCGGCGGGTGCTAGGTCGGCGGGTGCTAGGTCGGTGGGTGCTAGGTCGGTGGGTGCTAGGTCGGCGGGTGCTAGGTCTGTAGGTGCTAGGCCGGCGGGTGCCAGGTCGGCGGGTGCCAGGTCGGCGGGTGCCAGGTCGGCGGGTGCTAGGTCGGCGGGTGCTAGGTCGGCGGGTGCCAGGTCGGTGGGTGCTAGGTCGGCGGGTGCTAGGTCGGCGGGTGCTAGGTCGGCGGGTGCTAGGTCGGCGGGTGCTAGGTCGGCGGGTGCCAGGTCGGTGGGTGCTAGGTCGGCGGGTGCTAGGTCGGTGGGCGCTAGGTCGGCGGGTGCTAAGTCGATGGGTGCCAGGTCGATGGGGGCTAGGTCGGTGGGTGCCAGGTCGGCGGATGCCAGGTCGGCGGGTGCTAGGTCGGCGGGTGCCAGGTCGGCGGGTGCTAGGCCGGCGGGTGCCAGGTCGGTGGGTGCTAGGCCGGCGGGTGCTAGGTCGGCGGGTGCTAGGTCGGCGGGTGCTAGGTCGGTGGGTGCCAGGTCGGCGGGTGCTAGGTCGGCGGGTGCGAGGTCGGCGGGTGCCAGGTCGGTGGGTGCCAGGTCGGCGGGTGCTAGGTCGGCGGGTGCTAGGTCGGCGGGTGCCAGGTCGGCGGGTGCTAGGTCGGCGGTTGCTAGGTCGGCGGGTGCTAGGTCGGTGGGTGCTAGGTCGGTGGGTGCTAGGTCGGCGGGTGCTAGGTCGGTGGGTGCTAGGTCGGCGGGTGCTAGGTCGGCGGGTGCTAGGTCGGCGGGTGCCAGGTCGGCGGGTGCTAGGTCGGCGGGTGCCAGGTCGGCGGGTGCTAGGTCGGCGGGTGCCAGGTCGGCGGGTGCCAGGTCGGCGGGTGCTAGGTCGGCGGGTGCCAGGTCGGCGGGTGCTAGGTCGGCGGGTGTTAGGTCGGCGGGTGCTAGGTCGGCGGGTGCCAGGTCGGCGGGTGCTAGGTCGGCGGGTGCCAGGTCGGCGGGTGCTAGGTCGGCGGTTGCTAGGTCGGCGGGTGCTAGGTCGGTGGGTGCTAGGTCGGTGGGTGCTAGGTCGGCGGGTGCTAGGTCGGCGGGTGCCAGGTCGGTGGGTGCTAGGTCGCCGGGTGCCAGGTCGATGGGTGCTAGGTCGGCGGTGCTAGGTCGGCGGGTGCTAGGTCTGTGGGTGCCAGGTCGGCGGGTGCCATGTCGGTGGGTGCTAGGTCGGCGGGTGCTAGTTCGGTGGGCGCTTGGTCGGCGGGTGCTAAGTCGATGGGTGCCAGGTCGATGGGGGCTAGGTCGGTGGGTGCCAGGTCGGCGGATGCCAGGTCGGCGGGTGCTAGGTCGGCGGGTGCCAGGTCGGCGGGTGCTAGGTCGGTGGGTGCTAGGTCGGCGGGTGCTAGGCCGGCGGGTGCCAGGTCGGTGGGTGCTAGGCCGGCGGGTGCTAGGTCGGCGGGTGCTAGGTCGGCGGGTGCTAGGTCGGTGGGTGCCAGGTCGGCGGGTGCTAGGTCGGCGGGTGCGAGGTCGGCGGGTGCCAGGTCGGTGGGTGCCAGGTCGGCGGGTGCTAGGTCGGCGGGCGCTAGGTCGGCGGGTGCTAGGTCGGCGGGTGCTAGGTCGGTGGGTGCTAGGTCGGCGGGTGCTAGGTCGGTGGGTTCCAGGTCGGTGGATGCTAGGCCGGCGGGTGCCAGGCCGGCGGGTGCCAGGTCGGCGGGTGCCAGGTCGGCGGGTGCTAGGTCGGCGGGTGCTAGGTCGGCGGGTGCTAGGTCGACGGGTGCTAGGTCGGCGGGTGCTAGGTCGGTTGGTTTCTAGGTCGGTGGGTGCTAGGTCGGTGGGTGCTAGGTCGGCGGGTGCTAGGTCGGCGGGTGCTAGGTCGGCGGGTGCTAGGTCGGCGGGTGCCAGGTCGGTGGGTGCTAGGTCGGCGGGTGCTAGGTCGGTGGGTGCTAGGTCGGTGGGTGCCAGGTCGGCGGGTGCTAGGTCGGCGGTGCTAGGTCGGCGGGTGCTAGGTCGGCGGGTGCTAGGTCGGCGGGTGCTAGGTCGGCGGGTGCTTGGGTGCCAGGTCGGTGGGTGCTAGGTCGGCGGGTGCTAGGTCGGTGGGCGCTAGGTCGGCGGGTGCTAGGTCGGCGGGTGCCAGGTCGGCGGGTGCTAGGCCGGCGGGTGCCAGGTCGGTGGGTGCTAGGCCGGCGGGTGCTAGGTCGGCGGGTGCTAGGTCGGCGGGTGCTAGGTCGGCGGGTGCTAGGTCGGCGGGTGCCAGGTCGGCGGGTGCTAGGTCGGCGGGTGCGAGGTCGGCGGGTGCTAGGTCTGTGGGTGTTAGGTCGGCGGGTGTTAGGTCGGCGGGTGCTAGGTCGGCGGGTGCTAGGTCGGTGGGTGCTAGGTCGGTGGGTGCTAGGTCGGCGGGTGCTAGGTCGGCGGGTGCTAGGTCGGCGGGTGCTAGGTCGGCGGGTGCCAGGTCGGTGGGTGCTAGGTCGGCGGGTGCTAGGTCGGTGGGTGCTAGGTCGGTGGGTGCCAGGTCGGCGGGTGCTAGGTCGGCGGTGCCAGGTCGGCGGGTGCTAGGTCGGCGGGTGCTAGGTCGGCGGGTGCTAGGTCGGCGGGTGCTAGGTCGGCGGGTGCCAGGTCGGTGGGTGCTAGGTCGGCGGGTGCCAGGTCGGTGGGTGCTAGGTCGGCGGGTGCTAGGTCGGCGGGTGCTAGGTCGGTGGGTGCTAGGTCGGCGGGTGCCAGGTCGGTGGGTGCTAGGTCGGCGGGTGCTAGGTCGGCGGGTGCCAGGTCGGCGGGTGCCAGGTCGGCGGGTGCCAGGTCGGCGGGTGCCAGGTCGGCGGGTGCCAGGTCGGCGGGTGCCAGGTCGGCGGGTGCTAGGTCGGCGGGTGCCAGGTCGGCGGGTGCTAGGTCGGCGGGTGCCAGGTCGGCGGGTGCCAGGTCGGCGGGTGCCAGGTCGGCGGGTGCCAGGTCGGCGGGTGCCAGGTCGGCGGGTGCTTGGTCGGCGGGTGCCAGGTCGGCGGGTGCCAGGTCGGCGGGTGCTAGGTCGGCGGGTGCTAGGTCGGCGGGTGCCAGGTCGGCGGGTGCTAGGTCGGCGGGTGCCAGGTCGGCGGGTGCTAGGTCGGCGGGTGCCAGGTCGGCGGGTGCTTGGTCGGCGGGTGCCAGGTCGGCGGGTGCCAGGTCGGCGGGTGCTAGGTCGGCGTGTGCTAGGTTGGCGGGTGCCAGGTCGGCGGGTGCTAGGTCGGCGGGTGCCAGGTCGGCGGGTGCTAGGTCGGCGGGTGCCAGGTCGGCGGGTGCCAGGTCGGCGGGTGCCAGGTCGGCGGGTGCCAGGTCGGCGGGTGCTAGGTCGGCGGGTGCTAGGTCGGCGGGTGCTAGGTCGGCGGGTGCTAGGTCGGTGGGTGCTAGGTCGGCGGGTGCTAGGTCGGTGGGTGCTAGGTCGGTGGATGCTAGGCCGGCGGGTGCCAGGTCGGCGGGTGCCAGGTCGGCGGGTGCCAGGTCGGCGGGTGCCAGGTCGGCGGGTGCTAGGTCGGCGGGTGCTAGGTCGGCGGGTGCTAGGTCGGCGGGTGCTAGGTCGACGGGTGCCAGGTCGGCGGATGCTAGGTCGGCGGGTGCCAGGTCGGTGGGTGCTACGTCGCCGGGTGCTAGGTCGGTGGGTGCTAGGTCGGCGGGTGCTAAGTCGATGGGTGCCAGGTCGATGGGGGCTAGGTCGGTGGGTGCCAGGTCGGCGGGTGCCAGGTCGGCGGGTGCTAGGTCGGCGGGTGCCAGGTCGGCGGGTGCTAGGCCGGCGGGTGCCAGGTCGGTGGGTGCTAGGCCGGCGGGTGCTAGGTCGGCGGGTGCTAGGTCGGCGGGTGCTAGGTCGGCGGGTGCCAGGTCGGCGGGTGCTAGGTCGGTGGGTGCTAGGTCGGCGGGTGCTAGGCCGGCGGGTGCCAGGTCGGTGGGTGCTAGGCCGGCGGGTGCTAGGTCGGCGGGTGCTAGGTCGGCGGGTGCTAGGTCGGTGGGTGCCAGGTCGGCGGGTGCTAGGTCGGCGGGTGCGAGGTCGGCGGGTGCCAGGTCGGTGGGTGCCAGGTCGGCGGGTGCTAGGTCGGCGGGTGCTAGGTCGGCGGGTGCTAGGTCGGCGGGTGCCAGGTCGGCGGGTGCCAGGTCGGCGGGTGCTAGGTCGGCGGGTGCTAGGTCGGTGGGTGCTAGGCCGGCGGGTGCTTGGTCGGCGGGTGCTAGGTCGGCGGGTGCCAGGTCGGCGGGTGCTAGGTCGGCGGGTGCCAGGTCGGCGGGTGCTAGATCGGCGGGTGCCAGGTCGGCGGGAGCTAGGTCGGCGGGTGCAAGGTCGGCGGGTGCCAGGTCGGCGGGTGCTAGGTCGGCGGGTGCCAGGTCGGCGGGTGCTAGGTCGGCGGGTGCTAGGTCGGCGGGTGCTAGGTCGGTGGGTGCTAGGTCGGTGGGTGCTAGGTCGGCGGGTGCTAGGTCGGTGGGTGCTAGGCCGGCGGGTGCTTGGTCGGCGGGTGCTAGGTCGGCGGGTGCCAGGTCGGCGGGTGCTAGGTCGGCGGGTGCCAGGTCGGCGGGTGCTAGATCGGCGGGTGCCAGGTCGGCGGGTGCTAGGTCGGCGGGTGCGAGGTCGGCGGGTGCTAGGTCGGCGGGTGCTAGGTCGGCGGGTGTTAGGTCGGCGGGTGCTAGGTCGGCGGGTGCTAGGTCGATGGGTGCCAGGTCGATGGGTGCCAGGTCGATATGGGCTAGGTCGGTGGGTGCCAGGTCGGCGGATGCTAGGTCGGCGGGTGCCAGGTCGGCGGGTGCTAGGTCGGCGGGTGCTAGGTCGGCGGGTGCTAGGTCGGCGGGTGCTAGGTCGGCGGGTGCTAGGTCGGCGGGTGCTAGGTCGGCGGGTGCTAGGTCGGCGGGTGCTAGGTCGGCGGGTGCTAGGTCGGCGGGTGCCAGGTCGGTGGGTGCTAGGTCGGCGGGTGCTAGGTCGGTGGGCGCTAGGTCGGCGGGTGCTAAGTCGATGGGTGCCAGGTCGATGGGGACTAGGTCGGTGGGTGCCAGGTCGGCGGATGCCAGGTCGGCGGGTGCTAGGTCGGCGGGTGCCAGGTCGGCGGGTGCTAGGCCGGCGGGTGCCAGGTCGGTGGGTGCTAGGCCGGCGGGTGCTAGGTCGGCGGGTGCTAGGTCGGCGGGTGCTAGGTCGGTGGGTGCCAGGTCGGCGGGTGCTAGGTCGGCGGGTGCGAGGTCGGCGGGTGCCAGGTCGGTGGGTGCCAGGTCGGCGGGTGCCAGGTCGGCGGGTGCTAGGTCGGCGGGTGCCAGGTCGGCGGGTGCTAGGTCGGCGGGTGCTAGGTCGGCGGGTGCCAGGTCGGCGGGTGCTAGGTCTGTGGGTGTTAGGTCGGCGGGTGCTAGGTCGGTGGGTGCTAGGTCGGCGGGTGCTAGGTCGGCGGGTGCTAGGTCGGTTGGTTTCTAGGTCGGTGGGTGCTAGGTCGGTGGGTGCTAGGTCGGCGGGTGCCAGGTCGGCGGGTGCTAGGTCGGCGGGTGCTAGGTCGGCGGGTGCTAGGTCGGTGGGTGCTAGGTCGGCGGGTGCTAGGTCGGCGGGTGCTAGGTCGGTGGGTGCTAGGTCGGCGGGTGCTAGGTCGGCGGGTGCTTGGTCGGCGGTTGCCAGGTCGGTGGGTGCTAGGTCGGTGGGTGCCGATCTTGTTTACGACAATGAGAGCGTTCAGGACAATGGACGCAAGCTCCAACAAAGGATACAAAGCAAACGCTCTACGAAACATGCGGCGCGTACGCATGGCCTTGGCTTGCCGACCTACCGGTACTACACCGCGAAGGGAAAGTCGTACAAATGCTGTGTGTTCTAAATAAAAGTACGGGCGATTACTACACAGACTCTCTTCGGGATGTTGGCCAGGACCAGGTAGCATAAATTACGGGGCTTCCTTCCATTCCTTCCAGCGGGCTATACCACCAACCGCTATCAAACAGGCACGCATGGCCCCAGAGCCTCGCCTCAATCTCAAGGAGTAACCTCAGTACCTCATGGTTATCATTCACAGCCCCATCACAATTCATAAAGCCCAATCATAAAACCCAATCACGAAGCAAGCTCTTCCCCAGCTGCCAACGCTTTTTGGTAAAATAGGACACATTCCCGTCACGCTCCGTTCCCCTGAACGGAGCGTGACTAACGTTCCCTGAACGACAAACCCGCCACCCCCCAACCGTCCCGAAGCAAACCAAACATGAAGCATACGGTATGTCGCGCACGCAACACCAGTACACAACACAGCATGTCCGAAAACAGCATGTCCGCACATAGCATCGTCAGCTCCAGCGGCTAAAGCAGCTTACGACGGCGTTCGATGAGCCCAATCCAAGACGTTAAAGCATCGCTATTCATTCCATGCCCCCCCCCGGATCGTAGGCCACAGAGTTGCGGGTCGTTATTGCTCGGGTCGTTATTAGTTCGCCGTACTTAAGCACGCCTTTCGGCAGCAGGCACCTAAAAGGAATTGCGCGGTAATCAGCTGCTAGTTGGCATTTGGCCAAACCAGACACGTCACTTTGGAGTGGGGTCCCCAGGCATTGGAAAGAAACCAGTGTTCTGAAGATGCCTTTGCAAGCCCACGACCCGCCATCAAGCAATGCAAGCGCGTGCAATCGCAGCAGCCATGTCCCCATGTAACATGCCTCGAGATATGACTAGCGCCAGGTAATCAATGGTAAGGGAATTGGTAAGCTAATAGGTATGGCAATCTTATTGCGGTGATATCAGGTGATGTTGCCCAAAAGCCGAATTGCGAGACATCGAACATGCGTGTAACCCTGTAACGTCTTGCCATGAAGCCCCCCTGGATTGCCCGTCCGTCAAAGCTTGCATCGCCACTCTCCCTTTGTTCGTTATTCCTCTCGACGTCCCCTTCCGTGCCCAACCCAAGCCCCGCTTTTCCTGCCTCAAATCCACCGCACACCGCAGAACCAAAATCAAGCAGCTCCATCGCTCCTGCATACCCAACATCAACCCCCGGACGCACCACCACCCCACTCCTGCACAAGCTCCGCACGGGTCGTGAAAACTGGTCGTCAAGTTTGATATTGAAGCTGCAGCAGACGTTGCAAAGCCGCCAAAGCAAACAGTACACGTAATAACTGCTATGGTAACGGCATTAACAACGGAAAGCCGCACGAACAAACGGATGCGAACCTCAATGATGCGCGCCCCAACCGAACGAGCGGCTCAGTGTAACCATCCCAATCGCAAAACCATGCCCATGCAGCCAGCGGCGAGCGAGTCAAAAGCCTAGATAGTCTAGATAGCGAGCGAGTGAAGAGGCTATCGAGGCGTCCTCAGCGGTACCCCCGTGTCCTGTGTATACATGGAAACGTAGCGGTTGTTCAGGTTACTGGCGGTACGGATTCGTACCATCAGCAGTTCCAAATCCGTAGCACTCATTGCCGTACTGCTGCCCTTGCGCTGCTTGGAGCCTAAATAGGCCACACGGGGGATGCCTGCGCCGTTGCCGCCGGTTGCTTTTGCGGAGCCTGCGTTTTCGCCGCCTGCATGGTCCTTCGCACCGGCGGTGTCGGCTGACATGCCTGGGCCGTCTGAATGCGAACTACCGCCGCCGCCGCCAGCCCGCAACTGCCCTGCCCTTCCACCGCCGCCGCCGCCGCCTAAGCCGTAGTTAGGGTAGGCGGCGCAGATGCTTCCACCGCCGGCAGTAGTGGAGCCGCCGCCGCCGCCGCCAGCGCTCTGCGCCAGCGCCCAAGGCCGACCCGCTGCCGCCGCGGACGACGGCGCCGCCGCTGGCGGGCACGGTCCGCTAGACCGTTGTACGGCAGTCACAACCGCGGCGCGACGAAACGCCGCTTCTAGTTCGCTGCAACTGTACGAACGACGTAACGTCTCGCCTCCGTCGCTGCCGCCGCCACTGCCGTCACCGCCGCCTCCGTCGCCGCCACCACTAGCAGCACCAGCGAATGTGACGGGACTTACGGCGCTGCCTCCGCCGCCGCGCGAGGCGGCAGGCATCCGAGCGACAGGACCCATGGGTCGCGCAGGCACGCCGTTGCTGTCGTCACCTCTACGCTTGCCGTTCCTACCGCCGCTAGCGTCGCCAGATACGGACCCAAACTGCCGCTGCTGCTGCTGCCCATAACCCAACGAGCCGGCGCCTCCGCCGCCGCCGCAACGCATGCTGCCGTACTCATCGTCGTCGTCGCCGCCGCCGCCGCCGTCAGCGCCGGCGGCGCCGCTCCTGCTGCGTTGTTTCTGACGGCTGGACGGCCGCTGGCTTGGGAAGCTCTGCCGTACAGAGGGCTTGAGCACCTGCCTGCTAGCGGTAGCGGAGGCCCGCCCCGCTAACTGCGCATGTGGGGGAGTAACAGTAGTCCCATCGTTGGCGCTGCCCTGGCTGCTGCAGCTGCTGCTGCCGCAAAGCGCATGACCGCCCACGGTACATGAGGCAGACAATTTGCGTCCCGGCGCCGATGGCTGCTGTTGTCGGTTGTGCGCTGAGGTGAGCCTCTGTTGCTGCTGCTGTTGGGAATAAGACAGCTTTCCCTGAGGGTGAGGTGTCTGTGGCGTGGCGAGTGAAAGCGGTCGCAAGGCACTAAGCATCTGGTTGCTTCGTCCATGCGGATTGGGGGGCACGTCGGAGGCTTCATGCAGCGATGCATTTCCTGCTGCTGCTGCTGCTTCTGAGGAATGGTAGTGCTGGTGGTGTTGAAGGAGGTGGTTGTGGTGGTGGTGGTGGTGGTTGCTGGTGGTTTCGGAGCTATAACCGCCATAGCTAAGCGCAGCGCTGAGCTCCCCTCCCGAGATGCTTAGGCTGCCGTTGCTGCTGCTGCTGCCGGCGTCTCCAAGCAGCAGCCCGGAGCCAGCTGCCGCGCAGCTGCTACTGCCGCCGCTGCTGCTGCCGCCGCCCAGCGGTATGGAGGAGGCGGAGTCGGCTCGAACCCTGAAGCCACTCCGGTAGCCCCCTCCATGCCTGGGCGGCTTGCCAACGGGCCCGGACCCCGCACGCTGTGCGCTTGCAGCTCCGCCACCTCCCCCACCACCAGCACCACCACCCCAACCACCTGCGCTGCCGGCCCCTCCTGCCGCTGCTGCTCCTCCTGCTCCCGCTGCTGCCAACCCATCCGCCTCTCCTCCTCCGCCGCCGCCGCCGCCGCCATCCTCATCCCCACCGCAGCCTCCTCCTCCCGCAGATCTACACCGCGCCGCCGCCTTACCTCCTCCACCACCTCCTCGTCTCTGCGCGCTCAGCGCCCCGGGCCTAGCCGGTAGGTGTCCCGGTAAGCCGCCCACCGCCGCTGACAACGGCCGGGTTCCCAGCCCCAGCTGCCGCCCCGTGAGCGCCAGCAGCGCAATCTCCCGGCGGCGACTGCACCAGGCACACTGGCAGCGCTGCTGCGGGAAGAGGTCCGCGGCGGTTTGCAGGATGCGGGAGTAGCGCTGCCGTTCCTGGTCGGAGGCGACGGGGAACACAAGCCGGAAGCCACGGGAGGACACCACCTCCTCGGTGGCGACGTACGTGGAGCTGCTGCCACCGCTGCCACCGCTGTTGCCGTTGACGTCTGCATGGGCTGCATGGCGGCTGCCATCATTGTGGCTTCTGCTGTGGGTATGGGCAGCAGCAGTAGCAGCAGCAGAGGAGGTTGGGTGGGGTGACGGTGGTGTGGCCCCTCGCGCTGCTCGGTGGGGTGTTGTTGTTGTTGATGTTGAGGAGGAGGAGGAGTTGCCGGGGCCTCCGAACGCTTCCCCGCTGCTACTGCGCACCCCACCACTTGCATGACCCCAGCCCGGAGGCGAGGAGGAAGACGAGGGTGAGGATCCCCCGGTCCTGCATGCGGCTGCGGCTGCGGCTGCTGTGGGGGACCTTCCGCCGCCTCCTGTCCCCCGGCTACCGCTACCGCTGCCGATGCTGCTGTTTCGTTGATGCTGCTGTTGCTGCTGCTGTTGCTGCTGTTGCTGCGAGGAGTACTGTTGGGAGCAATTCGAGGAGGAGCCGGGACGTGGTGGTGTGCAGCAGCTGGTACCGCTGCTGCCGCTACTGACACCGCCGGATTGATGTTGCTGTTGTTGCTGCTGGTGCTGTTGTTGCCGTGTTCGCTGCGATAAGGAGGAGGACAGGGATGAGGGACTGCCTGCAGCACCGCCACTCTCGCTCGCCACGTGACTCGTGCCGCCAAACGATGAAGAAAGCCGGCCCGCCGAGACAGCCCTGCCACTGCCACCCCCGACCCCGCCTCCTGTGGTGTTGTGGTGGCTGTTGCATGTGTATCCGCTGCTGCTGCCTCCCCACACGTGACCCCCCGCTGCCAGCAGAGCTGCGGAGTTGGCTGCGAGCTCCTCCATGGCTGCTGCGGCCACCTGGGGTTTGGAGCGGAAGAGTTTGGAGCGAGGGGAAGGGGTGAAGCGGGAAGATTGAAGCGGGGATGAAAGCGATGGAGGGAAGGTGTGGGCTTGCAATGTAGTGGGAGAAACATGGCTATAACCTATAGGGCAATGAAACAAAACATTGTCCAGGAACGGCAAAGGGGGATTGCAGAAATGCGGTACAGGAAAGCAGTCGGTGGCGCCCCCACCTCCACTCGTCGCTCCCACCTGTAACTGTCGGCTGCGGGGTAGGGCGCTGAGGGCCCTACGAGTCGGGGAGGGAGAGCGGGAGGAGGCAGCCGCGGCCGCCGCCGCCGCCGCCGCTGCTGCAGCAGAGATGGAGGCTGGGGAGGCGGAGGTGGAGGAGTAGGCTGCAGCGGCTGCGGCTGCGGCTGCTGCCGCTGCGGCGGCTGCGGGGTTGCTGTACAATCGCTCGCTTTGGGCTCGTGCCTCCGCCTGGTGGGTGGCGGGGAGCAACAGGCGGGTGTGAGGGGGGTTGCTCGACAGGGTTCCAAAGCAGTGGCCACTCGTTGCATGCATGATGCATGCAAGTGGCTCTGTCTGGATGCGCTTTGCGGCTGCCGGCCCCACACAACCAATCCATCCCTTCCATGGCCAGCATCACCCTTCTCCGCTTCTACGGCTTCATTCCCCCCTCACCTCCACGAAGCTCCTCTTGGCCTCGTGCCGCTGCCCCAACATGTGGATCACCCGGGTCAGCATCTCGCCCTTCACCAACCGATCCAGCCTGTGTGCAGCATGCGGGGGCCCGGAGCGGGAATATAACGGGAAACATTAAATGAGAAGAGAAGCAACGGAGCGGGAAACGGGGAGGAGGGTGAGAGTGAGGACTCGAGGAGACAGGGGGACCCAGGGATGCAGGCAGCGCGTGTGCAGGAGGAGGAACACGGGTACAAGGGTTATAACCCAGCCACTCATACACCCCCCCCCACCCGCGCACCTGGAATCGCTCGCAAAGGAGGGCGAGTGGTTCACCTCCAGCAGCCAGGGCTTCAGCGCCGTGTCAAACATGATGTCAAACCCCAGCAGCTCAAAACACAACGAGGGCGGGCAGGAGCAAGGGGCGGTGGGGTCCTCGGCGGCCGCGGTGGCGGATACGTGGTCCAGGGAAGGGCAGGCGCAGGCGGGTGGGGAGGCGGAGGTGGCGGCGGGGGAGAGGGAGGTGTGGTAGGTGTGCGCGAGGAGGGGCTGGATGGACATGACGGTCTTGGTGACCACATCGGCTGTGGAGGGGTGGGAAAGAAGAGGAAAAGAGGGGCGGAGAAGGGTTGAGGACATCACTGTGAACGGGGCGAGACGACGGGGCTATGCTGCTAGACACGTCTTTTATACACATCCCAGCCCCATCAAAACGGTCCCTCCCCTTCCTCCTCCTACACATACCCACTTTCGTGAACACCCCCTCTCATCATCACGTCACCCACCAATGGACCCCAGCAAGGCCTCCCGAGTGGTGCCGTACTGGCTCGCCAACTGGGAAAGTACGGCAGACATGGGCCGCTTGCTACCTCCCCCCGCAGGTGCCGTGTCCGCCGACACGAAACCCGCTGCGCCCTTGTTAACCGCGTAGTTGGTTAGGTGCATGGTGGCCGTACGGAGGTTGGAGGCGCATGGCGGTTGGTACGGTTCGGTTGCCAATCGTACGAGCCCTTCGTCGTACAAATGGATCCGAAGTGGATCCACGGAGGCGACGAGGGCGTACACGCGCAGATCGAATTTGAATCCGTCTAGCAGCAGCGGGCTGGCGACGTAGGCCTGCAACAACAAGGAGTGCGTTTTTTGGTTGGTTGTGTTCGTATTCATTGTAGATGAGGAGCGTGTCGTGTGTTGGCATGCTACCGTAAGTGAGGACAGAACAGAAGGAGTGGCGCAGGCTAAGAACGCAGAGCAAATGGCCGCCACATGCCCTACCTCGCTCGCTTCCGTGCTCCTCTCCCTGTCCCAAACCTCATCACCCCGCACCCATCCTCTCTCGCACGAGTAGTAGTTGCTCCCCTCCTCCCTCACCCCTCCCTCCGCCCCCCCTCACCTGCGCCACGCAGCTGCTCACGTCCCCCGCCTCCGCCAGCTGCTGCGGGAACTGCACCAGCGATATCCCCCGCCCCTGCGTCCCGGCACTCGGCTTCAGGATGTACGTACACACCCCGCCATTCCCTCCTCCCGCCCCTGCTCCTCCTCCTCCTCCTCCCCCACTCCCTCCTCCTCCACCTCCCGCCCCCGCCGACGCCGCTTCCGCCCGCGCTTTATTCCGCTTCAGCGCCGCCAACAGGTCGTCCAGCTGGTCCGGCAGCACCAGGGAGGGCGGGTAGAAGCGGTACTCCGCGGGCAGGCGGGCGGCCATGCGGGCCATGTGGCGGGAGAGCGCGCCCTTGCGGCAGATCTCCAGCATTCCGGGGAAGTGGTTGAGGCGCTGGAAGGGCAGCAGGCGCTGCACGCGGTCGGAGGAGACCTGGGGGGGAGTGGGTGGGTGGGAATTGGCGGGAGGAAGGGGGTGTTGACTGTTGCCCGTGTTGACTTACGGTTACGGTGAAGTCAGGGGCAACAGGAGCACATGTGTTAGAATTGCTGTGTATGCGCGCGCAGAGGAGCTCATGTGCTGGAGCAGCGCCGGCACTGGTGGCGGCAGCGGGTGCGGGTGCGGGACTGCTGGGTGGTGGTGGTGGTGGTGCTGGGTGGCACGTACCGAGAGGTCGCTCCAGAACAAGTCCCAGAGCTCCGACTGCAGGGAGGGAGGGAGGGAGGGCGGGGAAGAGGGTGGGAAGTGGGTCAGGGAGAGCCAGCATGCTACCGGTACACAGAGAAAAGAACCAGGAGGGGGGCAGGGCATGCATGCGTACATGCAGGCCGACCCACAAACGGCAACCCTCACCTCGTCCGCCTCTTCCGAACGCCCACACCTTCATCTCCCGGCCCCTGACCTCATCCGTCTCCCCTCCCCTCGTCGGCCTGTCGGCTTGTTTGCCATTCTCATGCAACATCTTGGGTATTACTCTGTTTCCCCCAACCCCTCCTCCTTCGCCCCACCTCGTCCTCTGCCACCTCGTAGCCCAGCCGCTCCGCCGCCTCCCGCACCAGCGGGTAGCGACATGCCGACAGGTTCACCAGCAGGCTGTCGCGAACCTCCCTGCAAGGAGGAAGAGGAGAGGAGGAGGAAAATGGGGAAGGTGGTGCATGGTGATGGGAATATAAAGGTGGATTTCGTGGAATTGTGTGAAGCTGCGGATTTGGGTTGGCGGAAATGGGTCGGAAGGGTGTTCCGATGGGTAAGGAGGGTTTTGGGGTTGTGTCGTAAGGGATACTGGATTTGCGCATGCAAGGATAGGGCAGGATCAGATTGAGAGTATGGTGTTAAGCAGAAGGGGTTATGGGGCTTTGCCTGGGTGCTTGTTTGGTCGCTTTTGACGAGCAAATGAAGGAGTTTAACAATGACATCAAAAACGAAAGCGGCGAATCGCGGACGCTTTTGGGTAGCTAGTAGAGCCGCAATGTTGCGGTAAACCATTCACCGACTCAACAGAGAAACCATGCAGCTGGCTGCGCCGCGTCGGGCTCTAAGGCTGTTGACAAATGAGGCTATACCGGTAGATGGCGTGCTGCTAGCTTGTGCGTCGCGCTAACAGACTGATGGCTTCGCCAGGCTGTGCATGGCATGTACAACATGCACATGCCACAGGAAAGCAAGCATGCGCCACGTACCTCGACTTTTTCCCGCTGCTCATTGGTCCCAAGGCCTCCCGTGCCGCGCCCAAGTACGGCTCAAGCTAATCGTCTTTTAGCCGTTAATCGGTAGCCGTATCGCTATCATTACAAAAATTTCAGCAACATTCCTCACTACGGTTCGGACGGCTCTGCGCGGCTAACAACAACAGTAACTCCTTGTACTCTATAATATGTTCCTTTGTCTTATACTTTGTCCTAGCTAAAATGTAACGATTAACGCAGGCTTCGAGCGTCTTTGCCGTGTACGACGAATTTGACCCATCGCCGATTGCAACCACGCTGATCGCACCAAGTGTATTTCCCTAGTTATACTATTTCGATTGGACTTTTTGTCTATAGAGAAGCAAACTTAACCTTCTCACCCTTCAGCCTACTACCATGGTGACTTCTTTACCACAAAATCTACATGTTGGCTAGCCCGTGTTTTGTTTCATAATTAGGCGATGGCTATGCTATGAATGCTTGCCCGCTCTTCTTAAACTGGCCGTCAAGGCACGGTGGTGGAATTTTGTCCTCTGCCCTTTTACCTCTTAACAAGACGGACGTTGCAGCCCCAACACGTGTGCACCCAAAGAACCCCAAATCCATTGTATCGCTCGTGCTGAGCGCATATGTCCCTCGGGGTGCCACTCACAATCCACCACACAGCAACGCTCTGAAGGCAGCGTGTGTGGCCGCAGCCATCAGCCAGAGGACAATTCATGAGCAACTACAGGCTACGGGGTTGCCGGGGCGGACAAATGCTTTCCTAAATGCACAGGATAAGGCTCGAGCCCTTCTTCTTGGCATTAAGAATGGTTCGACATCGGTGGGCGACGGTCCCTTGTGCAATTTAGTTATTCGAGGTAGGTACTCGGGCTCTTACTCGCCTCGCCTATTGCTTATATGTCGTTGTATGGGCGACGGCCGCCAGAATGCTTCGGCTCTTGTGTGCCGTTGATTGGTCAATTTGCGATCTTCAAGGTATATACAGTTAGGGCTGTCCAGATTAAATGATGGGGCGACACACAAACAGTGCATCGGCTTAGCAACCTTGCCATGCCTGCAACATTCCTTTGCGCGGCTACCGTTTACTGGTGCACGGGTGGCTATTGTCTGTTCACACATATCCAACCTCCCTTCACCTATCCCTTTCAGCGCTGTGCTCTTCCGGCGAGCGCTGGAGCAATGTCTGGCTGCTCTACAACGAGCTCTGGCAAGCTCGAATCCCCATCGACCTCCTCAGCTACCGCGTGCTTTACGATGCCGCTATTGAGGTAAGCCTTGGGCACCACCCAACTGCCGTCCGCTCCCCTTCCTACTGTCTTTTCACAACGACCAACCGACCAACCGCAACCCACATCCCTTCTCCTCTTTCCTCCTCATCCCACCCTCCCCCACATCAAAGTCCCATCACTACCTGGACGTCGTGGAGCTGCTGCGGCACTCGCAACAGCAGTACGGCACCCCTCCGCTGCAGCTCTTCTGCGCCCTCATCAGCCGCCTCGCTGCCAGCAGCAAGCGCGGGGGTCGGGGCACCCCGGCCCTGCAGGCCGCTTATACGATCTGGCGGATGCTGCGGGCCAGCAAGCTCGAGCTGGATGCAGTTGCCTACCGCGCGGGTGGGGGTATGGGTGCTGGGTTGGTACCGGCTGCATGGCGCATGCAAGCATAACAAGATGCGTGTATGGATATGCCGGTATGCATGGCTAAGATGCGTGCATGAAAAACACCCTCGTTCCCTCATCCCCTGCCCTCCCCAGGCATGAACCTCTGCGTCGATCTGGGTCGGCTCGGCGAGGCGCAGCACCTGCTGCAGGCCATGCGAACCGCGGGACACCGACCCGGCTGGGGCGCCTACCACATCCTCATGAAGTACCACGTTTCCCGCGGCGACATGGACGCCGCGCGGCGGCTCTTCCGACAGCTACGCGAGTATCACGGGGGCAAGCCGCCCGGCATCTCAGCCTACAATGTGCTGCTGGCGGGGTATGTACGGCAGGGAGATCTGACATGTGCACGGGCCATGCTGGATAAGGCCCGGCGGGAGGGCGTGCCGCCGGATGACTTCACATACAGTTGCTTGGTGGGCGGGCTGGCGAGCGCGGGGCGGCTGGAGGAGGCGGAGGCGCTGCTTGGGGAGCTGCAGGAGGAGGGGCGGAGGCCGGAGGGCAGGGTGTACGGAGCGCTGTTGAATGGCTGCGTCAGGGCGAATGTGAGGAGCGGGGAAGGGGTTTGGGAGGGATTGAGGATCGGGTTGGTGGGGAGGAGGGAGTGGGGGTGTGGGAGGGAAGGGTAGCGAGTTGTATCTGTGCAATTGAGCGCCTTTACGCGCCTGGCCGTGGAATCAAAGCACAGTCACGGCCATGGCTTCACACGGGCGCGAAAGAAGAGTGCACTGGCGGATGGTGAATGTCCGCATTCATATAGCAACATGCCGGTGGTCGGTTTGTTGCCTCCCCGCCAGTGCTACAGAGCACTACACACATAGAAGTTGTCTGGCGCCTGGCACACTAGCATCCCCTTGTCGCCTTTACGCGCCTGTCCGCTGTTACCATCCCAGTCGCGGTCATGGCTTCACACGGGCGGCACAGTAAACACTCCTGCATGCCCAACACACTTGCATGTGTGTTTGGGCTGCAGTGCGCGGTTGAGGGCACAGACGTGGTCACGGTTGGCGCACATCCCCACCTTCCGTGCACTCTTGCTCCTGGTGGGGTTTCCGCCGCCACGCGACATCCTCCTCCTGCATCCCGCTGTCATACATCCGCCGCGCGACATCCTGCCTCTCAATCCCCTCGTCCTCGTACGGCCTCTATAATCTTTTTGTCCTGCTCCCCGCTCCTCTTCTTGCGGCCCACTTTGATGTCTCCTTCACCCTCTCTGCTCCACCCCCTCTGCTCCACTCCCTCCTTCTCTCCACCCCCTCCCTCCCTGCAGGACTGGCCCCGTGTGGAGCGGCTGCTGGCTCGCATGCGCATGCAGGGGGTGCAGCCATCCCGGGAGCACTACAACATGCTGATCAGGGGGCGCTGCTACTGCTCGCCGGCGGTTGGGGCGCCTGTTTCGGCTCCCGATTCGGCCACAGGAGGCGGAGGAGCGATGGTTGGGGAGGGGGGTGAAGGAACAGAAGGAGGTGGGGAGGCGGTGGCGTCAGGGGCAGAGCGGGGAGAAGGAGGAGGTGCAGCGGCAGTGCCAGGGGCAGGAGAAGGAGCTGCAGCGGCGGCGGCAGGAGGGACGAGAGCAGGGTTGGGGCTTGGTGCTAGGAGTCAGGGCGGGGAAGGAAGAGGAGGAGCCGTGCCAGGGCGAGTAAGTGGAAGCGGAGGCAAGGGCGGAGAAGGCAGCACACCCGGGAGCCTTGGCGCGAACCTGGGTGGGAGCGACGGCAATTGCCTCGTCAGCCCTGATGACGTCAGCTCTGGCGGCGGCGGCAATGCAGCTAGCGCCGTCAGCACTGGTGGCCTCCCTAGCGGTGGCAACACCGGCGGCAGCACCGTTGACGATGACGGCGGCGCCGAAATCCCTTTTGCTGGCAGCAGTAGGAACCCCAGCACTGGCGGCAGCAGCAGCAGCAACAACCTAGTCCTCAACGAGGGCCCTGTACACCGTAACAACCTAAGCAGAGGCGGCAGCAGCAGCGGCGACATCATCAGCAGCAGCAACGGCGCTGGCAGTGACATCAGCAGCTTCAGCAGCGCTAGCGGTATCAGCAGCGGTAGCGGTATAGCTCTAGGCTGGGTTGGTGGACACGTGGACGCCCTGCTGTCTGAGATGCGTGCCGCGGGGTTACGACCCGACATCGTGACGTACGGCACCCTCATGCATGCCGCCGTACGGTGGAGCAGCATTGAGGCGGCGCTGCAGGTGCTTGCGGCCATGCGGGTGGATGGGGTGGCGCCGGACGGGGCGATCTACACGGCACTGATGAAACTGTTCAGGGCACAAGGGAGGCAGGCGCAGGTGGGTAATGGTGAAGGGAGGAAGGAAGCCGTTTTTAAGGGTTAGCGCAATTTACCGCAACCACCGCAGGCGCAGGTGTGGAGTGGGCGGGGAGGGGAAGGCAGGTGGGGGGGAGGATGGCTGGGAGCTTGTGTGCTACGTGGGATGGAGAGGTATTTCTCGTCCTGAGATGGGTACACATAGATGCAAGCGCTTCTCGTTACCTTTCTTTCCCCCAAAGCCTACCCCAAACCCACCACACCCCCCAAACCCCCACGTCCCCAGGCAGTCGAGTTCTTCCAGCAGCTCGCCTCCAGTCGTACTGCCGTACCCGATATCTGGGCACTCAACTGCCTCGCTGCCGTACACGCCAGCGGAGGCGACATGGCGGAGGCGGAGGCGATTGTACGACAAGCCAACCGACTAGCGGCGGACCAAGGCCGGCCGCCGCCGCCGGAGGCGACGTACGCCCTGTTACAGGGCTACGGCCGGCGGCGGGAGCTGCGGCCGGCGTTGCTGGCATTCCGACGGTTCTTAGCGGCGGGAGGTCGGCCGCATCGCAAGATGTGCGAGTTTGCGTATCGGCTGTGTTTGTCGCAGTTTGAGTTTGAGGCGGCGGGTCAGGTGCTGAGAGCGATGCGGCTGATGCGGTTCTTGCAGCTGCGAGAGGGGATGTACCGCCGGGTGTGGGAGGAGGCGCAGCAGCGGTTCCAGGTGGGGCGGGGAAGGCGTCAGGGAGTGTCGGATGGTGAGTGGGATGACGGTAGGAATGGGATATTACATAGGATAGCGTAGGATAGGTGGGAGATGCGGGAGGGCAGGTGAGCTGGTGAAAGGGTAAATGCTGGTGGGTGGATGCATACCGCTTGGATGGCTGCTGCTGCTGGTGGATGGGAGTTGCATGGCATTGTTCCCTGTCCCCTCCTTATACCTTTTGCTTTTTGCCTTCGCCGTCGTGTACCCTAACCTTCCCCTTCCCCCGTTTGCAGGCCCGCCGGTCTAGCAGCAGCGTCAGCAGCATGGGCTTCCGCAGCGTCAGCAGTAGGAGCAGTAGCAGTAGCAACGGCAGTGTTGGAAATAGAAGCAGCAGCAGCAGGAGCGGCAATACCGTTAGCAACAGTAGCAACAACGGTGGTGGCGGTGGCGGTGGTAGCGAGGATGTTAACTTGGCCGCTGAGAAGTGGAAATGGTGGTTCGGCCTGCCTAACAAGTACTACCAGAGCGAGTGGAAGTGACTTCATGAATGCCAGTTGTACTGACAGCCATGAAGGTGGTGATGTACGGCATTGTAGTACGACATGTCGGTACGACGTAGTGGTACGACAAAGTGGAGGAGAGAGGGCAGCGCAGGAGGGGTGTGCTGAGACAGTCTTGGACTCCATGGGTGCTTCTTGCATGGTAGTGAGAGAAAAGGGTGTCGGGAGGTTTTGGAAGGTGAGGTGAAGCGAGCTAGGCTTAATACTAGGCGCGAGGCGTGGAGAGGGCATGAGATGGTTTGGTTGCAGGGGATAGATAGATGAGGGCAGCGGGCGGGCGGAGGATATGGCGTGTTAGGCGGGTGGAGAAGGCGAGTGTGTGTGGGTTGGAATGTGCGCAGAGCTTCTGCTTAGCCCTTCATTCTGTGTGCAGGCGTCAGGAAGTTACTGTTTGCTTTCTTGATTGGCATCCATTCCCCGCTGGTTGCGTCTCCAGCTGTCATCTCAGTTTTGCGAGTTGCTGTGTGCTGCAGTTTAGGACGAGAAAGAGCTTCAGCTGAGTGTGTGGTACCGTATAGGCGTTATCGAGGGCATTGTCTCGTCCGATCCGTTACGGTATGTGTTATGCAATGGATGAGAGGGATTAAGAACGCGAACAAACCAAGAGAATGTATGTTAGTCTAGCGCTGGTAGCCGTGTCTAGTATAGACCGTTTGTAGTTTGGTCTTGAGACCATTATACGTATACCGGTTCTAGTTGCTTGCATGTGACCCGGAATGTTTGCTTTCCCCTGTGTGCTATCCTGGTGAGCTGAGGCGCTACCTATCGTCAGCGAAACCATGCAGATGCATAGACTCTGTGAGCGGGTTGTTGTGTAAGAGTTGGGAGTTGCCGGGGAAGCAGACCTTCGTGTGGTTCCCCGTCTAGATGTAGTCAGAGACAGACAGACAGCTACGTACTGGTATAGCCCTAGGCCCCTAGCTAGCCCTTGATGTGTCGTTAGTGCGGCTTAGGTCGTTGGAGTCGGTTGTTTGATTCGCGAGTGATGCAGGATCTTGGGAACGTCCGCGTGTTGCATGCTTGAGGTGGGCGGACTAACCCGAGCAGACAGAGCCGCGCAGGCTGCTGAGCACTCGGGTGGGGGGGCCGTTCGCAAGAGACCTGTGCTGCGGTGCTGCGGTAGCCTGTGATGACAGGAGGCTTTGGGAGTTGGGGGGTGCCTCATCAAAGGCATGTCATGAACCTTAATACAAATCGACTTGCCAAATCGACTTGTTGTAAGTGTTGGTTGTGCATTAGCCGACAGCGTTGCCATGGCGTTGGAATTTGAAAGGGGAAATATGCGAACAACAAACACCAACAATGTCACACACGCACTGCATGTGGTTGGGTTGAGAGCCTGGCTACAGGCTTACACCACCCTTTTGTTGTAACAGTGTGCCCTTGCGCCGGTGGTGTTTCACAAGTAGCTTGGTCACTTGAGTTACACGCCTTACAACGAGTCAGGTGTCCTCACAAAGCTACCAACAGCTGTACTCGGAGTGGGTTGTTGCGTCCTAGGTGCGAGGGATGCGTGCGCGCATGAAGTTTGCGCGTACTAGGTTTGGAACTCCCTGATAGGAAACCTAATTGGACGTAGGCAGTTGAATATTCCATGCCAAGTAGTTGCTGCGCTCCCAAACCTGCTATTGCCGGTGCCCGATAGGAGCATCTTCTGCGCCCAGCATCCTACCCCTTACTGTGCATTAGCGTGCTAGCACTGTGTGTCAGCTGAACGCTCGTACGGATGATGCACGGTTCACCTTACTACCTTGCCGTTTCCCGATACGAATTAGCATGTGACGATAGTGCTTGCAATTTAAAATACCCTGCCGGTGCATCCCAACGACCGTTGATATCGTGGCAATTCCTCTATCTAGGCGACCGAAAGCACCCTACCGAACCCCTGATGCCAAAAAAGCATAAGCGATAGACGTAATAAACTACGTGCGCTGTGTTTAGATAACCGGAGGTCCGTATTTCGTCAAATAGCCGTGCTTCATTACATCATACGCCCTTCGGAGCCGAAGCAATTATAAAATGCGTACCATAGCTACGAAGTCCTACGTACATCACATTCTGCAAAACACAGTTCTTCAGTTCAGTATATAAAATAAAGTTGCTCGACCTTACTCTTCCCGCTGGAACTAAACCAGGTTGGACACCATACATCATCAACGCTTCGTGATATTATCCTAGGTTTCCAGTTTGTTGTGCTTACGTCCTGCACCAGCTGCTCACGTTGAGCGCCGTGGAGATACAGTACACAGCAAAGGTATGTGGCGTCCGCCTCGGATGTAAACCTCGTGAAATGGCACGTTTGTCATTCCGGTAAAGCATCACATATGAGATTGCGGCAAACTGCGGGGATTGTTCCCTTTGGGCGAGGTCGGCTAGACGGCTATGTACGTACCTTGGAATTTTTCGCCCAAGCATCCGCCTCACACGATGCAAAGCTGAACATTTTCCCTCTCTCTTATTGTTCAGAGGACCACCATTCTTTTACTGCTAGGTGAACGTCTCCGGGGCAGGCCGTAACGGGCATCGCGAACCGGTCAACTTTGATAACAACGCTTGAAGCAAAAATATTGTCGCATCAAGCAACGTTAACAACGGATTTAACGTATATCTACTCTGCGCTAGCTGGGCGGCAAATACGCTGAAGCTGGTAGTGGCTGCGGATGCAGGTGCGTATGGGGGAAACCTGGGCAGGGATTTGGCGGTTGGCTCCCTGTCTGCGGTCATGCATGGATATGCCAGGCCTCTGCTAAAGTTCACTGCTCAGATGGCTAGGGGTTAACCGCAGACACCTATCCCATGGTTGTCAGCTCCTCTTGGGAAAACTCTGCTTCGGTGACATGCGCTCCCCATGATGCTCCTTCCTGCGCGCGCTAATACCACAAAAACAGCGGAATGACGCATAAACACTAACTACAGCACCATGTTTGCACGTCCCTTCACAGCAGCCCCGCACAGTACCTAAGTTTACCCTCTACTGCTGCTCTTCACTTGACTTCCCTCCTTCTCCTCCTCCTCCCGCAGCGTCACGTGCGGCCACAAACGCAGCAACAACACACTAGAAGACACCTCCGTGACCCACATCAGCTACCTCCCTGCAAATCCGCGCCTCCTGAAGGCGCCTTACGACGTGAATGGCGAAGACAAGTCGCTTTCACACGGCAGAGGACGAGATCTTCCGGCTTTTAGAGGATGAAATCCTGGAAGCCGCGGCGGCAGCTGACGAATGCAACGCAGCTACATCCTCATCAATCCCCGGCATAACCTCAACTTCTCCTCCTGCTGCTGCTGATGCTTGTGCGGCTACCCCAAGCCAACAGCGACAACAGCAACAGCAATCGTCACCAGTAGACGTCACAGCAGCGATTACCATCAAGAATGGGCCTTCCGCGCTCTCCAAGTTTCAGCTGCGATTTGGGTTACGTCGGGAACGGCGATGGCACCCCCGAGTCATGGCTGTTGCGGCGTTCATGGCGGAAGGGGAGCGACGCCGGCGCTTTGAAGACGGTATCCTAGCCTCTGTCATGAGTGCAGACGACATTTCCTCGGTAACCTTGTCGCGGCCAGGTGTTAAGTCGGGGCCGCAGCAACCCCTGCAGCAGCAACAGCGGAACGGGCTGGGATGCAAGGCGCGCGGCAGCGGGGCAGGAGACGGAGGAGGCAGAGGTGTTAAGTCAGGGAGTGCCCCCGGCGGCATGCTGGGTGGCTTGTTTAGCAAGGAGGACGAGGACGCGATGGATCTCATCTTGGGGGGCTGGGGAGGGGGAGCGGCGCACAAGAAGACGAATGGGGTGTCGAAATGAGGATCTTTTGTCGGGTGGGCCGGTAGCGGCAGGCGGGTTGCGAGTGACTTTAGCGGGTAGTAGCTAGGCAGGAGTACGTAAGTAGCAGCGGTGGCTTTACAAACAGCCTAGCAACGGAGACACTCGGGTGACGGGTCTCACGCACCCGGGTCTTTCCGTTGGCCATTGCACGAATGGCCGACGCATGCTCCCCAAGCCTCATGCATCCCGCCGCCGTTGGATAGCCGTTTCCTTTCATGCAGCAGGGCATCTTGACTGCTTACTTGACTGCCTCCTGTGTTCCTCTTACCGGTAAGACTGACGGCCTGTTGTCTTGTTGACCATGCATACTTGAGATAGGCATTCAGCTTTCGGGCACGAGGCAGTGCATGGTAGCTGCTTTGCGGTCTGTGTATAGGCGCTCTTGCTCCCTCTAGGTTATTATTCATGCGCTCGTGCATGTTTGTGTCTGCGTTATTGTGTCGTTGCATGTGCCCGTATGGCCTGCTGATGTGGCAAAAATATGTCTAGTTGCTTGCGTCGCTGTTGATCAAGCTGTGATGATGCTTTGCATGGAATGAGGTTGTTGTTGGGTTAGCTGCTATTAGCCTCTAATTATGAATGTGCAACGCATGATGATAAAGGGAGCTGCATCTTTGTCGTACCGTTGGCTGTGGTACTGGTGGCCGCATGACTGCCGTACTGCTGCGTAGCGAAATAGAATTCTCGCAGCGTCCCCAGCAGCAGGTGTATGTTTTGTAGGTTTTGTTCACATGCTAACCGTTAGCCGTACGCCCAAGTGGGTTGAATTGAAGCCGCGGTTGCTGCAGAAATGGCGCCTTATACCTATTGCTATTGCGTCGGCATGCACTTTTGCCTTATTACAACTTCAACCATGAACTGCCTGTGCTGTAACAGTTGCTGCTGTTACGGATTCTGCCGACATGAACTTGTAGCTGGTAGGAGCCAAACAATCGGTGGACTGTCAAGGGTTTCATTGGCATTGACACTGGCATTGTGTGCTGAATTGAAAATGTGTGTATCACGTTATAAGAACGGCCTGCTAGGTTGCACCGACAGATAGAACGACGATAGAAAGCTGCGTAGTCTGTTCGCTTCTGTACCCCATCTGTGCGTCTTGGTGATTTGGCTTCTTAAGTCGTTCTGTGCGGTACGTAACACCAGGTGTCTCTGGGGGGCTATTTGTTACAAAACCGTACTTTGACATTCTTTACGGCATTGTGTGTTTGTGTCCTTATGTCCTTGACTGTTTATATGGCTAAATGCATGCTGATATTAATTTATTGGTTGTCGTACTACACGTAATGATCTAGGAAACCATTGCATGCTCAGTCGTGCAAGGTGTGTTTCCTTTTGTTTTGTGGGCCGGCAGGACCCATCTTGAATGCCCCTGCTGTGTAGTCTGAACAATAGAAGGAAGGTAGGTCCTGATCGAGTCGTCATGATAATTTATGTTATCGTTCTGCTGTTACCTGTTTAGGTCTGACCTCGTTTTAACCCGTTGGTTTCGCTCACCTGCCCGTTCCTATCCAAGCTCTGCTGACGGATGCCGATTCACACACTCGGTCGTACCGTTGTTACACGCTTACACCAGAACCCAATGTAAATACACCCAACGGGACCTCCGCCTGACATGCGGAGGTCAAGGCCCTCCCTTACGCTCTAGCACTAGCGCTGGTCCCAGCCAAGCCGTCGTGCATGCCCAAATCCTGCATGCTCCCGTTCTTCAATGCAAGGCAGAGGAACCAGCAGGGGTTGCTTGGGACTAGCCTTGTAGCAGGATAGCGGCGAACAAGCAGCGATGGGGCCTCACAACATGATTCTCGGTTGCAACTTGCAAGGGCGGGTTGTTATATGAGAATCGCACCAGGGATGTCCCATGGGTCACCTCCCTGCCCATTCAGTTCTTGATGTAAAACAAGCTACAGCACAGGCCCGCACGAGAGACGGTCCGCCATTATATGAGCAACATAAGGCAAAAAGAACGAATGTTAAGAACCGGCATCCATTGAGCATCTGGTTAGGGGGCCGTGAAAGCAGGAACAAACATTGGAGGTAGCAGCAGGGCTGGATACCGCCAGCCCTGATCCAAGAGGATAAATAACGCCGGCACAGCCGAGGATAATCTCTTGGCACGTCCTCTTCGGCGTACCCATATCTGTTTAAGGATCCAGGCACGCTGAGCCTCGAACCCCTATGCGCACGCCGCAAATCATAGATGTACAAATGCATGCCTACGGACCCCTCCTAGATCGCAACACAGCAGAGGACCGCGATAGGCACAAAATCTAGGAGCCTGAGCAGGCCCAAAGTCACCAACTTGTTACCAATCTGTAATCAATTAATGTTTACCGGTTCCAAGCACATGCGGTGCAAGGGCTGAGCGTTCCCTAGGAGCGACAACAGCCAGGCAACAACCGTCAACAAAGACGATGGCGGCAGGAAAAAGCCATGCATGCACACATCTCATCCTCCTCTAAGAGCTTACATTGTGCTTGTGTTTAACTATGGCATATGTACGGTCATGCTGTAGACGGCCGTGCAGAATCTCATCTCAGCGGCGCCGTAACCTCCACACGGCACGGAATTCCGCTGGTGAGCCCCATGTCGCTGCAGCCCCTTGTCCTTCACATCCTCAAAATCGTCATACGGTACTTTTCAGCGCCTTAACGTGTGTATGTGCGGCGCACACACATACAATCCTTACCAAACCTATATCCCATGTTACTGCTATACAGCGGTTTAGAGGCACCACCACGCGCTGCACCGCATTATATGTACTGCTTCCCCTCTGTAAATGAACTTTATGTACAACCCATGCGACGTCACAGATCACATTTTATCACACCATCGCAGCTGCTTTGTGCCTCCTCTAAACCACTCCCTATGGCACATCTCCCTCATCAAAGCTTCCCCAAGCCCACGTCTCATACTCCTTACCACACGCCTTCCATCACCCGTATCGCCTTCTTAATCCATCCACTGCACAAACTCCCATCTTTACCCCCTCCTTTCCTACCCCCTTTTCTTCTTCCCCAAAAAGCACATTCTCTTTCTACCTCCTCCTCTGCCCCCTCTACCTCCTCACACACTGGTCACATCCTGCCAGCTCATGGGCGCAAGCGCCGCAGCCGGAAGAATCATGGCATTCGAGTTCGTGGTCAGGATTGATGAGCTATTCCCCGCATCCAGCGTCCCGTCCCACACCGTCTGCCCCGCCAGCCGATTCCACATCTGGCCCATGGCAACCCACTCAATCACATACAACTGATACAGCACCGACCCAAACCGCGTTTTCGCAGGAGCCATGCTGGCAAAGCTGAGCCCGTCTCCCCACTGTTCGTACACTCGAACCCCAGCCAAGTGCTGGAACACAGGTCCTCCCAGGTTCTGAGCGCGACTCTTACCGCCGGAAATGCTTGCTGCGTAGTAGGTGAAGCAACGAATGCTCCACACGTTCCAAGTGATGTTCGGAAAGAGCGTTTGAAGCACCGTCGCCATTCTACACTCGCTAACGCTACCGCTGGTGACTCTGTTGGCCGCCGGGCAGTCTCGGGGGTACATCCACGTCAGCTTGGCAGGGGTGCCGTACTGGGGTGTCGTACCTACTGCGCTGACGGTGAGGTTGGCGGGCCAGGCGTCGCATCGGAAGCCGCGGGGCAGGCTGGTGATGTTGGTGGGTTGCCAGAAGAAGTTGGTGGCAAGGCTGCGGGGTTGGAGATAGATATGGTCGCATATGGAGTGGAGGGTACAGCAGAAGGTTTGATGGTGGGAACGGGGAGTAAGCATACGTGTTTGGAGGGGATGGCTTGAGGCTTGGAGCTGGCAGGGCTCAGGCTAGCCATGGAGACGGAAAAGGGCACGAAGGAGAGAAAACACATGCTGATGGCAGCAGCTGCAGCAAGAGCCCATCTCCCATCGTGCGCCCAAAGCCGTCCCGAAGGCGCTCCTCCATTCCCATCATCTATCCCCAATCGCACCTCGAGGTCATGGAGGCGTATGCTCCGCTGTTCCCGCTGGGTACGCTGGAGGCGGTGCAGGAGGCCCAGGTGAGGCCCACCGGGTTACTTGAGTTGACCTAGTGGGAGGGGCAGGGGAAGGGGATTGAGATAGGATAAGCAGAATAAGACCAAGGGAAGGGAGAGGGAGCGGAGGAAAGGTAAGAGTAGCGAGTGCAGCAAGCTCAACTCTGGATTTTATAAAATACGGTTGCACTCGGGACAATATTTCACCGAGACATCCAAAGCACCCATGGCACATGGTGGTGTCAGTTAAAACACACTGCTCACAACAGGGGTGGACACACATAGGCCGCAGCAGCACGTGGCCAGTTTTGTTACCACACACACGCACCCCAACAACAACAACAACACGCACCCTTGCAGCAAAGTAGAAGTAGATTTCATGCGCTGTGCCGTTCCGTAGTGTCACGCAGGGCGTGACGGTCTGCAGCTGCGAGTCGGACTGCAAGTCGAAAATGCCTTGGCCGTTAATGTACAGCCGCGTGTGGGGGCCCTGCATGCGGAAACTGATGCCCGAAGAGAAGTTGAGCGGTCGAAGGTTGGCGCGCGCGTAGCCGTACACAACGGTTTGGTTGTTGGAGGGCGCACCGTTGGTGCCGTACAATGCGTTGCGCAGCTGCAGCGGGGGACGCAATTCGGACCAAGACACACAAAAACAGTTGGTTTTGAAGTTTAATATAAAAAGGTTGGCGCAAGAAATACCGATGAAGAGGGAACAAGCACGCACTGTTATGGCCTTCTAGAACAGTCTACCATGCCCTCCTGAAATAACCGCCCCTCTCCCGCACTGCACCCTTAAAAGCACACCTTCCATCACACCCAAGCACCCGCCCACCCCCTACAAACGCCCTTCCCAGCGCCTCACATCAGTGCCGGTAGTGAACGAGAAATCTGTCACGGTGGCTTGTGCGTCGCGGTATAGCTGCGGGTTGCTGTTCAGGACGAAGTAGCCTCGATTGCCAGAAGCCGAGAAGTCGTCAAAGTCGGAGGCCTCGTTCCACACAACGTGCCAGAGGGCCGGCCTGAGTGGGTTTGTTGGGATTGGATGGTTGGTAGTTAGGGTTGCATGAACATAATTTCATTCACCAAACTATGTGTAACCCTCCATATCGGAGGCAACAGGTAGTAAACTGACCCGGTTCCTAGCCCCAACAGACTTCCGAGAGTAAGTCCACAGGTTCGGTACCTGCGATTCCGTCCCCCATTGTTTTGCCCTAACTCGTAATTGCCTATGGTTTGGCCTTTCCTGACCCTCCAGAACGGACAAGGCGACCCTCCTCCTTGCTTACCTGGGAGTGACCCCTGGGTCGTAGTATCGGCTACTCGGGGGGTCCTCCTGCGTGCGGTTAAAGGGGGCGGTGCGTTCTCATCTTTCAATGGTCGTTCGGTCGCAGGGTGATTGCTAATGACCCGTGGGTCACATAGGCCGTAGACCGAAAGCAACGGTGATCCGTTAACACAGCTTCCAGAACCATGCCCTCAGCAGCGCACGGACTTTCACCAAGGGTTGTTGTCACATTCATTCACAGCACGGCTGTTTCTGCTCCCTTTTTTCCTCTCCCCAACCTGCCCCAACCCTCACTCACGTGCACGACCCAGAAGATGGAGGGCGAGGTGAAGCTGGAGGCGCCCGGCAGCTGCCATAGCAGGTTGATGGTGGTGCCGTATTCGCAGTACAGCCGCAATGTCATGTTGTAGTAGCCTGGGGGGAGGTGGGGGATGGGGAGTGATGAGGTGGGGGTGGGTTTCGGGAGCATCATGCCCCCGGGGCTCGGGGGAAGTGGGTACGCACGTATGTGTTTTGCATGTGCGTGTGCGTGTGTGCCACCCACCAGCGGACGGGAACAGCACATCCACGCTGCCAAAGCTGCTGTTGGCCCACTTCCACAGCATAACGTTCTCGCCCAGGCTCAGCTGCCAGCGGGTGGGGTCGATGGCGGAGGTGCGCGCTTGCAGGCTGACCACCCCCGGGGTGTCGATCCGGACGAGGGCGGTGGCGAGTGTGAAGGTCTGGGAGCCGTAGCGGAACACGTTGAAGTTGGAATTGAGCTGGCCCTGTTGTTGTTGTGGTTGGGTTTTTGCGAGGAGGTTTGGGGTTGGGAGGGAAAGGGAAAGGGCGAGGGAGGAAGGAGGGTTGGGAGAAGGGGCAGCCATGCTAAGAACGAAAGTGGAGGATTAGAACTGAAGGTTAAGAGGGAAAGGGGGCGGCTCTTACTGTACCCTACACATGCCGTTCCCGCTGCTGTGCTCCCCACACTCCCAACACCTACAGTGGCCCGTTGCGTGCGATCCCCTTGTGCAAGGAGGCCCACTCCTCCCCACTGTCGCCCACGCCACCGCCACCGCCCCTCCCCTCCCCTCAGAACATCAGTTTCCTCCTTTCCACCCCTCCTCTCACCCGCACGTAGTAGTCAATGAAGGTCCAGTCCGAGCCGAACGCGTCAAAGCTGGCGTCACTCGCTGTGCCACTCCACCAGTAGTACTCCCAGCCCTGGAGCGCCACACTGGCGTTGAGGCTGGACACGGTGCGATCCATCTTGAGGACTGAGGCGGGGGGTGGAGGTGTGGGGAGCGAGAGGGAGGGGGGGGATTTGTACTAAAAGTAACATAGCTTAGCAAGACTGGTCAAGCTGGTAACGATACGGTAGTGGCGACCAGAGGCCGTGTTGACTCGTCGAAGCAAGCTGCAAGCCGCATGCTAGCACAGATGTCAGACCACCGCCGCCACCCACGCTGCTGCTGCTGCTGCCATCCCCCCACCCCCCCTACCGCTGCTACCGCCCTCCTACCTGTGCGGTTGGTTGCCGCCAGGGTCAGCGCAGCTGCCACCGCATTGCCCGCATTCAGCCGCCGAGCGCTTCGGAACATACCCTGAGGGGGAAGGGGGAGGGGCAGGAGGGCGGGTACGGCAGGGCCAGAGGGGGAGGAGAGGAACAGGGCGGCCAGTTGGAGTGGCGCTGATGGAGTTCTGTGGACAAGCCTGGTGTGCCTGGAATGAGATGCCTGCTGTGCCTGGCAGCTGCTGCAGGGCGTGTCTCTGCGGCCCCTCCGCAGGCCGCACCACCCAAAAAGCCCCACTGCCTTGCCACCAGCCACCAGCCCCATCAACACTTCATCCATGACCCACATCCGCAGCCCGGCTCGCTAGCCGATGTGTGCTTTCACATGTTACAGTACGTCCCCATCCCCCCACCCCAGCACAGCCATCAAGCCCCTCTCCACCCAGCTCCCTGCTGCTCTGCCTGTGTGGATTTGGTCTTATATCCTTCTTCCCCCATCCCTTCGCTCCCCTCTCCCCCCACCTGCAGTGCGGGCACGGTGTCTCCGCTGCTGAGCAGGATGTTCTTGATCTGCAGCGGCGTGGTGGAGGTGGCTCGGCTGCATGGATAGGGGTGGGGGGGTTCATGGGGCTTTCTCAATTTGGGGCGATAGGCCAGCATGATGATGAGGTTGTTGTGGTATGGTTGAGGTTGTTGACCTTGTTGTCCGATGGCATAAGTATCCGCTGGCACTTGTCTCGCGGCATGCACCCTACCCCACGCTACCCGGCCCCCCATGCTGCATGCGCCCCCACTGCAGCCAACACTGCAGCCATCACCTCGCACCCACGCTGCCAGCGCCTTCAACAGCCACCAACACCCGCACGGCTTTACTACTAACTCCCGATTGGGTTGGGGTTTCTCTCAGACCCCTTTCCCCCCCAAAAACACACACACACTCCCCTCCCGCCCCCCTCCCCCCACCTCTGCCCCCCCAGCGCCGCCAGCACCAGTCCCGCCACCGCCGCGGTGATGGGTGCAGAGAAGGAGGTGCCGTTCACCGTGCTGTAGTAGTTGCCTGGGGGCGGGAACGGGACCAAGAACGGGAAGGGGAAGGGGAGGGGGGAGGGAAGGGAGGGATGACGGGGCTAGAGAAGGACCTCCCAGTACACACCTCCTAAGTCCGCCCCAAATCTCTTGATTCCCACCGCTGGAAGGCGGGCACTGTTTCCCCCACACGCCCCACGCGCCCGTTCCTGCGCCGAACACGCACGCACAAGCACGACTCACTGTAGCTCAGGTCGGTGGTGTAGATGTTGGCCGCCGGCGCAGCCAGATCCACGGTTGTGGGACCCCAGTTGGTTCCCACCTGCTGCCCCAGCACCAGGCTGTAGAACAGCGCGTCGGGCGCCGCCGTGCCGCCCACACACAGCGTGTTGGGGGTGTCGACCATGCAGGGGGAGTAGGTGTAGTTGGCGGCGCGCCAGGAGTCAAGGTTGGTCCACTCGTTGCCTTGGCCGCGGAAGTTTTGAGGGAGGGGAAAGGGGACGGGAGGAAAGGAACGGGGGGTTTTAAGGAAACCAATGTATAACACTGAAGTCAGCGCTTCACCTGGGCTCAGGTGGCTTACCCCCAGCCCACCCCGCACCCTTTCCGCCGCCCGCCCGTCCCTTCCCCTGCAGGTGCCGTGCGCCCCTGCACCCGCACCCTCCCTCTCACCCGCAGCCGCCACGAAAAGCGCGTTGTTGTAGCGGTTAAAGAGGTTGCGGTAAGCGGAGGCAGCAGCGTCCAGGGCAGGCTTGTTCACGAGCTGGGGGGAGGAGGAAACGAGGGAAAGGGAATGGGGGGATGAGGCAGGTTGACAGGCGCGCGTTACTCCCAAGTCCCAACGCTATACCCCTTCGTTGGGTCCATGTGGTCTCTTTAGCCTTGAGGGGACCAACTGACGCGGGTTGCTATTCTTACTGAATAATGAGCATTCCGCAGTTTCCTCCCATGGAACCGTTGGCATGTTACTGTTACTGAATTAATGAGCGGTTCGCAGTTTCCTGTATGTAGCCTGCTATACCCCCCAGCATCACCCAGCTCCGTTCCCCACTGCTCCCCTAGCAGCAGCACCCATGTACGACAAACCCCAACACACCCATCCATCCCTCCAGCCACGCACGTTCATGCTATATTTCGCGTCGTTGCCGAAGCTCATGGAGAAGATCCGCGCCCCCTTGCCGTACGCGTAATCCACCGCCCGTACGACATCGCTGTAGGCGTACGGCGGGTTGGCCGGGTCGATTGTCTCGTCCGTAACCTGTATACACACGCATGGAAGGGAAAAAGGATAAAAAGGGAAAATACACACGGGGAGTGGGGGGAGGTGACACCGGTGTTGGGTAAGGCAGGTGGGGTACACCCGGGGGCGGGTCAAGAGTTTGACCCCTGCATGTCGCTATAACTGTTCTGCCCCGAACCTTTCCCTCTCGGCATGCTTCCCTGCCCCCCACTCCAAACATATCCTACCCCACATGCCCCACCTCACTTCATGTTTCCTTTCACAACCCAAGCCTCTCCTCCCACTTACCTTGAGAATCATCTGTCTCAAGTTCGGCGCTACACCCGCTACACCAATCCCGTTCTTCGGCCGCGCGCCAATCAACCCAGCAATCTTCGTCCCATGTCCAATCTTATCCGTCACTCCATTCCAAGCCGCTGTGGAGGGCCCTATGCCGCATCGTGACACGTTGCTGCCCGTGTAAGTGGGCGAACACTGCTTGGTTGAGAAGCAAGCGCCGTACACATCATCAATGAAGCCGTTTCCATCGTTGTCACGGAGGTCTCCGTCCGTCTCGCCGGGGTTCACCCACCAGGAGGAGGTGAGGTCGGGGTGGGTTACCAGGGCGCCGCTGTCGGTGACGGCAATGACGACATCGCTGGCTGGGAGGTGGTGGATTGGGTTTGAAGGAGGAGAAGGCACGGGGACGAGGAGGAGGGTGGGTTGAAAAGGAGATCTGCAGCTTGAAGAAAGCAGGCAAGGCAAGGCAAGGCAAGGCCTCTCGCAAGCCCCTTCTGCTGACTGACGCTTCCCCCGCCAGCCAGCCAGCCAACAGCCGCCCAGCCAAATGACCCTGCGGCCGAACCCGCGGGACGACCAGCTCCCAGCTAACGAAGTGCCCCCAGCTCCCTCCCTCCCTGCATGCCCCCTTCTCCTCCCTCCCTGCCTGCCCCAACCCTGGCCCCCCCTGCCCTGCCAGCCGGCAGTTGGGTTCCCTGTCCCTTGTCCCCCCCCCATGCCCCCTCCGCCCGCCAGACCCGCTCACTCACTGCGTGTTTGGGGCGCGGAGGTGCTCAGCCCCAGCTGGCTCCAGGCACCGGTCACATTGATGCGAGTGAACCACCAACTGGAGTTGAGTGTCAGGCCCGGGTCGTTCAGAGAGTAGTTGGTGGTGGTGGTTGTGGTGGTGGTTGCAGTGGTTGTAGCTTGCAGGCGACTGCTAAGGTTGGAGGGCGGGGAAAGGGAAGGGTAGGAGGGAGGAGACTTAAGTGATGCGGGGATGCGTGAGGGTGAGCGGCGGGTTGATGGATAAGGCCCCCCTTAGGTTGCATGTGAGCATGTGTCGTACCGGCGTAAGTTGCTGCTGCTGCTGTTATTTGTTGCGCTGGTGGATTCGTCCGATGGAGGACTGCTGCTGCTGCTGCTGGAGTTGGAGTCCGCAGTTGCATCGTCCAAAGCGGTGCTGCTGCTGTCTTTTGCTGCGCGCGCAGTCGTCGAGCTGTTGGGAGCTCGCAAGATGAAATCCCGTACCACAAAATCCAGACCTGTAATATGAAGGCGAAAGGGAATCAGGAGCGACCGTTTTCGAGTGTTGCTAGATTAAGCAAACGGAAAACGCGGGAAAGAGGAGTACGGCGCGGTTACCTTATGCGGTTACCCTACCTGAGTACTTCTTTACCTCCGCAAGCACAATTTCCAGCACACTTTCGTCCAGTGCTTCTAAAATTTGGAGGTTTGACAGCTCCATTTTAACCCGCGACGTATATTGTTGCAAGATGGCTGGGACGAAGTCCAAGACATCTTTGTCATCGAGGAACGCAGCGACCAGACGGAGTGGCGCCCCGTCGTAGAGGGGGCTTTTGGCAGCCTGCGTACATGCATGGGTTCACGACATAGATATTCGGTGTAAAGTAGGATTCGGGATGTACCGGTAATGAGGAGTTATAAAGCGGCAACCCCGAAGGCCTATTCGCATAGAGCAATACGGGACACGTTAACCTTCTGTTCAGTGTGTTCGATCGCATAGTCTTTTCTTCTGGCTCCAATAACGTACCTCTGGTTGCTTAGGTGGGCATCCATGAAGAGAACAAGTGACAGGAACCACTACCGCCGCAATTATGCCCAAGACAAGCAAGACAATGCCAGCAATAGATAGTGCGGGGTTCCTCTTCACCTGCAGGCAAGCAATGCAAGATTCCAGTCAACGCCGAGGGTCATGGCTTTAGCGCAGCTACACGAGCCTTGCCATATGTACCTATTTAGAGGTAAGTGAACAAAGTAATCCCTTGTGTTATACTCACCCAAGCGGTCAAACCACGGCGCTCGTGTTCCTCTGCAAGCGCTTCCGGGTCGTCCTCAGCAGCAGGGGCGACAGACCCCTTGAATAACAACCCCAATCCCATATCCCAGCTCTAATCTAGTCGTCTTTAAGCCAGTGTATTAAGCAGCTAGCAATAAGGCACAAGAGTGTGGCTGCAAAATGCAGCGGCTGACGACGGTGTAGTCGACAGCTGTTGTCGTAATACTAAGGAAAGGTGCAAGCCGCGTAATATTGGGTCTGAACAGCTCTTAAGATTCAGCTTCATAGTTAAAGTGTGCGTAGTCGATGCAAGCGGCAAAGCATGTCGGCTTTCCTGGCCTTATACGAGCGCCGTACGCAAGCATCCCGTTGCACCCCAGCTTCCAAAGCCAAATCACGTGCCCTCGCTAAGTCGACAACAAAAGTAACTCCCCATTACACAGGCCCACCTTTGCGGCGCTCGTTTCCGTCAAGAAGTTAAAGTTCCCAACATCACATGCATGTCTGCCAATGGGCTGCTGGCATATGGCCCAATAGCCAGGGCGGTACGACAACCAACTTAACCCCAAACACATCCTCCAGAGCATAAACGACCGCACCAAGAAAAGTGTCGCCCTCATGCGCCGTCCTGACATGTCCCAAGCACCACATGACACGAGCCCCAAGCAGACGAACTTCCCTCGACTCCGTTGTTCCATGCTCATTTCATATTCTTCTCTTCTCTGCACGCTACACCACGGTACGCATTTTTCCAACAACAAGCCTCCTTCCTTGCCTTCCAGCCTCCTTCTCGCTCACCTCGCCTCCTCTTCCCTACCTTCCCCGCCGCCACATTCCACACATTCCCAACCCCCTGCCTCGCCCCTTGCTATCATCCCCACACCCCCCACCACTACAACCTACTGGCTTGGCTACTTCGAGCTGGGCGGGTCGGGCTGGCTCGCATGTTGCAAACCATGATGATGCCTTATCACACGGTCAGTTAGCTGTTTCCTCTTGACCCACCACCACTCCCACCCATCAATCCACCTCCTCCTGCCCCTCTTCCAACCCTGCTCTCCCTTTCCCTCTCCCCCTACCGCCCCGCCCCCTCCGCCTCCATCTCCTCCTCCGCCGCCGCCCGCTTCATCGCCTCCCGCTGCGCCGCCATCACCCCCTCCGCCTCAAACCCCAGCAGCTCCGCCCCCACCGCCTGCCCGCCCGCCCCCTCCACCAGCTGCGCCAGCAGGCTGAACAGCAGCTGCCGCTCGGCGGGGGTGCTGCGGTCGCGTAGAGAGGAGGCCACCGCCTCGACCTGGTGTTGGTGGGGTGGGGAGGGCAGGAAGCGTGGGGGGTGGTAGGGAAGGCGTGGAGGGACAAGGAGAGAGGGGTTAGAAGGGAGCGATGTGTGCAACATGCTTGCAAGGGGAGCGATGTATGCTACATGCTTGCAAGGGGAGCGATGTGTGCAACATGCTTGCAAGGGGAGTGCCAAGGAACACCCTTCCTGCCCCAGTTAGCCCCCAAGCAGCCCCCACCTGGCCCCGCCGTCCCCCATGCCCCCCCCCCATACACACCTGCGGCGCTCCTTGCTGCAGCACCGGCAGCCCCTCCAGCAGCGCACCCAGACGCGCCAGGGCCAGCAGCGCGGAGGAGGAGTCGCCGCCTCGCAGCCCGCTGACAGCCTGGGAGGGAAGAGGGGAAGAGGGGGAGGGGGGAGAGGAGAGGGACTCATCAGAGAGAGATAAGAGAACCCCAAACCCTCCTCCAAACCAGGCGGAGGAACCAGAAACCGCTTGTTAGGGTCGCTGTTCCCGAAGACGCATGTTCGATTGCACACCTTAACCCCCTGCTCATGTGTTTAGGAGAGGCAACCTCTCCTCTTCCCAGCTCCATCCGGCTCCCGCCCCCTGCCCGCTACCCACTCGCCCCCCCCCCCAGATCCCACTCACCTCCAGCAACCTCGCCCTCGCCGCACCCGCCACCACCGCCGCCGCCACCCCCACCGCCCGCTGCAGCTCCATTCCCAGATCCGTCGCCACCGCACTGACCCACCGACCGGGGCTCGCGTCGTCGAGCGACGAGGCGTTACGCGACTGCGCCGCCGCCACCGCCGCCTCGACGGCGGCGCGGAAGATCGCGTCGCGACCGCCAACCGTCTTGGGTTTTACACTCACATGGCCCTCCTGACACGCGCGCCTCAGTGCGCGAATGTCTGCTAGTTCGTAGTCCCGTCCAGACACTTTGGCGGACTCGAGTCGGGATAGCAACCGCGCTGCTTCCTCCGCTCGCGCCGCCTTTACTGCAGCGGGCGCGTACAACACTGGCGGCGGATCCCACCACGCAGGCGGTTCTGTCGCCGCCGCATCAGAAGATGATGTTAATGACGACGACCCTGATGGGGAAGAGGTCGAGGAGGAAGTTGACGAGCCGCCGGTACGAGCGGCGGCGGCGAATGAGGCCAACCGTTCGAATTCCTCGTCTTTTAGCGAGCGACCGGCTTTCTCCGACAGGCTTACGGCTGACGTCGGACCGCCGAATGAGGAGCTATCGGGAACCCAGACTTTGCGGCCGCCGAGTGATCTGTCGTACACCCATTTGCCGCCGGCGGATTTGCGTCGTCGGCCGCCGCTTCGCAGCCATTCGCCGAGTTGCGAGCGATACGCGACGGCGAGTGCGGTGCCGAGTGCGATCCAGACGACCAGCGGCGCGACGTCGGTTGAGCTGCCGGGGAGGAGGATCTTGAATGGGAGGCCGTTGGATCGTGCGGCCTCGTGTTGCTTGATCAGGATCTAGGGATATGGAGGAGGAGGAGGAGGGGGAGGAGGGGGAAAAGGGAAGGTGAGGTCGGGATGGGGAGGGTCGGAGAGGCGTTAAGGAAGGGTCCTGCCCCCGGGGCTCGTGCGCTGCACTGCACTGTGCACCCCACCTCCTACGCCCAACGGTCCCCCATCACATTCCCCCAAAGGCAGGTCGATACCGGTCGATACCGGTAGTCAACCGCTCAACCCGTACACTGTACTGCATTGCACTGCACAGGTAGCGAGCACCCTACCTCCTGCGCTCGCCGCTTCATGGCTTCCTCCTCCTCCCGGATTCGCCGCTGGTCCGCCTGGCCAGGGGGGTGGGTGAGGTGTTAGGTGCGCAGTGGGTCAAAGGACGAGGGAGGCGTACAAGGAGCCCTCGTTGACTGTTCCTTTCACCCCTACCCATATGCAGGCTCGCAGGTCTTTGGAACGGATTAGCCAAGCACCCATGCAACCCCGACACCTCATCCATCCCCATGCTGCCCAAGCCCCTCCTCCCTTCGCACCTCCCGCTGCTCTGCAAGCCGCAGCCTGGCCAGCCGCGCCGCCTCATGCTGCTTCTCGCGGGCACCCTCCTGCTCCTGTTGTTGTGGTGCAATGGCGGATAAAGGGGTTGCACATCGATCGGTCAAAGCAGCGTATCTGGGATCCAAGGCTTAATAACCAAAAACCGTATGACATAGAGACCGTGCCTCATACTGATTAACACGAACTACAGGGTATGCGGCTATCCACGAGAATGAGGCAACACGCGATCCCATCCATGGTCCACAGGCCTCCAAAGGATAATAGCTTAGATTAGCATAACTTACCTCGACAAGCTCTTCCGCCCAAGTATTGGTGAAACGCTCTCCAATTCGTCGATGATGCCGACGAGGCTTCCATGGCCGGTCCCCAGCACGAGCAGCGCTGCTGCTGAAAGCGACATGGTAAACAATTACGCTTGCAGCTATGAGCTTTGAAGCGCTCCCTAATTGTGCGAGCTGGTCTTGCGACAAGCTTGCAAGCCCTGGGCTGTCGGCGGCACGACCGCTTGCGCAAGGTCCATCAGTTGCATTGTCCGGGCGTTGAGCAAATGTTGATCTAAGACGTGTTCGCCGATCAGTAAATGCTTTCGGGCATAGTGTCCGCTGCGATGTGTGCAGCATCTGGTGCGTTGCCACCATTTTGTCAAGGTAGGCAGGCTATAGTATCAAGTAAGCGAGCATTGTTGAATGCAGCTGTTGGTATCACCAACCCTGCGTCAACTGTTTACCTTGCGCGTACATCCAGTACGACTGAACGGTTAGCACATGTCCTGCAATGCCAGACATAGGCAACATTTCAGGCAGGGCCTCTGGCAATGGCTATTGGCCGAAACGTACATGCCCACAGCCCACGCCCCGAGCAGCCGCCTTCCCTTTTCCAATCGTGTGCCTGAAGAGGCAGGGCGCACTGCTCACCCTGCCGAACGCTTACACCTTATGGACTGTACCCCCGGTGCCGCATATCGGTCCGGTAGCATCGTAGCTGCTTCGTAGAGAGCAGCATGCGGGTAATAAAGATGAGGAGCCTATATGTCCAAACAAGCTCGACCCAGGATCTGAACCGGCCCGACTCTCAGAAGCAGCAGGCGGGGGCAGCAGAGGGTGCAGCGGAGGGCGAGAGCCGCACCCTCCATGTGCGAGCTTGGAAAGCAATCGCGCAGGTTTTCCTGCATCCCCCTGACACCTCCTCCGATACCCACGGAACCTAGCCTACCCGTAACCTAAAAGCTATCTTCGGAAGCAGCGGCTCTTCCTCCCCTCGCCAGAGCTCCTGCCGGATGACCCATGGGCCACCACCTCGCGGCCCACCCCTCAACCCTCCAGCACGTCATCCACCTCCTCCAACACGATCTCGTTACCATCAGCGACCTCCCCTCCTCCGCCTCCTCCTCCATCATTGCCACCACTACCACCGCCACTGCAGCCACCGCCTCCGTCTGACCCTCTCCCTCCACCTCCTACCCCTGCCGCCGCCCCTTGCCCTACGCCCTCGCCCCCTGTCCCTTCCCCAGCCCCCTCCTGCTCCTCCTCCTGCTCCTCCTCCCCAATTTCAATCTCATTCTCATCGCCCCATTGCTGCTCCACATGCCCCTGCTGCTGCTGCTGCTGCTGCTGCTGCTCCACCTTGCTCTCGCCCTCCACCACCCTCGCCCGCTTGCTGGGGGGCAGGGCCGCCTCCTCCTCCCCACGGAACCCACCCAGTGACCCCGCGGCCGCAGGGGCTGCGGACCCGGGAGGCACCAGCTGAGGAGGCACCAGCGAAGGATGAGGCACCCAGTGGGGAGCCAGTGGGCCCTGTGCTCGCAGCTGGGGTGCTTGGGGCCCTGACACAGCACCCTGTTGGGGTTGCTGCGGCAGGGGCTGCTGGTGTTGTGCAGGCAGGGGCTGCTGCTGCGGATGCAGGGGGTGCTGCTGCTGCGGAGGTCGCCGGGGTGGCGGCGGCTGCGGGGGCGGGTGCGCATGTGGGTGCGGACCCGGTCCCCGCGGTTGCGCTGCTGCGTCTGACCCATGGGTCACTGCAACCGGTTGGTGCTGGTGCTGGTTGTGCTGCTGTTGCTGCTGCTGTTGTTGCTGTTGTTGTTGCTGTGCTGGCTGCGGCAGCTGCAGCAGCGGTGGCGGCGGGTACTGGTCCACCTCATGCGGTAGGGCCACGATGAAGACGGGGAACTCGATGATGGTGCGCGAGGCGAGCTGCGAGGCGAGCGACTGGGTGGGGTCGATGGGGAAGTAGGCGGGCTGGTTGGCCTGACGGGGGGCACAGAAGGAGGGGCAGGTTGTGAGGAAGGAGGGGCCGGGTTGAAGAGGTGTGTGGGGACATGCTGGCCATGGTCCAGGTCACGTTACCCACAAGCGGTCTGGTCCTGGCAACATGCAAGGCCCCTCACGCAGCAGGGCCGCCTCCTCCTTCTCCTCCCTTCTCCCGCCTCATCCTCCCGCCTCTGTTCCCTCCTCCCCTCCCCTCTCCCCGCCTCCTCCCTCCCCTCACCGGTGTCTTCTCCTTGCGCATGAACACCCGCAGCGCCCCCAGCCCCGCTCGCGCGTAGGGGCGCAGCGGGATGTAGTGCGGCGAGGGGGGGCGCAGGTGGGCGGACAGAACCTGCGCGGGGTGGGGGCGGGTGGGGAGGAAAATTATATAAGAAATGCAAACAACTAAAGTCCCAATCCCATATCCCGACTCATGCAGTGAGTGCATTGCGGGTGGGGAGGGAGGGAGGGAGGGAGGGGAAAGAAGGATACCCGGTGAGAAAGAATGACAATGAGGCTGGCAAACAAGATGACAGGAGCTCCTGGGGGGCGAGCAAAGACCCTTGCATGGGCTGGCGTGTTTGTCCGCAGTGCCATCACATGCGCCAACCCCGCCCCAGCTAGCGGTATCAAACCCGCAGGGCCGGTGTTGAAGAGACAGCGCACACTTCTCATTTCCCTCTAGCCACCCCGCCCCCCCACCCTCACCTCCCCCCACCCGCTCCGCCCCACCTCACCTCCCCCACCACCGCATGCTCGTCCACCCGCTCATCTACCGCCTCCAAGCCCCCTCCCGCCCCCGCTGCCCCCGGGAAGCGCCACTCCAGTCTCCACCACATGGTTCGGTTGCGCGCATCGTAGCGGCTGGTGTTGGCGCGCCGCTTGGCCATGCCTGCAGCGGAGGCAGGGCGGGGGCAAAAATTATATAAGAAATGCAAACAACTAAGTCCCAATCCCATATCCCGACTCATGCAGTGAGCGCATTCGGAGGCACTAATAACACGCATCTCAAATTACTTGCAGGGCGGGGGCAGGATGGGGGCAGGGTGGGGGCAGGATGGGGAGGAGGTTTGACCTTGCCCCAATTTGTGGAGGTGTGGTCACTATCCTACCTCCCTACGGTACATGGTCTGGTCTTTCACTCGCTTCTTTCCCCGCCCCCTTTTGACCCGCTTCTTTCTTTGACCCGCTTCTTTCTTTGATCCCCTTCCTACCCCTTCGCCCCACCCGGCGGCATGATGAGCAGCTTTACGCTCCTCCAGGAGGCCTGGTACACCAGCGAGGCCAGGTGGGGCGGCAGCTGGGGCTTGGCGGCGGGGGGGCGGCAGCGGCGGGCCACGTCGTCGGCGCGACCGATCTCCTCCAGCAGCCGGAAGTCTGGGCGGATGGGGAGGAGGGAGGAAGGAGGTTGGGAGAAATAGGCGAGGCGGGGCAAGGAGGGCAGCCCCCCGCCGCCCCCCTTCCTGGCAGCAGTGCCCTCGGCCCTTCACCCCACCCCCCTACCCCGACAACATGCTCCTCTTCCTCCTCCTCGTATCCCCACCTGACAGCAGCGCCCGGTCATCAAAGTCCTTGATGGACACGAAGGCGGTGCGGTCCCGCTGCCCGCTGCAGCCGCTGTCCGCCTTGTGCTGCCGTACACAGGCCAGGCTGCAGCTGCGGGTGTCGCAGGCGGGGCAGCGGTACTTGGCGGCAGCGGCGCCGCATTGCTGGCAGGCGGGGGGCGGAGCGGGGCGCGGGGGGGAGGAGGGCGGGGAGGAGGAGGAGGCGGGGTGCTGCTGGGGGGAGGCTGAGGGGTGAGGGGAGAGGGAGGGGGAGAGGGAGGGGGATGTCGGGGGGAGGGCAGGGAGGTGGTAGCAGCAAATGCGTTGACTGGGCGGATGGTGGGTGGGTGGGTAAGAATGCAGAGGAGGTGGATGGAGAGAGGGAGGAGCTTTTGGATGTGGCGGTAGGGGTAAGCAGGATTGGAAACATCATCGCAAGGGGATGGGTGACATCGACGGCTCCTGGCCCGGGGCTACGATGGGAAGATGAAGCAGGTTACAATCTCACGACTTTTGGGTGCGGAGAGGATTGCATATGATGCGGATACGTCGACAGCAAAGGCCAGTCTTCCTTTTTCGCTGCATGCCCGGCGGCTGAATCCCTAAAAGGCTGTCACGTACCTTGACTGTCTAAGCATTTCACACCGACTGATTCCTCCTGTTCCATGTTAGGCTTCCCAAGTGTAAAGGTGAGCTCCTGGTGGTGTTGCTAATTGTCGGTTAGCACGAGGAGTTGGAACCTAGTGCCAGCATGCTGTTCGTATGTGTATACGTAGTCTGCATAGGTAGGCTATGTGCTTTTTGGGTCAGCGCGTTAGTTGTGTTGTTTTTTGACAAAGACCCACGACAGAAGGGTCACGGCATCCGTCAATTGCTAGGCCGTCTTCACTTTTTGTAATAGCAGCCATTGAAAAAGGCTATATTGAACTTGCCCTCCAAGTTGGTTACCCTGGTGCAAGCATTCGGCAATCCTTGTCGACCGTTGCCGCGGGTTGCGATGTCTCGCATGAATGTGGGATCTCTAAACTCGCCAATATCCTTCGATACATCATCTTCAGCAAGCCGCAAATGCTCGATACGCGGTTCCAGGTGCGGACATTGGCGGTGTGCATCCCATCCCAGTTCCTTGCAAGCCAGGTTAAAGCCCATCGTCGTGTCGCGCGCTGCTGCACAAACCTGTCTGGAATTTCATCGCGCTTTAAATTTTAGCCGCCCTATGCCAAGGTTCCTGCCTTCTCACCCTAGCAAGTAAACCTACCCACAACACCCTACCCTTGACCTCCTGACCTGCCGCCCTGCACCTCATCCCCTCTCCCCCAACCCCCAGTAAACCCCTTCCTAGCTTCCTTCAAAGCGGCCACCGGCGGCATCCGCTTCCGCAGCTGCTGCAGCCGTTACTCGAGCATCATGCAACAACACGCAGGGGCATTGTGGTAGCGGCTAGCGGGGACCCCGACCAACAGGTACGGTGTGAAACACACACGCGACACCCCCCACCCGCGTTCCCTTCCTTCCTGCTTGCCTCCCGATCCCGCATCCGCTTTTATCCTTGACATGCTCCTTAACCCAGTTCCTTCCTTTCTCCCTCTTCCCCTCTCGCCCGCTCTCGCTTCCCCCTTTCCGCAGGGCCCCTCCGCCCCCTCCGCTCCCCCCACTCCCAAGGTACCCGACACGCCCCCCGCCCCCACCACCTCCTCCTCCACCTCACCCCCTTCCTCCACCTCCTCAACCCCCGGGGAGCCCCCTGCCCAGCAGTCCCCTGCCCAGCTGACTGTTGACAACGAGGGCAACGTGCAACTGCCCAAGGTAGGGGTCGGAAGTGGCGAAGTGGGGAAAAAAAGGAAGAATTCCCAAAGGAGGGTTGAATGCGAGTGCAAACCAGACGGTAAGCTGGAATGGCGTGGGGAGTGGGGAGTGGGAGGAGGAGGGTTATGGAAAGAGAAACCACGGGTTGTCACGGTCACTAAACAAAACCCCGCCCAGCAACGCTCCCACCGCCTCCCTCCCCATCCCCGCTCCTCCCCACCCCAGGAGGTAATCGACAAGCTCAAGACCGCCGTGTTCGGGTTTGACACGTTTTGGGTTACGTCGGTTGACAACTACGGGCACCAAGGCGCGGTGTTCAAGGGTAATGTGAGGGGACGAGATCCGGCGGTGTCGTACCGCAAGATGCGGGAGCGGCTGCAGGTGCGGAGGCCGGGGGCGGAGGTGGGGGGCGGAACAGGACGGGGGGCGGAGGTGGGGGGCGGAACAGGACGGGGGGCGGAGGTGGGGGGCGGAACAGGACGGGGGGCGGAGGTAAAAATAAAGAAACACTGACAAACTGAATGACGAGGCTCCACCATGGGGGGCGGAGGTGGGGGGCGGAACAGGACGGGGGGCGGAGGTGGGGGGCGGAACAGGACGGGGGGCGGAGGTGGGGGGCGGAACAGGACGGGGGGCGGAGGTCGGGGGCGGAACAGGACGGGGGGCGGAGGTGGGGGGCGGAACAGGACGGGGGGCGGAGGTGGGGGGCGGAACAGGACGGGGGGCGGAGGTGGGGGGCGGAACAGGACGGGGGGCGGAGGTGGGGGGCGGAACAGGACGGGGGGCGGAGGTGGGGGGCGGAACAGGACGGGGGGCGGAGGTGGGGGGCGGAACAGGACGGGGGGCGGAGGTGGGGGGCGGAACAGGACGGGGGGCGGAGGTGGGGGGCGGAACAGGACGGGGGGCGGAGGTGGGGGGCGGAACAGGACGGGGGGCGGAGGTGGGGGGCGGAACAGGACGGGGGGCGGAGGTGGGGGGCGGAACAGGACGGGGGGCGGAGGTGGGGGGCGGAACAGGACGGGGGGCGGAGGTGGGGGGCGGAACAGGACGGGGGGCGGAGGTGGGGGGCGGAACAGGACGGGTTGGAGAGGAGATCAGTGGCACTTTGACCACCCCGCTCCGCCTGTGTCCCCACTTCCTCCTCTCTTTTCCTCCTCCCTCCTCCTCCCTATCCTCCCCCCAGACCGCCTTCTCCGGTGCCTACGAGTTATTCCTGCTGGAGGACAAGGAGGAGAAGCCAACCGTGGTGGTGCTGCCCACGGTGCGGGGGTGTGCGGGGGTTACATGACGGAAAGAGGGAACTTACCTGTAGGTTTCTTCCCGTTCAAGATACCGGTAGTACCTTCCCTCCCTGCCCTGGGTCCTCTCTCCACCCTTCTCTCCACTTCACGCCCTCCCCTGATTCTTCTTTCCACCCCGTCAGGGTGCGGGACTGGACACCAAGATCAGCCGCTTCACCGAGGTGGGGGTGGGCGAGGGGGGGCGCGGACGCAATGGTTGAGATGGGGCAGTAGATGTGTATGGTGTGCTTCCCAACGGGTTGTAACCCTGCCACAAAACACTCACAAGCCGCTCCTGTGTTTTGTCCTCCTCACCCCCTCCACCCCCTCCCCTCGGTTCGTTAGTCGTTTCCTGTTTCCCACCCACCAACCCCTCACCCACCACCCCGCTTCCCAGGTCTGGCTGGCCTCCCTGTTCGCGATCGCCACCGCTGTCACCTCCTTCAACGCAGCCGGGGTGCCGCTGCTGGAGTTCATCATCGCACCTTCCGCAACGCAGATCAGCAAGCAGGTGGGGGGAAATAAAAGATATGTGCAGCAACGAGTCCCAATTCCATATCCCGACAGGTGGGGGGAGGGAGCCAGGGGAGGGAGGGACTGAGGGAGTGAGGGAGGGTTAGGGGGAGAGCCACAGCAAATCAGCAAGCAGGTGGGGGAGGGAGCCAAGGGAGGGAGTCAGCCACCAGGACCATCGTCGGCCGTTCGCGGATATGACGCATCCGTCTAGACTACGGTATCGGGACGGAGCAGGGGAAGTTGTAGGAGTCATGAACTGCTCCCTGAAGCCCGCCGAGACGCTGGGGCTCTGCAGCGCGAGGGCGGTGGCTGACTGCAGGCGCCGGAGCCGCGCCTTTGCCCGGTCTCCACTGTCGTCCGGCATGGGAACGCCGTTGATGTGGGGCAGGCAGCTCTTGTCGCAGGCCATGCGGTTAAGTGCGCACGGCACCGAGGTGGGATCAGCATACATCAGGCCGATCTGGACCGTCCAGCTAAAGTCTCTGTAAGTCGCCTGCGAGGCAGCCTGTCAGCATACAGTAGTTTCCTCGCCATGCCACGCGACGCAGCATCTGGACGGTCCAGATCGGCCTGATGTATGCTGATCCCACCTCGGTGCCGTGCGCACTTAACCGCATGGCCTGCGACAAGAGCTGGGCTGCCCGCGGCCGCTGCCTGGCTAGCATCAACGGTGTCCCCATGCCGGACGACGGCGGCGACCGGGCAAAGGCGCGGCTCTGGCGCCTGCAGTCCTCCGCCATCACCATCGCGCCGCAGAGCCCCAGCGAGCTTCAGGGAGCAGTTCATGACCTCCTACAACTTCTCCTGCGCCCTCCCGATGATGTAGACGGATGTGTCATCCGCGAACGGCCGACGACGGTCCTGGCGGCAGGAGCCAGGGGAGGCAGTCAGCGGTGGGAGCTGACGAGCACTAGCAGTCAGTGACCCACGGGTCATCATCACATGTGGTTTATGCCATGCTAAGAAGATGTGTCCATGTTCCCTGCTATACTCCGCTTCCAGGGCGGTTGGCTGCTAGCATGCACACTGGCCTGCATCTTTTGACCCGTGCACCGGGTGCTTTGCCCGCCTGCCTCGGCCTCGGCCTGCCTCCGGCCTGCCTGCCTCGACCTGCCCCCGCCTTTCCTAAGCCATGCCGCCGGTTACTATGTTCCCCTCACACCTCGCCCCCTCACGCCTCGCCCCCTCCCTTCCCAGGACTTCCTGGACGCGCTCCCCGCGGTCCTGGCCTTCTGGTTCGCACTGGGTGGGTGTGGGGTATGGCTGGCAGCCCTGTCGGAGAAGCGTTGCATGCATGCCGCGCAACCCATATCGCAACCCCCCTTCCTCCTCCCTTACTCCTCCCCCCCCCCTGCCGCCTCGTCAGTGTCTCTTTACTTTTTACCCCGCCTGCCCCCCCCTCTGCCTTGTGAATCCCTGCTTTTTTATTTTTGTTATTATATGGTTTGAATTGGTCCAAAAATTGACCCCATCTCCCCACTGTTGCCAGGCGCCCACGACTGGGGCCACTACGGTGCAGCCCGGCGCCACGGGCTGCAGCTCTACCTGCCCTTCTACATCCCCGCGGGCTTCGGATTGCTGGGCAGCTTCGGGAGCATAACACGGGTGGGTGGGTGCGGTGGGGTGGGGTGGGGTGGTGGGTATGCAATGAGCAGTGGGCAGGGGTGGCGGGGTTTGCAATGCAGGGTTGGCCCCAATGTCCAGAGTCTTGGATGTTTTTCCTTTCTGAGAAGCGGCTGGGTCGTTGGGATGATTGTCGTTGTTGCGGGCGGAAAGACAAAGTGTTTGCTGGCGCTGTTCGTTGGGAACTTGGGATGCCACATGGGTGCATGGCAGGGATTTGTGTTTGGCGAGGAAGATGCGCGTCTGTTTCACTCCATGCTCCCACCCCTCCTCCTCCTCCTCCCCCCCTCCTCCTCCTCCAGTTTGTCAGTGTTTCTTTATTTTTACCCTCCTCCTCCTCCCCTCCTCCTCCTCCCCCCCCCCAGCTGCGCAACTGGGTTCCCGACCGCACTGCGCTGCTGGACCTGTCGCTCAGCGGCCCGCTGTGGGGCTGTGCGGTGGGGGGCGGGATGGTGCTGGCGGGGCTGGGGCTGAGCGCGGCGGGGGTGACGAATGCAGGTGGGAAAAAAAGGAATTCCAATGTGTGTTGTGATAATGATACAAGTTGCTGACAAGCCCTGGTGGAAAAAACCGTTAGTCGAGCCGAAGTGGTGGTGAAAACATTGCGAGCTAAATGCAGGTGGGGGGGCACGGGAAGTGGAAGCCTACCCCCGAACCCACCACCCCCTAACCCATCCCCCCACCTCCACAAACCTCACCTCCTCCTCCTCCTGCCCCCTCCTCCCCCTCAACCCATTGGTACCGTATTTTTCTTTTCCCGCCAGCCATCGACACCGCCGCCTTCGCTGACAGCTGCCTCCTCGGCCTCCTCGCCGCCCTCTTCCTGGGCCCCGAGCGCCTCTCCCACCCCGTCACCGAGGTGCACTGGCTGCTGTTGGCCGGCTGGTCGGGGCTGCTGGCGTCCTGTCTGGCGCTCATACCCGCGGGGGAACTGGACGGCGCGAGGGTGGTGCTGGCGGGCTGGGGGCGCCGGGCGGCGTCGGCGGTGTCGGTGATCACGACGGGGGTGCTGGGGGTGTCGGCGCTGAGCGGGAATGCGCTGTCGTTTTACTGGGTAGGGAGAGGGGGTGGGGGTGGGAGGGCAGGGTGGGTTAGGGTGGGGAGGTACCGGTAGGGTGTGGGGAGGTACCGGTAGGGTGTGGGGAGGTACCGGTAGGGTGTGGGGAGGGGGAGGCTCCCGTCCTGCCCCCACAGCGCACCCCCAGCAGCAGCGTAGCAGGGGCCTGTACGGCGCTCTGCTGTCGTGAAGAGCGCTGATGGGGCGTGTCATAACCTCACAACCGCAGGGCGGTGGGGTGTGTCATGAGCTCACGACCGCAGCATTGCAGCGCCTCAGCCCCCACCGCCGGGCATGGCGCCTTTCGTTCTTCTCTCGTTCACTCGTTTCCTCGTCAATATCCTCCGATTCCTCCCATTCCCCCCTCAGGTGCTGCTGGTGCTGGTGCTGCAGCGCGGCCCCATCCCGCCCTGCTGCGATGAGCTCAGCCCACCTAGGAGCCCCTCCGCCTCCTCCTCCTCCTCTTCTCCGTCTCCTTCTTCTTCTCCTCCGTCCCCTTCTACTCCTTCTTCGTCTTCTACCCCCGCCCCCCTGCCTGCCTACGTCACCCCCCGCACCGCGCTGCTGCTGATGGGGCTGAGTCTGGCGGTGCTGCTGCCGCTGCCCCTGGAGCTGCTGCAGGCGGCAATGCAGGTGGGGGCTGGGGGCTGGGGTGGGGCTGGGAGGGGGTATTAGATGAACTGTGTCGCGAAACACTGACCGGGGGGTAGGGGGAGGGAAACCAGGAGGGCTGTGAGTTAGGGGCGGGAGGTCTGGGGGGTCCGGGGCGGCTTGCTGCATGGCGCCGGGTGGGGAGCATGCATGGGGACCACCTCGGGTACCCGTACCCCTGTTTCCATTGTTCCAATGCTGCCGCTGCCGCTGCTGCAGTTGCGCGACTCGGGCGGCTTCATTGTGCCGCAGTCCTTCCCCACGGACCTGCTGTGAGGGGGGCGGGGGAGGTGGTGGCGGGAGGTGGCGGGAGGTGGCGGAACCGGCCCCAACTCTTGTGGGGAGTTGTGAGCAGGACATACAGAGGATGCCGTACAACGGTGCAGAGGTGTGCCCATGCGTGCATGCGGCGGGCGGGTGATGTGGAGGGAATGGTAGTGGGACCGAAGGAGCAGGGGAGGGAGGGGAGGGAGCTGGGGCGGAGGTGCGAGGGGAGGGTGGAAAAGAATGACACGCACGTTTGTTTTGGTGCATGGTTGGAAGGTGTGCAGAAGACTGTGAAGAATGGGTAGTTTTCTTGGCGTTTTGTACTTAATAGAAAAACGAAGAACGAACGGGAGAGACGAACGGGAGAGAAGAAATTAAGCATGACTGGGATTGTGGGTTTAGGAGAGCACATTAGGATGCGTTGAAGAACGACGGGGCCTGAAGTGGAAGGAGATGGCTGGACGGTCGTCCCGTGGGTCAATGTCCCACTTCCTGAATGCTGGTTTGAGGCGTGCTTTGCTGTGTGTTGGCTGCCATTGACGAGGGGTGCTATGAGCGGAGGTATGTTTGCTGCATTTGGAATGACGCTATTGGAGTTACTGTATCTGTGGACGGTTGCGCATGGGCAGTTAACGGGTCATGGACAAACTGTTGCTATGCGGAACACAGGCGCGGATATGTGAGGTAGTTTAGGAGGGAAATCTATATTCCGTATTGGACCTTGAGAGCTGAAGCGCCGCAACCGCCATGAGAGTCAGAGATAGGACAGGGTACGAACGGGCAGGACGGAATCGATCTCTTTCCCATCCCAAGTGTAAAAGTGACAATATGCTGTAAGGCTTTTTGGCAAAGCACATGAATTGTAAGAACCCAGCACACGAGGATAGGAGTCTAAGGCGCATAGGAGTCTCAATTTTATTGGGTTTCTTCCTAAGCACCTCACGCATGAATATATAGAAATGGCGATATTACGATAAATTCTCAGAGCCCTGATATATATTATGGCAGCAGCTGCAGTGTCGTCGGTCGAGGAGGTCTTGAAGGCACGGGACACAGCGCGGCGAATAAAAGAAACCTATGATGGGACGCTTGGTGTCCCTGGCGAGCTAAAGTCTCTGTAAGTCGCCTGCGTGTGAGCCTGTGAGCATACAGTAGTTTCTTTTCCCTGCCACGAGGCGCAGCATCCGTTTGCTTAATAAGCAGAAAAGCAATGATCATATTGTTACTATTCTGGGCCCGCTGTATGTGGCAAGGTGTAGCTAGTTCATGGAGAACTGCCATGGGCATTTCTTCTGTCGGCCCCCTTGGCATGGCGTTGCCTGTTGCACTTTAGTTACTTATATACTACACGTTTGCGGGCAGTGGTTTCTGATAACCTCTTTGCGATACCCAACATCTAACGTGTAGGGGCCACCTCCTCGCGCACGACAAGGAGGCCATTTTTACTGGTTTGGAAAGCCTGCCACAGTATGCAAAGTCAAAGGTATTACCGCCACCTCCGCCTCCGGACGTTACACCTGTCCAGCATCGGCATCGGCGCCATCACCACCATCCTGAAGCTAGCTTAGGTGCCAGCGTCTTCTCATCAGCTCACGGGCTAGCTGCCCTGGCGGAGGGTTCACCTGCGGCGCGGACACCGGAAAACGGAACACCGCATTCATCCCGGCCTGCATCTCCTCCGCTGCGACCGCTCCCTCCCATGCCCGCGGCGGAAGCTTCCAACGACAAGGAACTGCTTTCCACCGCCACCGCTACAGCTCTCATGGACATCCGCCAGTGGGGCTCTTACGGCGGTCTCGCCCAGCACGTCACAGGCCGCCGCAGTCCCCACCACCACCGCCACCGCAGCCCCCACCACCAACCCTCGCATCAGCAACAACAGCAGCCTCTCCGTACCAGTCAGGACCTCGGCAGTCCACATCCCTCACCACCTCAGTCACCACCACCACCACTACCGTACCCGGGCCGCGCCGGGGAGGTGGCGGCGCTGCGAGGTAGGGGTAGTCCCATGAGCTCCTCCTCCCCCTCCCCCTGCGACCCCATGCGCACCAGTCAGGAGGGGCAGGAGGGGGTGCGGGGAGGCCGCAGCAGGCCACGACAGCAGCCCGCTTGGACAGCGGACGGAGCGCTGCGAGACACGTCTGCAGGCGGCGGTGCTGGTCCTGGTGCTGGTGCCCCTGCCCAGCAGCAATCTGAGCAACCCTGGCAGATGCGGTCTCCAGCGTCCTCACATCCGGGTTGGTCTACACCCACACGAGGAGACTGCAGCGGCGGCGGTGGTGGTGGCGGTGTCAGCGGCGGCGGCACCAGCGGCGGCGCCAGCGCTGCAGGCGGCGGCGGCCGGGGGTTCTCCAGCGCCATGACCATGAGTCTGGACTCCTGGACGTGCGGTTACGCGTCACGATCTGGATCCGAATCCGGATCTGGGTCAGCTTACAGCGGCTCCGCTTGCAGCTCGGATGCTGAGGCGGAAGGCGGTTGCAAGCAGCACCCACACCAGCACCGATCCAGCCGCCACAGCCAGCCACACCAACACCAGCAGCAGCGGCGACCCAAGGCTCCTCCCCCGGGTAGCATCATGTCTCCTCAGGACTGGGCCCGCGTGGGGGCTCCGCAGGACTCGGTGGACGAGTCCAAGTTCGTGGCGCGGAGCTACTCGGTGCAGGTGGACTGGGAGCCGCACACGCTGACGGCGAAGCGCGTGGCGCGACCGGACATATTCCACATCACCCCCGAGGAGGTGCGCGGGCGGGCGGGCGGCAGGGGAGGATGATGAGCTGATGATGGGGGCTGGGTTATGGGCTGTGCAGTGCATGCATGCACGGGCATGCATGGAGTGAAAACACAACACACGTCAACGGAATGCTCTCCTACACACGTACACACACAGTCTGTAATCACAGTCCGGCAATCACAGTACGTTTCGCCTCGCGGCCAGTTATTTTAACACACAGTCTGTATAGGTATTACAGCCCTCTGGCGTTTGACCCACATCCCAACGCACGTCCTCTGCTCTGCTCTCCACGCACAGGCCCACCGGCGGCAGATGGAGGCGGACGAGGCCACCCTGGCTCTGCAAGCGCGGCGCAGGGCAGAGCGCCAAGCCGCCGAGCATGCCGCCGAGCAGGAACGTCAGGCGCGCATTGCGCAGCGAACGCCCCGGTACAACGGCTTTGGGGTGTTGCATGGGGACCTGCCCTCCGCCGCCGCTCGGCCGCGTTACCTTGACTGGCATCCGGCTGGTGTGGGCGGGCTGCAGCCCCTGCAGCAGAAGGAGATGCAGCAGCAGCAGCTGCAACAGCAGATGCTGTTACGTGGGTCGGTGAATGGCCGGGGGACAACGATGGCAGGAGGCGGAGGTGGAGGTGGAGAAGGCGGTTATGTGGGGCCAGGGGCTCCCAGGTGTGCCTCGGCGCATAGGTGCAGGTCGGATGCGTCTGGGGGGGCGGCACCAGCAGGGATGTATGCGGGCAGCAACAGCGGAGGAGGCCATGTGATGATGCGGTCTGCTCCGGCGTCGGCGAGGGTGCTGAATCCCAAGTGAGGAGGGAGGGAGGGAGCGGGAAGGCGGGGGAGGGAGGGAGGGAGCCCCCGCGGGAGTGTGCTAGGCATGTGTGGATCACCGTAAGCCAGGCTAGCGTACGGAGAAGCCTTGAGCATTGCGGAAGAGTGTGCTCCCTACCTACGTCACCTGCTCCTCCCCATTCGCGCATACCGGTATCCTAACTCCCGTCCCGCCCCGTTCCCGCCCCACTCCCCCCATGCCCAGGCCCCACCCCGAAATGCCCACCACCACCACCGCCCTGCCCGACGGCTTCATCTACGAGGACCTCAGTGACGATCCCGCTAACCCGACCGCCGACGGATCCGCACCACCCCCCGTCTACGCCGTCCCCCGCCCCCACTCCGCCCTCCCCACCTACAGCTCCCCCTACCCCCACGTCCCCAATACCTCCACCAACCCCGCCACCGCCACCATCACCACTGCCCCCACCGTCTCCTCCTTCCTCGCGCCGCCCAGTCGACCCGCCGGCGTGTCAGATGCACACTACGCTCAGATCCTGCGGCAACAGCGCAAGTGGCTCAACGCGCCCGCGCAGCCGCCACGCCCCATCTCCGCAGCTCCCCAACCCACGCCGCCCTCCAAGTTCTACGTCCGCCCGCAATCCTCCAGACCCGTTCCGGAAGGCACCGCCGCACCCGTTCCCTCGCGACTTGCGGCGGCGGCGCAGGTTGCCGTACAGCGACCCAACTCCGCGTTGCGTACGGTTATCACGGAACGTTGCGTGTCTATGAACCAGCGGAATGCAGTTCTAGGGGGAGGAGGTGGTGGTGGCGGCTCGAGGCCGGGATCAGGGCAGTCGAGGAAGGAGGGCGGCGGCGGTGGGGGGTCCCGAGCGGGAACTGGGACAGGCGCGCGGCCGATATCTCCCGGCGCAGCAACACACGCAGCAGCAGCAGCTGGAGGTAGTGCTGCTGCTGGGGGTGCTGCGGGTCGGGGTGTGAGGCGGCCGTCAGGAGATGCGGCAGAGGCATGGGGCCGGCCTAGGAGCACTGCGGGGGGCTGCGGGTCCTCGGGCCCACGCAGCCGCCCGGGCAGTGCAGCGCAGCAGCATCAGCAGCCGCAGCCGCAGCCGCAGCGGGAGGCGGTGGTGTTTGGGGAGACGGTGCCCCCCGAGGCGTGGAGTGCCGGGGGCGGGGAGGGGGAGCGGTACCCGCCCAGGAAGTTTGCGATGCATTCGGACATGGTGGGGGTGATGTTGGAGGGGTATGCGAATAGGGAGGCGGCGGGTGGGAGGGGCGCGAGGGGGTGATGGCGGGGAGGGGGGAGGTATTGTAGCAAGGAGGTGCAGAGGGTTGCATGGTGTGGCGGGGCGGTGTCTTCTTTTGACGAAGTGCATTATGGTCAGTGTACTGTCCGGTTGCATGGTTGCTGTTTGGTAACGTATGCCGGAGTTGTGGGGCGTTGATGCGGGTGTTGCTGTTGCCGTTGGAAACGCGACTTCCTGAATTTATCACATAGGTTAGTATTCAACGGCACGAAACTGCAGTGCTCAAGCGTGTGGGTGTTACCATTATGTTGCCAGGGGTACAAAGAGAATGAAGACGGAATGTTGGAATGATATCAACCGGTTGGCTCTCCTCACTATGATACTACGTGTGCAGGTTAAGAGCAGGTAATGCAGTAAGCCGGATAAACAACTATTAAGCGATCAGGACTCTCCTTTTTTTATGAGCCGCTTGCATGTTGACCCCCCCCCACGCCCTTTAGCCAAGTTCCCAGGCATCGTGTGACAATAAACCTGACGGCGAGGTGGAACGTATTGTGGCTGCCGTACTGTGATAACCGCGTGTCGTACTGTGGCTTTGGATGTCGCGGGTTGCCGCCTGCGTCAGATATGCGGTCTCGGCCGTTACGGAGTTCTCGGGACAGGCAGGCTCGCTCGGGCTTTACTGGTACTTTCATGTGCTGTAGCACGGATGTGTTGCAAAGGATACGGTAGCTCGAGTTCGGTCGGCTTACTGGTAAAACGTGCGTTTGGATGGACGCTGCAACCCCGGGCGGGAGAGTGAGGCTGTGTGTTACAAAAGGGCGCAGCGGGAGGGGTGCAGCAAAAGCCGGTGTTGAGGGCATCGCGTAGGGGCCCAGGAACCATCCATTGAACAGGCCACCAAAGAGAGGGAGGCACTTCTAATCACGTAACGCGCGTGGGCACATGGGAACGCGCATGGGCACATGGGGCGCAGCTGTACACAAGCGCGAATGAGCCGTCCAAGGGTCTAACATAAGTAGGTCGCAGTAAATCACCATCAGTGGAGAAACCTTACCCACCACAATCCTCGCACTCCCGCCCTGCCACCACACAATTCCCCTGCCGTTAAGCTACAGCAGAACACCACCATCGGAGCAAACGCCTAGTACTTGGCAAGCGGCAGCGCAAGGCCCACACAAAGAGGGAGAGCTCCATGCGACAGCTCCTTCCCCCATCCAAACCAAGCTTTGCTGAACTGCCAGCACACCTCCTCGCCTGTCGCCTCACCACCTCTCCCCTCACTCTCCCTTCCCGTCCGAGCCCTTCCACATGGCCGCTGCCGCTGTGGTTCCCTCCGACGTCACATCAGCCAGGAACTGCGCCAGCTTGGGTTGCACGCCCCGCAGCGCACTCACACACAGAGCCAACACCGCCAGCAGGCCTGGGAGGCGAGGTTGCAGAGCGGGCGGGTGGGTTAGGAGAGATAAACCAAACCAGAAGTGACGGGCGGGTGAGTAGGAGTGAAAACCCTGTGACAAGGCTTAACCATGGGTTCGGCAGCAGACGGTGATGCCCGTCAGGCACCTTCCCACACCTCCACACACACCACCTCCCGCTCCATCGCAACGGCTCGTCCCTCCCACCACCCCACCACCCCACCACCCTGGCTCACCCGCTGGGAACAGCAGGTACAGCCCGCGGTCCAGGTCCACCTCGTTACGCGTGTCGAAGGAGTAGTGCACCAGCACGTGCTTGGGCCAGTGGCTCACGTTGCGCATCTCCGCGGCCAACACCGGGTGACGCGCCTTGTACTCGGGGGGCGCGTCAACCACCTGGCAGGGAGGGGGCAGGGAAGGGGAACGGGGAGACAGGTGGAGGTTGGGAGCTGGCTAGTTGGACAAACATGCTGAGGGCGAGGTGTGCCCCTGCTCCCCTGCTCTTTCCCCTCGCTGCCCCGCTGCTCTACCGGTATCCCTTGCTGCATGGCCCCTCATGCAAGTACCTCCGCAGATGCCCCCAGCAGCTCCTCGCCCGAGCGACGCAGCGTCACCCGCACTAACGGCACCTCAGGAGCCCCCTCCCCTAGCAGGGGTAGCCAGGGGGTCAGGTGGCGGTCGCCTTTGAAGGGCGGGGGAGGGAGGAGGAGGGTGGCAGAGGGGCAGGGTTAGGGAGCAGGGATGCCCCAAGAAGGAAAGGGGATGGATGGAAAAGAGGTAGTGATTGATGAGGTTGGAGGCTATGACAGGAATGGAGACGTGGGAGGAAAGGACAAGGTGTGCTGGGTTGGTGTTCAGACGGGAAACCCTTACACATGCCATACACCAGGCCTAACCCTAGGTTGACCGACATGCACCCCTCCTCACCATCGAAGGAGAACTGTAGTTTGTAAGTATCTCCTTTCCCAAACGGTAACTGTGGTTTTGGTATTGGGACAGCTACCTGCACGGAGGGCAACATCAGATCATACCCGTTCGACACAATGTAAGGCCCGGCATGGTGAGGACCCCTTACCAAACGGTCAATGCCAAACCGTGGGCAGTGTTGTCCGAGCAAGTCCTGCCAGTTCGTTCGGGCCTGCTTGTACCAGAGGAATGCGGAAGGGTGACTTGGACCATCCCAGGAAGCTGCCACCGAGCGCATCTTGCCTGATGAAATTGAGCTTTTCGTGAGCTGTGGATATAGTCACCGTCCCGAAAGGTGGTGGCCTTGCAGCCAACTGCCATGATAACGAATAAAAGCCATTGAAAGCGAACGGAGCAATGTCTTTTCCCAGAACGCCAATTGGTATTTCCATCCATGTTGTTGATAGTTCAGTGAACCTAACGCAGAAGAACGTTGAGGGCTCAACAATTGAGGTGCTCAGAGCTATCTGCGAGTAGAAAGGGTAGCCGTCGACAAAAGGTAAACTAGAATTGTGCAAGGAGAAAAACGATTTGGCTAACGCGTAGGGAAAAGCATGTGGCATTACCTGCCGGTACCATCTGCAGGTGTCGTACACGTGTCGACGGAGGGCGAAGGGAGACTCATCCATCCAGCCATTGGGGGTTGTGTAGCAATGAGAAGCGGAACGCGTTGGACAGCCACCAAGAGGAGGCCTGCCGGTGATCCGGACAACTGTGACAAGGCTAACCCTGCTGCCTATACCTGGGGTGTCCCTGGGCCCCATGGCTAGTACCGTAGACAGACGCTAAACACATGTCCTGAGTGCAGCAGATCCCGCGTCCAAAAGGATCTTAAAAGATATTTGCTGCTTAGGTAACAGTAGTCGCTTCCAGCACACAATCGAACGTACTCTGCTGATTGACCCCTTGGTCAAACTACGGTGACCCTATGCATGTTTTCCGTGCCTCTGAAGGCTCCTACTTGGGTAGATATTGAATAGTACTGCTGCCGCTGTTGTGCAGCGATTCCGATGTACCCCATTGCCATGCTGGACCGGTACGCTGCATGTTTGCTTTCGGTCTCCCCAACTGTTCCATACCCATCCAAGCCTTGGTTGTACGTACGTTGCACCGCCCCAAAGCTAGACTCGACAGTTGGGGCCCATACCCACACGTTGTCTACAACGGTAGTTGCTGCCACTCGCTGCTTCCCCTTTCGACTTCAGCCGCGACTACTTCACACACAAGCTGCTATAGCGCAACGAAACCCGGAGTGAAGCCGATGGCAACAAGTGTACCATATGTTACACTGGGACCAACATGCTTGGCCCTCCCAGCTGGTAACCACCCAGCGGAAAACACTGCTCCTATCGGACTGCGAGTATAAGCTGCATTGCTCGCCAGGTGCACTATGAGCAAGGGACACCGGAGCCAGTTCCACACTGACACATGTTCCCCTAAACGCCCAAGGGCACGACGGTAGCAAAGGTCAAGGTCACCTAAACTATTTCACCATCCAGTTAACTAAAGGCATACGCACGCACACTGTCACAAGACAAGCCATTGCTTCCGAAAGAAAATTTCCGGTAAGCTGCTCCAAGGAGCTTGCAGACCACGCCGGCTGCTTTACTGAATCCACTTCTTCACGTACCTGCGTAGGGAACAGGGAGGAGGTGTACAAGGTAAGACGACTTTGCTGATGGGCCACAGAAAAGAATAGAGACGTGGCGGCCGCTGAAGCCATATTCCCAAGCGCAAATTTAACAAACAAGTTCAGGATTTATAAGGTGTTAACAAGCTGCTTTCTGCGCTTTTAACACTTACTCGGTGAGGAACTGGCGGGGGCTGATGGCCTCCACAACGATAGGCATGTACGTGTGGTTGGCGCCGCACAGCTCCGAGCACTGGCCGTAGAAGACACCCTCACGGTTGATGGAAAGCCAGACCTGGTTCAGGCGGCCGGGAATAGCGTCCATCTTCACACCCAGAGCAGGAACCGCCCAGCTGTGAATGACATCGGAGGCGGTCACCAGCAGGCGAACAAGAGTGTTGGTGGGCAGGACGAGGCGCTCATCGACCTCCAGCACACGCAGCTGGCCGGGCTGGACCTCCGTAATCATGTAGCTATCGAAGTTGTAGGAAATCGCCTGCGCCGCCGGCACCTTCGACAGCAGAGCGCCCTTAATGCGGTCCTTCAGCTCCGCGCGGAACGAAGGGTCCGCCTTGAGCTTGGCCTTCAGCTGCTCCTTGGCGTCAGCGGACATTCTTCCGACTGTTTTCGGTATAACGTCGGTGACAAGGGCTGCTGTAAAGGGCTCACTCTATAACCTAGCTTTGCCAGGACTTTATTTGTGCCGTGTAAAAGTCCAAATGGTTGCCCTACAACTTGTACCGCAGTTGTGCGGGACGAGCTTATGCAACTGCTCAAGGAGCAATTAGGCAATAAATATACTTGTTACAAAAGCATGTCTTAAACTCCGCCTCATAGTCTTGGCTGCAGAAAAGGAAAGGTAATTTTGCGTGTCGGAAGTCAAGGCACAGGAAGCAGGCGCCTACATAACTGAGCAAAACATCTGTTGGGGATAAAAGGCTTTGGTATGGAGTTCATCATTGAAAGTGAGCGGACTACCGTGTCAACAGGATTTGGGTTTCAAGCTCGGTTTGGTAGCACTTTGCCCCGCTGGCAACTTCACATGACTGGGTAAAGGCCAATTGCGCAAATTTTAAGTCCCCTCCCAGCAAACCCCCACCTCCCGTTCACAAGCCGTCGGTCGGGGCATTTGGCGCCCAATTCAGGGTGCCTCTTGCCTTCCTGGAGTAGGTTCGTCCAGCTCAATACAAGCGCTGGGTTCGCAATTACCGGTAGGTGCACCAGCAACAATGGCTTCGGAGGCTTTTTCCACATGCATGTACGATGCTGGTGATCCCGTTTAGGCCTCAACATGTTGCGTGGCGTCGTGTTAGCCCTCCGGGCTGCCCTGAGGAGTTCGAGGGGGCAGGTATATACATGTCGTACATTACCTTATGCATCCCCAACATGCCGCCACTGGGAAGTTGCACATTCGCCAAACCAGGTTACACCTTGGGAGCATGGCCCCCGCGTGTGCTTTAAGGTGAACAGTTCTGTTGACTTTTAACCACCTGCGTACCCTAGTGCGACCCTTAGCCCCTTTCACAGAACACGCAGCAATTGACACCTCCTGGGAATTCCCCTCCTCTACCACCGTCTTCACCACCAACCTAACCGCATGCAACCATCCAATACTAGACACAAGTGAAATGTCACAACCGCGCATCCAACAAAGTCAAAAACCGTTCAGCAAGTCCTCGCATGCCCATCTACACTCCACCAATATCTAATCCCAACACACGCAAACCTCAACTCGCGGCCAGTTTTCCTAACACACCTCAGCCCCGCGCGAGACAGTGTTAACTCACTACCACATCACACAACTCTCACGCGCTGCCCCACGCACGCCATGTTACTCGGCCATCTCCGACTGAAGCTTGGTGATTACCTTCTCAAACTGCCGGTTCTTGCCCGCTGCCATTTGGAACAATGCTGAACTCAACTGCACAGGGGGAAAGGCGGAACGCGAGGATGGGTGGAGTGGATGGGACATTAAAACGCGCAAACGATTTCCGGGAGTTCTAGAAGAGTGGGTGTTGTTGAAGAGTATTGAAGAGGATCGTTACGAGCAAAACAGCACGGGTGTGGGGGAGGCATCGCAGGGCCGCATGAGCAAGGCGAACAGAAAGAAGTGAGCCAGGGCTCCCTGGAAGCTTCAAGTCCGCAACGAGGGCCCTCCTTGACAGCAACACGCCAGCAGCAGTCAGCTTGCCGTGAGCAACCGGTGCGCCTTGGAGATCAAAGAACCCTGCAACCCCCACGCCTCAGGTCACCCTCCCCATCCCCGTTATCGTTAACAGCAGGGCCCTCTTCTTCTTCGCCTTCCCACCCCTCCGCCGTTCCTCACCCCTCCCAGCCCTCCGCCCCTTCCTCACCGCGGGCGGCGACCGTCCATCCGGGCTCCAAGCAGTGGTGAGCCCCACGCTCTTCATCTTGTCGCTTACCACCAGCTTCATGGTCTTGTTAAAGTAGGCCGTGTACAGGCAGCGGCCCTGCGAGCCGTCGAGGAGGGAGCGAAGAGGGTGTTCAGCGCTGGTTGGGTTGCCCCGGTTGTATGGGGTTCAGGACGGGTAAGGCGCTGTGCGGTGTTCAGGAGAGAGGGTGGTGTGTGCGGGGCACAGGGCGCGTGTTGTGCACTCTTGTTGCCCGTCATGCAAAAGCCAAGATGCCAACAGCAGATCTTCACTAGTTCACAACGCAACCTCCCGACATGCACCACCACTGGGGCCGTCCTAATGTAATGCATGCAAAGTATTCCAACCAAACCCAGCACCCCAACAACAGCAGGGCACAGCCCGCACGCGCGCGCCCCCCTGCTCCCAAGCAAACCACCCCGCGTCCCCTCACCGCGTCCGTGTACAGCGTAATGTACGGCTTGGCGCCCTCCGTCTTGGCCCTGCGGACCGACAGGCGGCCTACGCCCTTGGCCTCCCAGCCCGGCTTCCCATCCGCCGCCTTGACCGGCAACTGCAGCCGAGCCTTCTCGCGGAACAGGATCTCCACATTGTCGTCGACCTGCAAGGTGCGACGTCGTCATGAGGCCGTTACCGCATGGAACGCGCCGTTACAGGCGGTCATGGGGTCATGAGATGTTAACAGGATAACAGCACATGGGGAACGTGCCGCTTACGGCACGTGGAGTGATGCCGCATGCAGCCACCGTTGTCAGTTGTGTGCCAAACAGTGACAAGCATGACATGGAGCACAGACGCACACACCGCACTCCTGAAGGAGTGCGGCGCATTGCGCGTAATTCAACCTGCATTGCGTACCGAACCACAAAACGCACGTGCGAGAGAAAACACGACGGCAACCCCCTCACCACCAGACTCGGCCCCTTGGCGCACTCGTCCTGCTCCGCCTCCGCCTCGCCGTCCTCCTCGTCGTCACCCCCGCCTGCACCGGGACCCAACACGCAACACGGTCAGGAAAGACAACAACAGGGGGCTGCATGGGCGGTGCGAGACATGGTGCCTACCCTAGTGCGACACCGGGACACAACACGCAAGACGTTCAGAAGAGACAACAACAGGGCATTGCATTTGGGGGCGAGGCATGCTTCCTGTCTGGTGATACATCTGCATGAGGAGAAGTCACAAGGATGCCTCTCAAACAGAGTGTCAACAGGGGGCCCACAACACACACATGCAACGTCATGCGATCCCGCCTGCATGCCCGCTAGCTGCGTTTGCTAAGACGCTCCCCCCCCCTCACCTGCCGCTGCCGCCGCAGGAGCTGTCGCAGCCCCTGCGCCCCCAAACGAGAACGCCGGGGCCGTGGAGCCGCCAAAGGAGAAGGCAGGCGCCGAGCCCCCAGTGGCAGCAGGTGCCCCAAAGAACCCAAACGCGGGCGCAGTGCCTGCGCCCTCCTTCTTCCCGGCATCTGTGCCGGTCGTTGCCGGCGCGGCGCCGAAAGCAAAGGTGGCGGCCGCACTGCCAAAGGTGGATCCGGACAGAGTCGCTGCGCCGCTGCCGCTGCTGCTGGCGGCGGCGGCACCAGCGGCAGTGGTCGCTGCTGGTGCTGCAGAGGATGCGGGAGCAGCTCCGAACAGGGAGATAGCGGGCGCAGCAGCAGCGGCAGTGCTGCTGTTGTTGTCCCCGGGCTTTCCGTTGTTCGCTGAAGTGCCGCTAGGCACCGAGCTAAATGCAAAGGGTTTGGGCGCGATCGTGGAATCGCCCGCAGTTGCGCCGAAACGGAAGGCTCCGCTGCCGGTAGCATCCCCCGCGGGTTTGCTGCTGCCGCTTCCGTCGGCCGCATCTTTAGGTGCTGCTGTAGCCGTGTCTTTGCTACCACCACCAAACGCAAAGAGGGGTTTGGGTGCCGCCGCTGCCTCGGCCTCCTTCTCCTTCTCCGGCGCCCCGGACGAGGGCGCATGTGCTGCGGCGCCAAAGGAGAAGCCGGCACCTGGAGCGGCTGGTTTCGGGGCCAAGGAGCCGAAGAGCGAGGGGGCCGCGGGTGCGGCTGCCGAGGCAGCGGCTCCGGAGGTGGATGCTGCTGCTGCGGGAGGCGACATGAAGCCGGTTGCTGCGCGGGAGGAGGGGAGTTGCGGCGGATGGGGGTGCAGACGGTGGAAGGGGAGGGGCCGGCGGGAAGACAGTCGGGCTGTGTGCTATGACAACGTGCCAATGAACTACCCGTGCACGCTCGGCTGGCAACATGAGTACATGACCGATTCATTCCGCTCCCCATCCACCACCGTTCCTCTCCTTGACCAGCCCTCCTTTAACCGTTCAACCGTGCATTCAACACACCTCCTCTGCAGGAGCACAGCCCACACCCGGTGCCCCAGTGCTCACCTGGAGCAGCGGGGGCTTTGCTGGCTGGTTGTGAGGCGCCGGCCCCGGTTGCGGCCCCAAAGGCAGCTGCCGCTGGCCGGCCGCTTACGGAGGCCACTGCCTTGTTGCCGTCTGGGAGGAGCGGACGCAGGCACGCAGGTGCGTTGGAAAGGAATTGGGTGCAGGCACACGGAACGTTGGCTTTTCGTGGGAGCAGCCCAAACACAAAGCCGTTCAGCAGCAGGGTTTGCCGTGTAGTGGCATGAAGGGCTTACCTGCAGCTGCCTGCTGCAGCGTTGCCACGCCATCGGGAGATACCACGTCCTGGAAGTCGACCAGGAGCTTTGTGGCATGTTGGAGGTAGTCGCGCACACCCTCGATCCAAAACTTGTTAAGGTTCACTTCCTTTTGGGTTGCTACCCAGCTGCGCCGGCGAAATGGACCCTGTTTAACTGGTAACATCGTGCGCGTCGACAAATCAACAGATACATACCTGGCAAATTGGTTGTTTAGTCCCGATAGGTAACATGCTAGACGTTCTGTCCGATCGCTATCGCCTCGCCGCTCCTGAATAAAATTGAATTGGCCCGAGAACTACTTAAAAGCCGGAATCTTCGGGTGCTGTCCGTAGGATTACTACTTCGTATTCAAGAAATTCACCTTGGCGGCTGGCGGTAGCTCATCCTCTTGTCGCCGCTTTGACATCTAGTTCGCGCCTTTTGCCGTTTCCTTTCCAATGCCCTGCCTATCCTTTTTGTCAAGTGCTGGCGTTGTTCGCAGTCAACGACATGACTAGATGAGAGTCCATTGCCATTTGTTCAACCGGTGTCCTGATCGCGTGTGCTGTACGGCATCATTGCGGGGGCTTGCAAGGACGGCATGGGCATACACGCATACTATGGGTGTCTAAGCTACTCGGCCTATCTGGAATGGGATTTGCCTACCGAAAGCGTTAGGCATCCAGAGCAGCCCAGAACATTTACAAACGCCTATTCTGCAACCATCCACCGACCCACCCAGCCCTTGACCCGGCCCCACTCCTTCTCACCCTTCACCCTTTAGTAGTCCCCGAAACACCTCATCTTCTAAAGGAGCATGCTTCCTTCCAAGCGCACTCCTAGCTCGCTGCTGGTCTTTCCTCCCATCCCTCACGCCTTAACTTGTCAACTCCCAAGCCTTCTGGCTGGCTCGCAGCCATGCTAGGCGCCTACAGCTTGCCATCAAAGACGTCCTTGTACTGCCGCGAGATCACAGCCAGCTTGTACGTAAAGAAGCCAACCAGCATCGGCAGCAGCTGCAGCTGAACTCCCAGCGAATCCGAGTACAGCTCATTCCATCGATTGTACCCCAAACCTAGGATGACCGGAATCAACAACCGCGGCTGACTTGCCATGCCGCTCGCTCCCGATTCCAACCCATCCGCCCCCAAAGCATCCACCGACTTGCTGAGCAACCGCAAATAAAGAAAGCCGCCCAGAGCGCCGACGCAGTAGCTCACCGCGACGTCTTTGCTGTACGACACGTATGTCATGGCGAAGCCGGCAGCGGAAAAGGCAAGCGTCCAGATCTGCTGTTCCAGCTTGAGTTGCTCGTAGCGTTGGCGTTCCAGTTCGGCTTGGCGCGCCTTTTCCGCATCGAGCTCCGGAATCGCTACTGTGATGGTTGTTCGCGCCATGGACTTGTTGACGCGACTGAGCTTGGCGGCTTCCTTTCTGCTGAAAACGGGGACGGATCTCGAGGCCCCGGCGTTGCTGCTACTGCTGCTGCGGCTGCTGTTGCTGTTGTTTGAGGCTGAGGCGGAAGGGGTGGTGCTGGCAGATGTGGAAGCTTGGCCCTGGCTGCGGGCTGCGGCTTCATGAGAGGGATTCGAATCCGCATCCTGATCCTGACGCTTGCGCCGTAACACGTCAGAAAGGTCCACGTCCACGCGATCCAGTTCCGAGAGGCGGCTGAGGCTGAGGAATCCGCTGGAAGGGACCTTGGGTGCCGCGCGCGCCTCATCTACCTTGCGTTGCAGCGCCTCCTCCCGCTTAAGCGCCGTGGACCAATCCGTGTTCCAAATGAACTCTGGTTTATAGCGCCCGCCTTTCTTTGCTGGATCGAACTTCTCGCCAGCGCTGTTGGAAGGACGCGGAGCAAAGGCAAGGCGTGACAATGCGCAGCATGGGCGCAACCCAACTGTTGCGAAGCTTGCGAGGATGGGAAGCAGAGCAGTATGCCATGCGTATGACTAGAGGCTTACCGTGAATACACCTCCGCCTTTGTATCGGCGATAGAGAAGTAACCTCGCTTTGGCAAGCTTAGGCTGCCGTTCGCCGCGCCGCTCGAGCTTGGCGCGTTGTCATTATCAATTTCCCCTGAGCTGTTGCTTGCAGCATCAGGTGTCGACTGACAGAGCAGCCTTCCCAAGTGACGCCCCGGGGCATGCATGCCGCAGCGGCGAGCGTTGGTGCACCGCGGTGACGTCGACGTCGGACATTTTGGTAAAAGCATAGCCTATATGCGATTCGAGCGAAATTACCAAACGGGTATCCGGGATGAGGGCTGACAGTTGATAGCGGATAAGGTCTTAGGTGAAGCACAGCCGTATCCGAGAGGTTTATAGCGTTGAATGTGTTTACACCTTAAGCCCCAGAGAATCTTCTTTTCTCGAGGCTCTAAGCTGCCCTGCGGCTTTCCGTGTCTGTCGTACCCTTGATTGCATCGCACTGTGTTCAAAGGGACTTTCATGGTTCCTGACCTAACGTGGGACCCCTTTCCCAAATCTGCAACGTGGCTTTAGGGCGTTCAACATGAGGGTTCCTGTGCTCAAAAGGGTGCAAGGTTCGCGCAGCGATGAGTCTTGCCGTACACAGTCTTGCCTCCAGGGGCAACATGCTTTTACGGAGCTGCTGTGATAGTCGTTCAGCAGCCTCAATCCCAGGGCAACCCCACGTCAGCAACCCCAGTCTTCCACATGCTGGCTGCGGTCACGGCTATCTTCCTCTCTTGCTCACTGCAGCCGAGGCAAGAGGACAACCCCACGGCTGTCCCTCATGCGAGTGAGTTGAGGCTGTGCATTCCCCAGGCGAGGCAACGGGTTCATGCCCTACACATAATGGACACCCAACAAGCCCTCGTACAAGAAACGCCGCCGCACCTCATCACGTGGGGCAAGCAGTGGGGTTACCACTAACCAGGATCTTACACAGAGATTGCCGATGCAGATGGACCGATGCATAGGGCCCCTCACCAACTGAGGCAACGTCGCTCCTTTACAGTGCTCTACCTACCGTACACGCGTGCCGGCATGCGCAGGTGCAACGACGAGGACTCCTGCGGATGCAGCTATGTAAGAAAAACACATCATCTTGCAGGTCTGCATGTCTGGATTTTACTCAAAAGCAAGTCGACAAGTCGACTAGATTGAAACAAGTCCGCCATGGCCGTGCGCTTCATGCGTCGCCACGCACGGCCCATTAGGCAAGTCATGCTCTAAGCAGCAGCACCAACCAATCTCTAGCGCCGGTCTTCAGTCATTATATCTCGATAATGGCTCTCTCTGCCTTGCTGCTATCCTTGTCTCTGTGAACATGTGAAGTTCAGGAAGACGCAGATCCTGCATCTCGTGCCGCCGGGGCCACATGCAAAACAGTTATGTCGTCAGCAGATCCAGGTAGATCTGTGATATAAGAGCCACATCAACACATCTGCAAAACCCTGTCATCATGTCTTTCTTAGGTTATTACCCTTTCAGCACGCTAACGCATGGATTCCCTCTCCTAGTCCCCAAACACGGGCCAAGGCAGTCAGTCACAGCCTTTATAGCCGCTTTTCAGCGGGGTTTCCCGAACGCCACCCGAACAACTTGTACACGACTCTCTTCGTTCCACCGCCCAACTGCTGCTATACCTGGTTGAAATAAAAACAGAAGCTGTACAGGTCAAACTGAACACATCTGGTAAAAGCCAGCTATAGAAGTCGTCCTCTCTCTCACAGGACTACGAATCTACTATACGCCCCTGCTTGTGGCTTCGACAGTACCTGTCACACACAACTAAGCCGCCGCCGCCGTCTCTGCTGCCTCTCCAACCCCCTCCATTCTCCAACCCACTCGCCTCCATGACCCTTTCAAGCCCCGCTAAGACGCGCCCCGAATCCTCTTACACGGACTCTAAACACGCATCCCTACCCCACATCCGTAGACCTGCGCAACCCCGCCGCCCCCGCGCTCGCAAACACCTCCGTAGCCCAGCTCACAAAGCCGGGAGGATACGCCGGAGGCGGCGGCATCAACTCCTCATCCAGCTCCACCACCTCCGCCATGCTAGCCCGCTGCGTGAAGCTCAAACGCAGCCGCGGTGACACATACAGCTCAGAACTCGGCTGCTTCCCCGCCCCGCCACCCTCTGCTGTTGCCACCGCTCCTCCTCCTGTCCCTCCATGTAGCTTGCTGGTGTTCTTGTCCTGCTCTGAGCCGTCGAGCCCACCTGCTGCTGCTGCTGCCAGCTGCTTACGTGCCATTGCAAGTGTTGACACGCCCTTGGGCACCACTCTCGCAGTAGCTACAGCGTCCGCTTCAGCGGAGGTACCAACTGAGGAACTGCTGCTGCTGCTGCCACTGCCATGTGAGGAGGCCGGCTGCTCCCCTGCACCATAACGAGGAACAAGGACAGGAGCTGCTGCTGCTGCTGCTGCTGCGAAGGGCGCTGCTGCAGGCGTCTGTGTGTGCGGCGACACCTGCTGGGGGTCTCCTAGTCCGTGTGGTAGCTGTGGTGAGGGCAGCAGCTGCAGCTGCAGCTGCTGCTGCTTTAGTGGCAGCGGCGGTATCGGTGCATGCTTCAGCGGCAGCGGCGGCATGTGCGGCGGTGTGGCTACCCTCATGGAGCCTCCCAGACTGGTGCTTTTGCGTGCGGAATAGGAGGCAGCAGCAGCACCACCAAGAGCAGTACCGGTAGTAGTGGTAGTAGCCCCCATGGGAGGCCTCCCAGAAAGTGCTGCTGCGTTCCGCAGCACTGCCCGCTCCAAGGCGTTACCAGCGCTACAGGCGCGTCCGACGACGCCTGCCCTAGCAGCTCCTGTACTCGTGCCCGTGTCCACCGTGTACGGCCGGCCTCCCTCGGATCCAGCGCTGGGGCGGCTCGTCAGCCGCATGTCTTGTACGACAATGCCGGGGTACGACGACCGTCGTACTTGCTGCTGTGGCTGAGGCTGCTGCTGCTGCGGGTGCAGCTGTTGAGCCTGCTGCGGGTGCTGCTGAGGCAGGTGCTGATGCTGCCCCAGCTCAGATCGCTCAGGGCTGGGATCTGAAGCCCCGGAGCTCCTTCGGCGTTTCAAGTCACATGACACACATGACGCCGTGCGGGCGTCGCAAGGCAGCGATGACGCCTCTAGGACTGCAACCCGGGCCCGTACGGACGTCCGTGCCAAACCATGGCGAGGCGAGGCCTGCACGCTGCCGTGGGTATCTGCCGCCTGGGGTGTCAGGTGCTGTTCGCCTTGCGGCAGCTTCACTTGCTGCTGCAGCAGCCCCGAAACCATGAACTGCTGCTGCTGCTGCGCCTGCTGCTGCTGATGTGGCAACATCCTTTCCTCCTCCTCCTCCTCCTCCTGCTGCACCCCCATCATGACGCCCTCCTCCTCATCCTGCTGCTGCTGCAGCAGCTCCATTGCATCCTCCATGGTCTCCAGGGAGGGCTGGGAGAACTCCCCCCGCGGCGACTCCGGCCACTCATCCGAGTCATCCGACCCGCTGTCCGACCCCACCAGCAGCACGAACGACTGGTCGTCCAGCTCCGCGTGGTCCGGTCGAACCGGCGCCGCCAGCAGCAGCATGTGTGCAGGTGCCGCTGCTGCTGCCGTCGCAACAGCAGCAGCAGCAGGCGAGGGAGGCGACGGCTCCGCCGCCGCAACAGCAGCAACAGGCTGCTGCTGCTCCGCCGAATCCTCCTCCTCCTCAGCCTGCTGGCGCTGTGCTGCTACCGCTACTGCTACAGCTGCTGTTGCTATCGACACAGGTACTTGCTCCACCAATCCACCGCCGCCGCCGCTGCTGTTGTTGTTGCTGCCGCCTGCAATGGTGTCATAGTACGCATCGCTCTCACTATCCATATCGGCATCGTCATCCTCGCCGTCCCGGCCCTCGTCCTCATCTTCATCGGCAAAGGAGTGGTAGCTGCTCTGCGTGCTGGGTGCGGCGGTCTGCAGCGCAGTGGAGAGCTCCCCGCCGCCCGCCGACTCAAAACCCTCATGCAGCAGCCTGGCAACGCGGACACCTTCTTCTTCTGCCGTGGTTAGCGCATCCGGGGCAAACAGGGCATCCGACTGCTGCTGCTGCTGCTCCTGCGGGTAAGAAATGCGGCCGGCACAATCGCGCGCGTCCATGTGGGATATGGGGGAGTCCTGGAGCACCATGGGGGAGTCCTGGAGGTGGTGGTGGTGGTGGTGGTCTGCATGGAGGTGGTAGGCGAGGTGGCGCTGCAGCAGCAACGGGGTGACAGCAGCAGCGGGGGTGCAGCTGCCGCCATGTAGCACGTCATCATGCAGCATGTCATGATTACCACCACCGCCACCGCTGCTGCCGCTGCAGCTGGTGCTGACTCCAGCGCTGTCGGGGTGGCCCAGCGGCGGCCGACGAGGGGGAGTTGTTGCAAGTAGGGAGGGCTCGGGCTGCTGCGCTGCCGGTGAGTTGCGGGCCTGTTGTGTCAGCTGTGCTGTCCTCTCGTTACAAGAGGGGAGGACATGGTCGAGGGTCGAGGGCGGGCGGGGATGGTTGGGGCTGTGAGGGTTAGCCTCTGAGAGACGGGGAGAGAGTGCTGGAGAGCCGTCGCCTGCCGTCCGGCGCCGCCCTGCTGCCAGGCTGTCAGAAGCCGCAGCAGGAGCGGCTGGCGCTGAAGGTACCGGTGCATCCTGGGCGGTACAAGCAGCTGCCGTGCCATCCGCGCCACGTTGCGCCGTACCCCGCACAGCGACCGTGCCCTCCTCCGGCCCCTCCCCGCATGCAGCCGCCGCGGCGCCGCCTGTGCTACCAGCCTCCAGGTACAGCGGCGTGAAGAAGAATGACACCGCGGGGAGCTCCTCTGGAGAGGAGGCCACGTCCTCGCGCTCAAGTCTCCCCTGCTCAGCCCCTGCTGCTGCTGCTGCTCCCTCCTCCCAAGCTACTGCTGCTGCTGCTGGGGCCGCTGCTGGTTCCACCGCTGATACAGCCCGGCTGCCTCGCCTCACGGCCGAAGCCTCCCTGCCCCTGGGTATTGCCACCGCGGCACTGGATGCAGCTCCCCCCTGGCTTCCCAGGCACCTCAGACGAGCTGACAGATCGGACTGGGATGTAGCAGTAGCAGCGGTAGTAGCAATAGCAGTGTTAGTAGCAGTAGTAGTAGCATTCCCGCCGCATGCATGCAGCAAGCCGGACTGCCTGAGAGCTGCAGGACCCGTGCTGAGCAGCAGGTGCAGATCACTCAGGTTGTCGGGACCTAGCAAGTTGCTGATGCGGTGACCGGGGCCGGGAGACCCAAACACGTCTTCTTCTTCATCCTCCTCCTCCTCCTCGTCATCGTCATCTTCATCCCCATGAGCCCTAGCTGCTGTCGCCAGGCAGCCGCCGCCGCCGCCGCGGCTGCTGCTTCTGCCACCCTGCTGCCCGGCCCCTCCGGAGCAGGTATCAGTGGGGATCCAAGCCGTCGTACTCGCAATCGGGTGAAGATCCGCAACGCCAGCATCCTCACTTGACTGCCGTACGACAACACAGGAAGACGACAGCTCATCAGCAACAACTGACAACCGACACATATCCAGCACAACGGTTGAGAAGGCAACTGCCGCTTCAGGGGATGTCAGGGTGCTGCGCCGTGGGCGACATGGCGAGGGCTGTGCTCCGGAACCCAGACTGATGCCGGGTCGAGATCGGGTTGCAAGTGGGCTACTGGCGCCTCCGCAGCAAGGGGTGCCGGGGCTGGTAGCGGCAGCGGCGGCTGCTGCTGCTGCGGCTGCTGCGGTCAGACTGAGGGAGGTGTCCCCTGCCGCTGCCACCTGGTGGCTACGGGTGCCGCGAGTGGGGAGGGTGGGAAGAGTGGGGAGCGGCAGGGTGTGTGGGGAGGGAATGCGGCTTGCGCGGTAGGCGGTGGAAAGGGAGCTGCGGGGGCTGGAGGCGGCGGTGTGGGATGGGAGGAGGAGGGCGCAGGGGATCGGCGAGTCGGAGGGTACGGGTGCGGGGGTGGGTGCTGTGGTGGTAGGTGGCCCCGGCGCAGGGGTTTGGGTGGGTGGAGAGCGGGGTGTTGATGACGGCTGGGGGGTGGCTGGGACGGAGGGGATGCCACTGCGCACGTGACGCGGCAGACGTGCCTTGGCGCTTGCCTTGAAGGCCTGCGGGGAGGGTGCGGCGCGGAAGAGGAGGAGCGGCTCTTAATAAGGGCTGTTAAAAGGAAAGAAAGAAAGACTGCCGCGCGCAAGAGGCAGGGGCCCCCCCGACTACCGTCCTCGCAGCCCCCCAGCTGGCACAACACCCCAATGACGCCCCTCCCCAGCACTCCCCACCACCACCACCCGGCACCTGGAAGTCCAGCAGCAGGTCTCGGTACTGCGCCGACAGGGCGGCAGCAGCGGCACTGCTGCTGCTGCTGCCCCCCTCCACCACCTCGCCCGCCGGCCTGCTGTTCGCACTGCGGGAGCGGCGGTTGTTATCCGCCAGCCGCTCCGCCCGCCGGAGCTGCAGCATCGGAGAGGCGCAGCGCAAGCCGCCGCGCACACCCCGCATGATGGTGGTGGGGGTGGGGGGCATTGACGTCGTGGACGACGTGGCGGCGGCGGCAGCAGCAGCCGTTGTGGTCAGGACGGTATCGGCGCCAGGGTCAGCATCAGCGTCAGCGTCTTCTGTTTCGGTGTCGCCATCGGATGCCGCGTCTCTGATAGCGTTCAGGCGTGCGGTCAGGGGTGCGGCCACAGCTGCTGCTGCTGTTGTTCCGCTGTTCGCCGCACCGCCCTCCGAGGGAAAGGCGGAGGAGCCTTCATCGTAGGATGCTGCCGTGGCATCGTAACGCATGCAGGGTCTGCGGCCTGGTTGCTGTGCCACTGCGGTGAGCGAGACGACTGCGGCGCAGAATGGCGGGAGAGTGGGGTGGAGCAGCGGGGGCGGCGGAGCAGGTTGAGTGGGCGGAGCAGGTCGTCATGTGTTATCGTGCACGAGAGTGGTCGGTCCATTGTGTATTCTTATTCAGCGGACCGATATACCAACGCAAAGGGCAAAAGACCCAACCCAGCCCACACGCGCACCTCCTCGCGTTCCGCGCTCGGATGAGTTCGCCGTGCCAGCGGGGCCCAGCGGGATACGAGAGGACAGCGACCGCGAGTGCACACCCGCCACAGCGGTAGCCGCCGCCGCAGCTAGGGAGTTGGGGGTTGTTCCTCGCGGAGAGGATGCGGCAGCGGCGGCTGCTGCAGCGGCAGCAGCTGTGGGGGATTCGCTCGGCGATAGTACGACAGGCACGAAGGGAAAGCCGCCGCCGCCACCGCCGCTGCCTCGCCCTTGGGTGGACTGGGGCTGCGGTGGAGGCGGAGCCCATTTGCCGGACAGGACCGAGAAGCCCTGCGGTGGCAGCAGCAGAGTTAAGCGAGCCGGCATGGCGAGGCAACCAATCCAATTCGGTGTGGAGTGCTTTGCCGAGGCTAAGGCTGCCATGCACGCTATATCACCAGGTGCATTTGGATGGTCATGGGTGGCAGAACCCACACTCAGACGCACCCACCCTCCTCAACACCTCCCATCCTCTCCTCATCATCCTCACCTGCGACCTCCGCAGCTCAAAGTTAGGCGCCGCCGCCCGAGCACTCACAGATGCCGGCTTTTGACGCGGGCTCACAGGAAGAAGACCGCCCGACGCCCCCGCCCCCGCTCCCTCACCCCCACCACCACTCATGACGCCTCCCAGGCTGCGGCTCCGTCGCTCACACACCGTGGGCAGCCCCCCAAGCTGCATGCACCCCCCCCTGCTGTGCCCTGCCGCCGCCGCCGCCACCGCCACACCCGGGCCCGCAAACCCCAGGTTGCTGTGTGCCATGCACGACCGAGGCGAGGAGGCGGCTGCTCCCACTCCGGGACTGCTGGAGCCTACCGGGGAGCCGGGAAGCGCCGAGGGGCTGTAGAGGGAGGGAAGCGGCAGCAGGGAGGAGGGGCTGTAGCCGCCGGCGCTGCTGCCGCGGGGGTGGCCGGGCGGTAGTGCGGAGGCCGGTGTGGCGGCCGTGCCGGCAGCGCAGGCCTGATCCGCAACGCTGCTGCTGGGGTTGTGGATGACCAGGGGAGATGGACGTGTGCTGCTGAGGCGTCTAGGGATGCCGGAGGGGGCGCTGCTGGGGGTTGTGGGCGCTGCACGACGAGTGGAGGCAGGCGCGAAGGAGGAGGAGGGCGTGGTGAGGGCGGAAGTGGTGCGGGAGGAGCGGCTGCTAGAGGCAAAGCCTCCTCCTCCTCTGGAAGAATCTGCTGGATGTGCCTGTTCCTGCTGCTTTCTGGAGAGCTGGGTGGACAAAGGTGAGCGGCCGAGCGCCTGATGGCTGTGTAACCCGGACAGCCGCTTTCCTGATGGGGGTGCGGAGAGGGGCGTGTGCGTGCTTCTGCTGGTGCTCCTGCTGGGCACGTCGCGGGGACATGCAGTGGAACGGCCGCTGGTGGTGGTGGTGGTGGCGGTGGTGGTGGCCGCGGTCGCCGTCGTGGTGGTGGTGTCATCCCAGGCTAGGCGGGAGTCGGAGGAGCTGGCGCGACATAAGCGGCGTTGCGTTCCCGCCTCGCGAGCTCCCCCTGCAGACAGCCGACATGAAGGGGAGGGGGTGTGGGTGTGGTGGTGCGGCATGACGGCAACAGGGACTTGATGAGGGGCTTGTGGCCCGCCCGCCATGCGACCCTGGACAGCCTGAAGAGGCGGAAGAGAGCTTGGACGGCCAGCTTTTGACACGTGCGTGTAACACTATGCACCGAACGCGAGAAGTCCAGCTCCCTAGCACTCCTCATGATGATGATGATGATGCCAGGATGCGCCATGAACGACTAACTGAAAAGGTCACACACAACCCCACCCGTTATTTTAACACAACCCCACCCCGCTGTTCGTTCGCCCCACTCACCCAGTTGGAGCTGCTTGACCAGCTGCAGGGTGCCCTCGTCCGCGTTGCAACCCAGGCAAGCCAGCACCAGCACCTGGGGGGGAGGAAGGGTTGACAAGGAGTGCGTGGGGGTTGACAAGGAGTGCGTGGGGGTCGACAAGGAGGGAGAGGGACTGCCAGCGTCCCAGGAACATCCCCTCACCACCAAGCGGCACCCCACCACCAGCGGCACCCCACCCCACCCCACCCCGCCCCGCCCCACCGCACCTGGTCCAGCGCTCCCTCCAGCAGCCGCGTCAGCTTGCTCTCCCGCAGCACCAGCGCCTCCCGCCGCTGCGCCGCCGCCAGCACGCGACTGAGCGCTAACAGGCTACGACGCACCGCGGAACCCTCCTGCGTGCAGGAGGGAGGGAGGAGGGAGGGGACAACAGGGAAGGGAACACACATGAGAGTTGAGATGAGCAGATGACCCACATGACAGAACGCAAGGGAAGGAAACCGGCGCAGGGCTGCTACCCGAAGAAGCCGAGTTGCGGGCCGCAGACGGGCCGCCGCATCTGGGTCGACTCGGCGCTGCTGCTCAAGGCCGCAAGCTGTCCATGAACACACCGGGAACCCCTGGGCTTAAATTGGAAAGGAGGATGGCAGCGCGCCCGTCCCTGAGGCCTCAGACAGTACCCCCATGAGGTATGATGGCAAGGGATGGCTGGGGCATGCTGCTGTGCTGGTCACCATGTGACACCATGTGTGCTGGTCACCATGTGACACCATGTGTGCTGGTCTCCATGTGACACCATGTGTGCTGGTCTCCATGTGACACCATGTGTGCTGGTCTCCATGTGTGACACGTGTGGATACGGATACCGCAGGGGCGCCGGCTCCTACCTTTGGCGGCAACAGTGGGCAGAAGCTGCAGGTGTCCACCAGCGTCAAGGTGCACACGGGGCCGCCACCACCGCCGCCGACAGCAGCAGCCCCAGCAGCAGCAGCAGCAGCAGCAGCAGCAGCAGCAGCAGCCCCAACCGGCCGTGCGGGCTGGGCGCTGGTGCTGGCGCTGGAGCGTGTAGGTGCGCTGTACGGCCGAAGCCGTGACACGGTAGTAGCAGCACCACCAGCAGCACCAGCAACCGCACGGTTGGACGCTGCTGCGGCCGCAGGTACGGGTGCGGGTGCAGGGGTGGCGGCGGACGAGGGGTTGCGCCACCGCAGCTGGAAGACGGCGTGTGTGCGGCTGCTGCTGTGGCGGGTGGAGGTCACGAAGGCCTGACGACAGGACACGGCGCGCTGTACGGAGGAGGGAGGAGGAGGAGGAGGACAAGCCGGGAGGTGCGGGGAAAGGAGGTGAGGGCAAGGGGTTACAGTGCTGGGTTAGCGTCCACAACGCGCATGGAGAAGCAGAGGAGTCGAGGCTAGAGATCAGGCCATACACCCCAACCTGCCTACCTATTGCTAGGCCATGCGCTCATTCCCCATTCCATTGCTAGGTCACAAGCCCCCAACCGTCCCCGCCTACCTTCAACGCTGACAGTGCCTCGGCCAGGCTGCGCGCTACCACCATCGTCTGAGACTTGCGCCGCGCAACCGCCGCCGCCGCAGCAGCAGCACCAGCAGCAGGGCTGCGTGCTGTTGCTGGTGGCGTGGAGAAGCCGGGCCCAGTGCTGTTGCTGCCGCCGCCTCCGCTGCTAGTGGAGCCGCCGCGCGCGTCCAAAAGGTCTGCTACCTCCTCCCCTTGCACCTCCACGCAGGTGATCTCAACCGCTGCGTTGGGCCCTAGCTTGCCATACAGCTGACGCAAGCACCTGATGACCCGGGATGCAAAGGTTCATGGTTGGGAAGAGGGACGCAGTAGTGGTGGTGGTACTGGTACGGCAGTTAGTGGCGGTGCGGTTCCGCATGGATTCCTCTGGGATGGGAGCCTGGGACACAGGAACTGCAGCACCAGCACCTGGCGGCCCTCGTCAAACAACGCACTCCTGTCGTACGTACCTGCTCAGGACGCCTGCGCTCTCTGGCTCTTCAGGTCCCACCGAGCTCAGCTGCTGCGGGTCCAAGCTGCCCAGCGTGTACGACTTGCCGGCGCCCCAGCCGCCGCACGCGAGGATGCTTCCGGAGCATCTGTGTACGGCAGGGTTACTGGTACATTTTGCCTGGGCTCCCTCGCCAATGCCATGCTGCGATAATGTGCTGTAGTCACATGACGCGTGTACGGGTGTGGGTTGGGTCGGGTTACGCTTTGCATGAATCCACCGCACCTAGGGCCCCTTTGGCCCTGCTGCTCTTCTCCCCAGAGAGGTCAGGGCAAGCCACTTACCCTCCCAGGCAACGGTCCACGAAAGGTTGAACAGCCCGACTGTAAAAGTCGGCCTGGTCGAGGGCCTCATGCCCACTCTGCTCAGCACCGAGGACTTCTGTAAGGGGGGAGCACGGGAATGCACAATGCTGCTCACCGCGTCCGGAAGTGTGTGTGTCCATGGCGTGCGATAACGCCGGACATTTTATTAACCACAGGGGATGCGAGTCAACAGGGAATAGGATTGCAAGGGAGATCCTATAAGGAGCATTTGACAGTTGTAAATATACTAGCCATGCATCGATCGCGAACCTAGATAAGAACATTTTCGGTTAGTTAACACACCGGAATGTTAACGCTATAACCTCTTTTGTTCGCAACATTTATGCCCGCCCAGGCCTGGAAAGGTGCGCGGTCAGCATTGCAAGCGCCCGACACTTACCAGAGACTCTCTTCTCATCAATAGCTGTTGGATTCCATCTACATACAGCCCATTCAACTGAAACAAATGAATAACTGGGTCTAAAGCTTGCCACCACAGCGTTGCTTACCGGACTGCAGGAACCACTCGCTGCATGACGCTTCTCTATTACTCCCCAGTCAGCCAAGCGCATGCCAGTTACTCCTCTTATGTTTGGGCTTCTAGGATTCACATTAACATGTCTATACAGTTTGTCTACATTATGCGATGTAGGTAGGACCAGCGTTACAAGGCTACGTAAGTAAATTATCAGAGTCAGGACTGGACACTTGTACGCTGCATAAAAACTAGAGGACAAACAGGCAACTGGAGGTTAGATGGGACCCATCGTACGTTCCCAATTCCGGCAGCCTTGCAAAGGCCATCAAAATCTGTCGTCCGACAGCAAGGCAACTGTGCAAATATCATATTGCAAAACGTGACAAGTTCAAAACGCCATATCGGCAGGCGTCAACGCGACCCGGCTTGCATGCGGCTAAAGCCCCGCGACGAAACATCAATGTACAACACGCTAAAAATCCTATGATTGCGGCACTTTCTGTGCGCTTGCAACGGTCTTAGCCGTCGCCCTTTCTTTCCCAAGACACGGTAACTACTAACTGCAATGCACTGTGCGAGGCGGAAACGCAGACGAGTAAACAACCAAGACAGAACAAGGACAACGAACATAGAACATAGCCCGATCTTTTCTTCTACTGCCAATCGGGCGAAACAACTAACCGCTCCCTGAAAGTACGGCTACCCAGCGGCTACTGCAATCTGTGCAAGCGTCCTGCGCCCCTCATGCAAATCAAACTCCCCTGCGCTATACAGCTAGCTACACAACATCATAAGCTGCAAATCTAGCCTAAAGCCCAGCCACGCATACCCCGTATGCCATCCCTTCGCAATTATTCTCCTTCTGGCTCCTTCAGCGCCTCCACCTCACGCACCTCCTACACGCAGCTCTCAAACCCGCACATGTCCCGCCACATTGCGCATCGCCGACCGCAGCCGCTGCCAGGCCGCCACGCCTCCCACATCCTCAAACACCTCCGCATCCTGCTCCATCAACCTTCCCAGCGGCTTCCCCTTCACCAAATCCTCCATCATCCGATACACCGTGCCGTCATCCGACGCCATGAAACCCTGCCCCGCCATACACGACGTGCCGTACACGGCCTCTCCCGTCGCGCGCAGCGACCGACCGCCCGTCAGCACCGAAAACACGTTCTCCCCGCCGTACTTCTCCTTCGCATCCGACTTCTCGAACGCGTATCCCAGCAGCTCTGCCGCCTTGTTAAGGCAGGCGTCCCAGCTCCAAGGTTGCCCCGATGGCAGCACGCCGCGAAGTACGGCGAGCTTGCAGAAGACCAGGAAGTCCGCTACCACGGTGTCGCCACTGTGATCTGGGTCGTACAGGCCACGTAGGATGCCGCCGCCCCAGGAGTAGTCATCATCCACCCGCATGCTGGGGAGGGCAGCAGGTGGGGTGGCGTGCGTTTGGGGGTGCGTGCGTGTGTGGTGTAACCCAGGGGGGTGAGCGGTGGGAGCAGGTGTGATGATAGGAGTGGGCACGGTAAGAGGCACCAGACCAACAGGGGTGAAGGCATTGGCAATTTGGCAGACTCTAGGGAGGCCGCATACGGGTCAGGGCACGCGTGCATTGTGTTGTAGGTCAGGTGGTGGTCAACGGCAGAGGGGTGTGCGGACGCTCGTCGCCTGCCTACCGGTAGCAATCCACAAACCACTCGGCTTGTTGGCCGGGGGAGAGGCCCACCGCCCATGCGTCTTTGCTGGGCATGCCTGCGGAGGAACAGGTAACCGGTAGCGGCGGAGCGCCAGTGAAAGCATGGGGGGCGCGGTTGGCGAGTCGCTCTGCCACGGTCAGTGTCATTATCCCGTCTCAACTCTGGAGCAACCACACGCCGCCCCGACTGGCTCACCAGGCGTCCTGCCCGCCTGCTCGCGCTTCTCGGCCAGTTCCTTCTTGGGCCTGGGTTTCGGAGCTGGAGCTGGTTCCGGCTTTACTTTTTCCAGGTTGGCGGGCTTGACCTTCACGCCATCGGGGAAAGCGCGTACGGCGTCCAAAGGGGCGAGCAGCTTAATCGGGTACCGGCCGGCTGCCTCGTCAAAGGGGCCCGCGATACAGCCCTCGGCACCGTTTAGCACCGCAGTGTTCAGGCCTGACAGCAGCACCCGGCATCCTTTGCGCAAATCGGTGTCGGTCATGGCTTTTCGTCAAGTCAGGGAGTAATTGAAGTAGCTGTGAAGCAGCGATCTAGGTTGATTTGTAGGATATTGCGTTATTTTGGTTATTGGACATGCCAATGCAGTGATGAGGCTGCAGGAAGCCGCATCCGAGCACGCCCATCGAGACGATCGAGACCACCCAGCCTTCCGTACCGGTGCACTGACAAAGACCGGGAGGAATCCCGCTGATCGCCTGCGCTATTGTACTCTTCCTGGTTTATCTCTTTAAGTGCGGACGATGTTCTAGCTGCACTCTACCAACCGTTACCAGGCCTTTAACTATTAACCCAGAACGCCGACGTAAGTTACCCCACGCTGTAACTCTGTGATGCAAAGCCATAGAATCGCTAATTGTTTTGAAAAAGAGCGTTCCTGCTTGGGGTCCGTTTCCAAGAGGACGACTGCTTGTCCCTTGCGACTGAACAGCAGCGTCCTCCGCCATCCAGCCCATACCAAATTAGTACGCTTTAGGAATTCAAAATGCCTAGCGGCCAACGACAACAGCGACGAAGGGACCGCAAAGCCTTCCCAGCCGGGGCTGCCATCACCATCCGGCTCATCATCACCAGCTCCAAACGATGATAACTTCGCGAGGGTGTGGAAGCCGCCTCCAGGGGAGCCTCCCTTGTGGTGGGTGGAGAAGTTCGAGGCCAGGCGCAAAGCGGAAGCCGAACGTAAGGCGGAGGACCCGGCATACATGACAACCCAGGAGCGCGTGGCCCCCGCTGCTGCCTCAGGAGGCAACCCCGTGCTGCGCTTCTTCGCAACTGTCTTGCAGGTGCATGGGCCCGGGTGTATGGCGCCTGCATTGCGTGAATATGGGTTGATGGTGGGGCAGGTGCATGAGGGGCGCATGTAGGGACTTGTGGGTAAGCGTATATCAGGGTACTTTTGAGGCCTGCCAAGACGACAACCGGAGCGGGCATTCAAACGGCTACTGTTGCTCGCTTACCCTGTTACCTTGTTACCCGCAATGCGGCCCTTACCTTCCATGCATGTCGCTATCTCTCGCAGTTCCTGCAGCTGCTCCTGGTGCTGGGGCTGCTGCTGCTCCTGCCCGCCGCCATGCACGACGGCGGCCTCTCCCTCGCCAAACCCTACACCACCTTCGCCGCCTACCTCCTCTTCTTCGGCGCTGGCAGCGTGTTTCGTGTCGTACGACACGGGAAGCTAACGCCGCGGAAGCAAGACCGGCAGGTAGCTTCCTGGGCCGGTCGCTTGGCTTTCGCGGCATTCGTACTTGTCGTACCGCTACTGCACATGTATGGCATGTACCGCTATGTGGGCCTTGCGTTGTACACCGATCGCATCCCGACCTGTACGACACTGTACGATATTGTTGGCGGCGTTGGCATGTTGGTTGCAACGGTTTTGAACGCGGTTGCAGCGTCGGAATTAGGGGCATCGTACGACAGGGTAGCAGCGCCGCCGGCGTTGGTTACCAGCGGGCCGTACAGCTATATGCAACACCCGATATACACGTCGTATATGTTGTTGTTCTTTTCGGTTGGGATGTGGTTGCATTCGGCGCCAACGGCAATTGCGATGCTCCTGGTGTGCGCGCTGTACTACCGCGGTCGTACTGCGCTTGAGGCGCGGGTGCTTGAGGAGGCGTTTGGGGGCCACTACCGGGAATATGCGCAACGGACAAGGAAGTACCTGCCGTTCCTGCTGTGACGCGCAAGGCAGTGCCGTTAGTCCTCTATGATGCGGTCGTGGGGCATACGAGAGGGAAAGATGGATGACAGAACAGGGTAGTGCAACAAGGAGCGTAATGTTATTGGTGTTGAGGGTGGAAGAGGCCGGGTTCAGGAAGCCCGTGACCCTGCTTTTGAAGGTGCACACGTGGTCGTCCACCAACAAGGCATAGCTGTAGGAGCATGCAGACGAGGCTTTTAGCATTGCGCGTTACCCTTTGCTTGGGGTGGAAGATTGGACAAAGTGGTCAGGGAGTGTTAAGCACGCAGCAACGCCGGCTGCCCAGAGTTGCGCTATGCCAGATTGATTGTACGACGGTTTCGTTACCCAATCCGTTTCTAGAACGTGTGCGGCCAGTGCCAGCCTTGCAACTTATGACAAAACGTGCGTTTAATTACTTTCAATTACGACAAGTGGGTTACGGATGCATTCTAACTCTCTCTGCCCGCATCGCCAGGTACTTGGCATGCTGCAAGCATAGCATATTCCAGCTTAGGCAATTCTTGCCGCTGCTCTATTATACATATGCTTAATCGTATGCAGGCCTTGCGACAGGCCCGGCCTTTCACGGCCCGGCCGCTTCGGCAATGTAGGCTTCTGGTAACCAATAGCCAAGCTGGCGGTGATATTCGCGGCTCGAAAATGGAGAAAGGGATGTTTGGCGAAGTAAGAGCGACTTCCAGTTATCGTCTTAACGGCTGCTTGGAGGGTCTTCTTCCACAATTTCGCTCAACCGCACGCAGAACTTTGGCGCTCGCGACCCATTCGCCGGGGAGCTCGCTACAAACTTTGGCGAAAGTGTGCTGGGCAACTTTAACACAGAGCACATCATTAAGTAAGCAGCTACGCTTCATCGACCTCTTGCATTACATGGCGCCTGGACATGTCCTGTCAGGAAAGGCCATAAACTAACAGTTCCCATTTCACACATACCCGTCCTGACCAGCACCAACCCAACAATGCTGAAGAACGGCCCCATTCCAGTCTGCCTAACTTGCCAAATCCCACCATCTGCCAAACAGGCCGCCCGACAACATTCGCCGTGTCTTGGGCCTCTCAGCTCGAAGCTGCCGCGCCAACGCCAGCAGCCTAAAGCTGCTCAGCGCAGAGGACTCCGAGTTGCTACGTAACCAGGTTCCCGGCTGGCGTATGGCTGCTGCTAGCCCATCCGGAGGTCCGGTCTGCATCCAGCAGACGTGGAGGCTGCGAGATGAGACGGCTGCGGAGGAGATGGCAGGCCGGGTTCGCAGGGTTGCAGAGGAGGAGGGGCACGGCGACAGCCTGACCCTGCGGCGGGTGGGCTCGGAGGTGGTGGCCGAGCTCTGCACGGCGTCGCTGGGTGCGTGATGGGAAGGGGCATTGCCGGTCCTTGGGGGCGGCCCAAGCTTGGGAGAAGGGGCATTGCCGTATCTTGGGAGAGGCCTAAGCCAGTGAGAGTTAGGATGAGCAAAAGCCGTACTGCGACAGAAAAGGGTTTGCCGCATGGTTGGCTAGGGTACGGGATGCAGGACTCCACAGTACGGACTTGGGGCGCTGGAAGAGCCGGATTTAGCCGCCGAATGATAACCGGCGTTCTCTTTCTTGATACCCTTCCGCCCCCCCTCACGCTGCTCCTCCAAATCCACCACCCAGGCGGGCTCACGGAGAACGATTTTATCGTTGCCTCCAAGATCAACGACCTCAACATCGCTGACCTGCTGCCCAAGCGCAAGCCGCGCTTCTGGGCCTAAGTGAAGCGATGTGGAGAGAGACCCGCGGTACCTTGCGGGACGGGAGCTTGAGGAGGGCTGCAGCTGAGTTGTCGCCGTGATAGAACCATACCCATACCCATCCCCAAGGCAAGCCTACCGGTGGTGCGGCTGAGGAGGAACCGAGGTGGAACACGATGACCGAGGCCGTAGGGAGACCGGAGGGTCAACATGGGGTGTGTCGTGTTTCGTGGATCATGTAGGGAGTATAGCTACGGAGCGACGAGCCGTGGGGACGCCACCCGCGTGCAGCCGCTTTTTGTGACATCGGCCCGGCCTGCCTTGAAAGGTTTGGTAGCAGCAGGAGCTGGCGTCCTTGTGCTTGCCAGGGAAGCAAGACGCCCTAGATGAGTGCCGTACATGGTTGAGTGTGTGTGACCCCTGGCGGATGGAGGGGATGCTCGCTTGACTAGTCAACTAACCTAGAGAGCACAAGGCAGCATCCCATTTTTGCGTATACCTCAATTTTGCACTTCGCCACTTGGGCTACACAGTCAAACGAATATCCAAGTTAACGACATGCGGCCACATGCGACCCACGGGTCACATGAAAGGCCGCCGGCTGCGCATGGCTGGGTGTTCTAGGACTGGGACTGGGGAACTATGTAAAACCCCCAACATGTCCTTCCTAAGCGTGTATATCAGGTGTGCGTGACACCCCTACGAGACGCCCACCCAAGGGCCTCACTCACTCGCCAGGCTGCAGCCTTGACACAGGGTTACGGTAGTCCGCTTCACCCACCAGTAAAGCATGCAGGCACCGCCCGGGTTACGACAGTTCCACCATTAACCCACATTGCACTAGTCCTCAATGTTCGCACGCGGCCTGCGTATCATCCTCTACTGTATTCCTCTTGCAGTCTTGCTAGCGTCGTGAGCCTTACTAGAGCTTTGCGAACGCAACATGAGCACATGACGGACCACCCTGCGTGCCCAAGCCACAAGCTCGCCGCCCCGACCAGCTAGCTCCCCGCACTCCCCATGCACGCTATCGCTACGCCAACCAAAGTCCTCGCCAATCAAACCGCGACACTTCTACCAGACCCAGCACTGGCTAGCTCCTCGACCCAACCACGCTAAACCCGCCGCCATCACAAGCAAACGTACGGTGTACGTGTCAAACACGTGGGCCATCCCTTTCTTCTTTCCCTTCCCCACCTGTCCCCACAACACATTCCCGGCATGCCCACCAACCCACCATGCCCCACCCGGCATGCGTCTCAACTGCTTCCCAGGCCCATTCCGACTCAACTGCTTCCCAGGCCCATTCCGACTCTACTGCTTCCCAGGCCCATTCAGGCTTGCAAAGAACGCGAGCTGCTCGGCCTCCGACATCACTGACGGCCCGCCGGGACCAATGGCCGCCGCGCCCCCCTCCGGCTGCGCCACCGCCGGCGCCTCCATCTCGGGTGCGGGCAGCTGCGGTCCCCCGGGTTGCCGGTGTGAGCAGCCGTTGGGGTTGGAGCAGCACTCGCCGCCGCCGATGCCCCGCGCCAGCATCTCCTTGTACACGTTGGACAGGTAGACGTTGCGTTGCTGCGGGGCGGGGTCGGGGGCGGGGGAAGGTTGGTGATGAGTCCTGCCCGCAACCCACCCTCCGGCAACCACCTGTCATGTGCCACCCTGCCTCCGCCTCCATCCATTGGTTTGCCCCAACCTATATATTGGTTTCCTATGGTTCGATACGGTCTTTGACCCACCGACAAAGGTACAACGCCCAATCCCCTGCTAACCCCGCTTCATGTTCCGACAATCACAGTACGTTCCTACTCGCGGCCAGTTTTCCTAACACACCTCCTGCGACATGCCGTTCAGCTTCTCCAGCCGTGCCTCCATCTCCTCTCGGTAGCGGTTCAGCTGCTCGTACTTGGAGCGGAAGGCGGACTCGGGCATCTCCGCCTCGTCCAACACCATCTCCTCCTGCACACAGGCAAGGATGGCGGAAGAGGCGAAAGAGGCGAAGCAAAACAGTGGTGTATGCGGGAGGGGGGCGGGAGAGAAAGGGATATCAACCGGCCCAAGGTGCTACAGGCGGTAGGGGGCCGGCTGGGCAGGGGGCGGTCAGCGGAGACGAGAGGGGCGGCGAGGAAGGGTAGGGTGAGAGAGCCGAGTAGTCGCTAGTAGCCACATCACAGCGACCACCCCTCACACCCGCCCTGCTCAGGCTACCCAAGGCGGCTGCTCCCTGTGTTCAACCTCCCGGGCTCGCTGCTGCCTGCTGGATCACAGCCTTCCAAACTCGTTCTTCTTGCTGCACGCCTGCTGCACCCTGCGAGCCGACACGAGCCGGAACACACACAGACACACAACAGCCGCCCTTCTCCTCCGGCTCCCCTGCTCCTCTTCTCATGCTCCCCAGCTGCTGCTGCTGCTGCACCAGTGCTTCACGTCTACGTCTGGTCCCTGCTCCTCACAGGCATCACAGCTCCTCTTCGCCCCACCTTTTGTACGTGCTCGTAGAAGAGGCGCAGGAAGGCCGCGTCGTTTCCGTACACCCCGTTCACACGTGCCAGGCAGTTCAGCCCGAAGTCCCCCTGCAGCAACACAGCGAGCGACACATGGAGAGCAACACACGGAGCAACACACGGAGCAACGGAGCAGTCGAAAGCAAGCAACGCAAGCGGAGCAAGCCGGGTGGGTTGTGGTTGCGACCAGCCAGGCCACGAGTCACGCGGCCAGTCAGGCAGGCAAGGAAAGGCAGCGCGAGCGGGTAACTGTGCATGCAACGGAGCTCCAGTTCCAGCGAGTCATGACTCATGACCGCCATGAGAGAGTAGCTCCCTTGCACTTGCTTTAAGACCGCAGTAGCTCCGCAGGGGAGTGTTGCTTCCTAGGACGCTCCCTGGATACTTCGTTCTTTAGGGAAACCTGGATACCTAGGGGGGCTGCATGCGGGGGAGTGGGCCCCTGGGAGTGGGCTCTCCCTGACGCACCCAAACCGGTACCTTGCGTCCGGCTAGCACCCAACCGGTTAAGACACACCTGCACGCCCATGTTCTCCAGGATTTGCCGCTGCATGCCGTTGATGATCTCCTCCGCGGTGCCCGGCCCGCGCGTCTTCATGGCAACGCTAAGGAGCTGCTTAAACTCCTGCGGGGCAGCGAGTTGTGTGGCGGTCAAACTGAGATGATGGGCTAGGATGGAAGGAAATGGCCGCGTCCGGCGGCGTCAAACGCGTCGGAACCTAACCATTCCCACCAGAAACCCGCCCTTGCAGGATGAAGTACCCTTCGTGCGTAATTCGCGCTCTGTTTGCCCCGCTAATGTCAGGATTACTTACTGGATTGTTGAACTGCTGAGCAGAGTCTTGAAAGAACTTGATCAATTGCTCCTGAATATGCACATGCTATGCTGTAGGATAGGCAACAAGGTATGTCGAAGTTGCATTCTACCTTGGTCAGCATCCCCGACTTTTGTAGCGGCCGGCCCTCATATTCCGATACAAGTGAGTTAAGCCACTGCATTTTTCTTTGCGTCCAAAACAAGTAAATATGCGTGTTAGGTGGTTCCGAGTGTTCTGTGTTGTGGGAAGCAAATCAAGACGTTAACGATAGTGTTGCAAGTGCCAAAGTGAAACGCCTCACCCTATGAAACTGCGTTGTCGGCATCGGATGGGCCTGTAACCAGGCGACATGTACGGCACACGTTTGTCATCTGAGGCAATCGCCCTGAACCTCACACTGTAGACCTCTTAACTCTTATCATGGAGACCAGTATGAACCGATAGCAACAAAATGCAGCAAGATGTCGAAGTTTGTGCCAAGCAACCCCCACCCCGACCAACATTGATTCTGTGCACGCCACTCGCCCCGTCGCTTTTACAACTTTTTTAAGCGTAACGCGTCTACCGAGCAGCAGGAGACATCGGCGGGCTCAGTGTAACACCTCCAGAGGAGGGCTGTTCGACACGGGCATGCCTGACCTAACGACACTGACAATAATAGCCGCTGTAATGTGCTAATCTAAAATCAGCTTATATTGCTATGTATGAAGCGACAGTATGTGGTTCGTCGTCACGCTACTCGTGCCCTTCTTGGCGTGCGGATTGGTTGTTGGGGCGTTCGCGCTCGCTTGGGACGTAGCCAGCACAAAACATAAGTAAGTTCTCTGCCCCGATATGTTTCATGCAGCGCAAGCTTAACTTTTGACCATCCGTCGGTTGATTCCCGCACCTCATGCACCAGTCGTAACAGCGAGGGCCAACCTTCACCTACTAACCCACAATGCACAGCCCCCATTCCCCAACAACATGATCGCACCAAGTTTCTAACAACTTCACAACACCGGCGCCCCTCGACCTCCTCGCTTTGCCTCATTTCCTTCATCGCAACATCACCGCGCCTTAGCCCACATGCGACCCCCATGCGATGGCCGCACATATCCTCCTCACTTCAAACCCATCGCAGGAAGCAGGTGCACAGCATCACAGCCCGCTTCGAAGCCGCGCTACGTGCCGCGGAATCCACCGGTGGCGGTGCCGCCCCTGCAACCTGCGGCGGCACCGCTGCCGCCGGAAATCACAGCAGCAGCCCGGGCAACCATGCAAGCTGTGGCGGAGGCGGCGGTTGCGGTGGTTGCAGCGGCAGTTGTGGCGGAGGCGGTGTCGCGGCCATGTACGAATCCTTTACGTTGGGTTGGTTGAACCTTGTCGTACAGCACATGTGGCTGCCCGTACTGGAAAAGTTCGTGTCCACCATAGCCGCGGAGAAGCTGCAGATCGTGCTGAATGAGGTGGGGGCTGATGAGTAATGGGATTCTGTTATGGGGCAACTCACGGGCAACAAAACGCCCCAGCGGGCAGTAAATTAACAACGGGTTGGGTGCAACCTGCCACGGTGGGAGTGGAAGGAGGAAACGGTGTCATTTTAACGCTCCTGGCGGTGGAACTTGGGCGTCCTTCCTCCTCCCCCTGCCGCTTCCTCATGTTCCCTTCCCAGCCCATGTCATCTGCAGCTGCCCATTTCGCCTCCTGCAGCCTGCTACAGCTGCTAGGCGACCCATGCCAACACCCCAGCCTACGTTTTCCTGTCCTATCCTGCCCTGTTCTGCCCTGTCCTGCCCTATCCTACCCTATCCTATCCTGTATCTCGTATCCTGTCTGCTGCCCAGGTGTTGCGTAAGAACGGCGGGCGGGCCCCCTGGAAGCTGATCGAGAGTGTGGCGGTGGAGGAGGTCACATTCGGTTTGGCGCCGCCGCAGTTCCAGTTCTGTACGGCAAAGTACGATCCCAGTCGGTCGTACCTGCTTCTGACCATGAACATGCGCTTCCACAGCAACGGTTTTCAGGTAGGTAAACAGCAAGAGGAAACAGCTAACCTATTTACCGAATGATGGCGCTTGTTTTTCCCGGTTCCCGGCTGGGTGCGTGCCTAGCTGTGTGTGTCACGCAGCCGCGTGGGTTGTTAGGGGTTACGGCCGCACACCCCGGCCGCCTCCGCCACTTCTCCGTCTCCTGCCGTCCCCTCCCTCCTCTCATCCGCCTCCTCCTGCCTCCTGCTCCTTTCCTCTCCTCCTCCCTCCTCCTCCTCCTCCTCCCCCCCAACCAACTCCACCTTGCCAACTCCTACCCCCATTGTTTTGCCCTAACTTGTGGTCTCCTATGGTTTGGTATGGTCTTTGACCCCCCCAGGCGGTGCTCAGCCCCCGCATGCGCCAGATGCTGGGTCTGCGCCCCTTCAGCGTGCGGCTGGAGGTGACGCAGCTGCGGCTGGCCGGGCAGCTGCACCTGGGGCTGCACCTCACACGGGAGCCGCCGGGCATCAAGTGAGCAGCAGCAGCCGGGGGGGGGGGCTGGGCGGGGCGGGGCGGGGGGAGGGGCGGGATGGTTGATTTGTGTAGGGTAGGGTTAGGGGGCAGGGTCTAGGACCCGGGCGGGGCCGGGTTTATACCGCAGGTGGTGAGTTGTATCGCAAATGCCGGGCTCTTGGCAGCATGGCAAGCAACATGGAATAGCAGTTTCATTGTTTCCTTGTCCCTTGTGTCCTTTTGTGCAGGGGGATCGACTACTCCTTCGCTGCTCCGCCCGAGTTTGACATCCAAGCTAGTCCGCTGGGTGAGTGGCGCGGGGGGGTTTTGCCATGCAGGGGTGCCACCCACTACTTGGCTTTGGAACCTGCGGAGCCTGTATAGGACATCCATCCTTCCCTCATCCTCTAACCCTTCACTGCAGGCTATCTTCAAGTCCACGTAGGACTGCCCGGCCTTCCCTTCACCCCTGTCTGCCCTCTTCTCCCTCCCCCCCCTATTGCAGGCTACATCCAGCTGCATGGGGAGCTGCCGGGGCTAGTCGCCAACCTGCGGGGTCTGCTGCAACGAATCATCAACCGCCGTCTGGTGGAGCCCAACCGCCGCTTCCTTGACTTGCAGCGCATCTACAGGAACAAACACCTGCAGCGGGTAAGCAAGGGGGGGTACTTAGATAGTTGTATTAGATAGTCCATAGCCAACGGACTTCACTTCACCTGTGGCGTTTTTCGGTGGGAGGACTTCATCTTTCGGCAATCACAGTACGTTTCTCCTCGCGGCTAGTTATTTTAACACACACTCTGTGTATCTATCTGACGTGTCCATATGCACACAGTTGCACACGTGCACTCTCGACTCCATTCTGTACGGCTATAATCGAACCGGTGCTTACATTGAGTGAACGGTCGCTTCCGCCTACTTCCCCTGCTGTCCTGTCCGCTTCCTGCTGCATGCTCACCGCCATCGTCACCCTTAACACCATCATCATCACCCCTCCAGGTCGGCGGTCCGGGCGGCTGTCTGCGGGTGTGCGTCATCGGCGGTCGCAATCTTCTTCGCATGCAGCCAGTCGCCGCTAGCAGCACCGCCGCCGCCACCACCACCACTGCTGGCGGTAGCAGCAGCAGCAGCGGCGGCAGCACCAGCAGCAGTACCGCCGCCGCCGCTAGCAACTGCGACCCATACGTGGAGATGCGCTTTGGTCGCGAAGTCTTCCGTACACCCATTGCGCATAGTAGCGCTGACCCCGTCTTTAACTGGCAGTTTGACATACGCCTTCCAGCCGATCTGCCGCCGCCTCCTGCTACAGCCTCCTCCTCCTCCTCCTCCGCCGCCGCTGCTGCTACAGCCACGCCGGGGATCAGCCGCGAAACGAGCGAACCATGCATGCTGCATTTCCGAGTGCTCAATGCACGCACGTTTGGCGAACCAGAGGTGTTGAGTACAGCGCATTTGGACGCGGGCGGGTTGGGTCTGCAGCCCAACGCTGACCCACGGGTCAGGCTTCTAGAGCTCGCAGCGGCAGGGAGCAATGGCGCACCGCGGGGGACGTTGAGCTTGCAGGTCGGTGTGGGGAACCTGGGGAATTCTTGTGTCGTTGTGTGTGGGTGCAATGCAGCAGTGCAGTTTCATGACCATGTTACTTTCTGGCACCCTGCCGCCTCCTCTCCCTATCGTTGCTTGCCCTCACCTGCACCTTGGTTCTTGTCCTCATGACTGCTGCCTTGCTGCTGGCCACCGTCGCAGATCTCCTGGCTCAAGGCACTACCCAAGAAGCCCAGCCCCTTCCCCCAAGCCACCCCTGGGGCCACTAGAACCGCAGCCACAGCTAGCCCCACACCACCCACCCCCACCAGCAGCAGCACTCCCGACCTCCGCCAGCCGTCATCGCCCGGCGCCTCGCCCTTCACCACCACCACCGCCAGCAGCGCACCCGCGGGTACCCCACAGCCCGGTGCCTCGCACCCATGTGCTGCCTCCTCACCGCTGTCCTCCTCCTCTCCCACCTCCTCCTCCCCCCCGGTACGGCACCTCGACCCGGGTAACACCACGAGGAGTGCAGCGGGGTCCCTCCTAGCCGCCGCACAGGCGGTCACCGGCTCCCGTTCCATGCCAGGCTCCCCGGGAGCGTCACCCCTATCACACCCACACAACCCAGCCGCAGTCTCAGCCGCAGCCTGTGCCTTAGCCGTGACTCCTACTGCGCACCCGGGGCACCCGCTAGATCCCAACACACCTCCCCAAGCCATGCACACGCCTACACACCCCTCCCGACTGGCCAGCCCTGGTCCGCACGCCTCCTCCCCCTTTTCCTTAGCATCCTCCGTAGCAGCAGCGGGGGCCGCAGCACCAGCACCACCACCACCAGCAGCAGTCCACGCGCCTTCCCATGGTTCCCGCAAGGTGATGCTGCGTGTGGGCGGCTGGCCCTTCCTGAGGCCGGGAGGGGGAGCCGCCAGAGCCCGGTCAGTCCGCGCTCTGGCACCCGAGCTTGCCTTGGCTGCTGCTGCTGCTGCTGGCGGCGGTCCCGGACATGGCCGAGGTGATGGTGGTGGTGGTGGCGGCGGTGGTGCTAGCAGACCTCCGCGGGAGGTGGAACTGGTGCAGCAACCCGCGGTAGCAGCGGAAGAAGGCGCGGCGGGTCATGATGATGATGATGGGGGGTACGGCTACAGCCGTGGTGCCTCTGCGTCGTTCACCGCCGAAGTGCGCACGGCCTCTGTCGTCGTAGCGACGTCAAGCTCCTCAGTTGCCGTTAGTGCGGCCGGCGGCGGCGGCGGTACGGCAGCGGCGACGGCGGCAGCGCAGTCGCTGCGCCGCAGCGGCAGCGGCGCCGACCGGCGGAAGCGCCGACGTGCGATGTCAGGACTGCTGGCCCTGGTTTGGCGGGTACGACGCAGCGGAGGTGGCGGCAATGCAGGCGCTGTGGCGGCGTCGGCGTCCCGGCCGGCTGTCGGCGGCGACGGTGGTGGCGGAGACTTCCCGGGTACGACAGCGCGTTATCCCATCCAGCCAGAGCCAAGTGGCTCCGAAAGCACCGCCACAACGACCACCACAACGACAAACACAACCAACACGACGAACATGGGCGCGGTTATGGTTATCGATGCCTCAAGCACACCCGCTTCAGCACCGTCCGCTAGCTACCTGTCGCCCTTCGCACGGCCCAGCCATGCGGCCATGGTGGCTGCTGCTGCTGGGCAGGAGGAGGAGGAGGAGCAAGAAGAAGAGCAGGGAGAGGAAGGAGTCGGCGCTGCTGCTGCGCCGGCGGTGGCAGCTGCCGCCGCTGGCGGCGGCAGCGACGTAACGCCTACCGCGCTGCCGAGCGGCGGCACGTCGGGTGCTGCTACCGCCGCCACCGAGAGGGAGTTCGCTCCCACGCCCGGCGGGCACATCAGGAACGCGTCTCGGGTATCGGAGGCATCTACTGCGGCAGGGGCGGCAGGGGCGGCAGGGGATGCGAGTGGGTTCAGTCGCTCGAGTTCAAGGCTGGCCGGTGTGCTGATGGTGCGGGGAGCGGCGGCTTCGGCGGCGGCGGTGATGGGGCCGGCATATGGAGAACATTCGCTGAACAGCAGCTCTGCAGATTGCAGCTCGCGAGTGCAGCAATTGCAGCAGCAGCAGCAGCAGCGGATACCTGGCGAGACCTCAGCGAACGTTGCTGCCAACCCCACAGCCACTACCACCCTCATCCTCGCAACGGAGACCTCCTTTCCCACGCCCCATACACTGACGCCGGAATCCAGCGGGCAGGAGCCCACTGCCTCCTCCTTGCCTTTACCTCAACGCCAGCACGCGCAAGGTCCTGCTGCCGCCGCCACCGCCACCACCGCCGCGGCAGCCACACCCTCCAGTGCCACTCCTTCGCCCAGCCATGGCGCCATGCCAGCCACCACTCGCACCCAACCCGGCACCATTAGCAACAACAGCACCAGCGTAACCAGCACTGTTGGCAACAGCAACAGCAGCGGCACCCTTCATGGCGGCCTTGGCGGCGTCCTTCCCCTCGCGCGCTCTCCATCCCGAGCAAGCACACACGCACGGTCTACATCCTGCGGTGGACCTCCTTCCGTGGTAGCAGCTAGACGCATGGCGGCAGTGACAGCAGCGACCCATGGGTCCCCCGCGACCCATGGGTCACTGCCCACGACGAACGCCGGCAAAAGCGATGTAATGACCCATGGGTCGCAGTGGCCGGCCTCCCTGCAGTCCCTGGCTCAGGTGGTGAAGATGCAGCGGCTGTTGGAGGTAAGGAGGTGGCGGACAGGGGGGGCCGGGACGGGGACGGGGCCGGAAGGCTGGGGCGGAGAAGAAGAAGACGAAATGAAGCTCTGGAACGGGCGGGAGCGGTGACGGGAGAGGGGGCGTTGTACCCATAACACCGATGGCGCAGTTGTGTGCCCACCCATGTGCCATGTCCCCACCTATCTCCCTCACCCTCCTGCGCAGGTCGAGCGTCAGGCCCGGTCGGAGGCGCAGGAGGCGCTGCTGCGCACGCAGCGCCAGTACGAGGCCCTGGTGCGGCTCAGGTGAGCGATGCTCGGGGGGTCGGATGGCCTGATGGACCGAGGACCGTGGGGAATAAGGACGAAGAGGGCCGATGGGGCCGGGGTGTGATGCGGGAGGGGCGGCGGTGCAGCGTGGGACACAGCGGCTGAGGCGTCGCATAACCCTGAAAGGTCCCGGACTAGCTATAGACTAGCTACAAGCTGAATGCGCAACCAATTACTTTTTCCCGCTTCTGTTCTCGCTCCTGTTCCTGTTGCTGTTCCTGTTCCACCACCTTTCCCCTGCTCCTGTCCCTGTTCCCGCTCCTGTACCTCCAGGCGCTTTGAGAGCAAGCGCGCTCTCATGGAGGGCGCCCGTTTCCTGCTGCATCTGGGCCCGCACGTGCGCTGGGTGGTGCTGTGGCTCAACGAGCCCCGCGGCCTGCTGCATGTGCATGACCCCGAGGGGGCGGCGTCAGCGGCGGCGGCGGGCCGGGGTGCAGGCGGCGAGGCAGCAGCGGGAGGCGGCGGCGGCGGAGGAGGAGGAGGAGGAGCAGCAGCAGCAGCAGTGGGCGGGGAGCCCTGGCCGCGTGTCTTTGCGCCGCAGGTATGCGACTGCAGATGCCTTGGCGGAGTTACTTGTCTTACGCCTCTTCTTCTACCGGTTGTAGCGCTGATGCCGAAAGACACATGGTGGAGGCACACGGGTTGAGCCCTCCAGCCTACAGACATCAATACAGCAACACGACCTGAACCAACTGTCCTAGTGCAACTCATTCGCCCCGCTGCAGCTCTCAACCACACCCAACCGCCCCCAACCGCAGGACATCCAACGAGCGGACCGCGGCTGCGCCTCCTTCCCCAACCCCAGCGCCTGGGCGGGTGTCGTGGCGGCGCTCATGGGGCGACAGCGGCCCGCGCCGCCCGCCTCGCTGGACCCCCGCAAGTGCTTCTCGCTGAGCCTGGAGGGCGGGCGCAGCTTACACCTGCAGCTGCCGCCGGCCGGCAACGGACGCAGCAGGGACGAGTGGCTGGATGCGCTGCAGGTGTGCGTGGGATAAAAACTTCTGTATGACGAGGCTTCAGGCGTGGGGGGGTGGCTAAGGGCTAGGGCGAGTGGTGTGCGTGGCCGCATGTGGAGGATGTGCGCGTGTGCGGGGGCATGCAGCGCATGTGTGTGGAGGATGCACCTGCCTGCCTGCCTGAACGCGCGCGTTGTAACCAATGCCGTAAGCACTGCTGTTCCACCAACATGCTCCCCCCCTCCGCGCGCAACCTCCCTCCCTCCCTCCCTCCCATGCACAGGATCTAGCGCTGGAGGCCGCTGCGGCCCGAGCCACCGTCGCAGCCGCTGCTATCGGCCGAGATGAAGCCAGCGTCGGCATTTGACGCACACGCCGGAGGGCAGGTTGGCAGCGGTAGTGGCTTGGCGGGTTAGCTCAGCACTTGCGAACGGTTGAACGGCGGGTTAGCGAGCAGACAGCAGCAGAGAGCAGCAGCGAACGACCTCATCTGCATGGGAACGTCTTTGAACAGAATATGCCACACGGACAGAAGCGCCATCACACGTGCAAGGAGGGCGAGTGCATGTAGACGGGCGTGTGGGTGTGGGTAGGATTATTATATGCTGTGAGGCGGATGGTGGGTAACCAAGAGCATGCACCATCTTGCATGCATGCATGCATGTGAAGCATGCATATTGCTTGATGTAGTGCGTGATACCAGAGATTCATGCCGGTGCACTCGTCGTGCGCCGCTGTCAAGCTGTTGGATGGGTGGTTGAACCTGTGGTTGCTAGACCGGTAGACGCAGCAGTCAAGAAGTACGGTACCTCTGAAGTACTTCTGGGTTGCATATGGCGTCGCATTCGGTTGTGTGAGGGCGCTGAGGTGGTTAATATGATCTTAGGAATTAGTAATGCGTTTAGTGATTTGTGGATCAGTCGTGCTGTGATCCATGCAGTGCATTGTAGCTTTTTATTGCAGTAATTGCGATGAAAAAGGTGTTCGAGGGGATTTTAGGAGAGGAACACTAAACTGAACGAGGCAGGCCAGGCATGCTAATACATGCATGTTACCCGTAAGCAAGGGGCCTTTGTCATGGATGGACGTTCTGAGAGCGCATAGGCCCTAGGTGGAGCAAGACAACTAGACGAGGTATGCCGTACCGCACATGCGAGGTGATTGTTGTCGACATCCGTCATGCACACCCTCGGCGGTGCGTGAGGGCAGTGCGGAATGTCTGTAACGCCTGCTTAAGGATGGGTGCAGGGTGCTAGGGCCGATGCCATGGTGCATGGTCCTGCTTGGCTGATGGCACAAATGCGACGTGGTAACGGTCACAAGGGTATAAGGACTGCAAGCGAGCAAGGACTGCACGCGAGCAAGGAGTACTGGGATACAGAGGATGAACAGGAAAGGGGCTAAACTAGAGGAGCTCCTTATGGATGGGGTGAGGTGGGGTTAGGGTTCGGTAGCGTACTTGTACTGGAATCCGTGCCATAAGGCAGATCTTGTAGATAAGACTAGGAAAGCACCGTATGCGTGTGAAAGCGAGCAGGCCAGCCGTTCAGACGCCAGCCTGTTTCAGTTGGTCCGGGAAATGTACTAGGCGCAAACGAAGCGCGAGTAGCAGCAGTAACAGCGCGAAAGGATTTTTAGCCTGCGGTGACGGTGTCCCTTGCGTTTAGGAATTCACGACCCGGCGAGGGAAAGCATGCATTTGCAACAGGTCCCCCGGATCAACAGTTAAAATCACATTGATAGCCGCATTAACCATGAAAAGCTAATAAGCGTCAGAAATGCGTGGAGTGAGGGTTTTATAGCCGGAACATGTTGCACTACAAGCAGCCCAACACAAACAAGCCTTCTCCAGGTCATGCATAACATCTTTGCAAACGAAGCCATGCGCTGGTAAAGAGTTGTAGGTATTTCATAACGGACGTTGAAGGGTGCATCAGCATGGCATTGTGAACAACTTCTTACGAGGCGGCTTTCCACGTTCACCTATTGGTTATCTTTACAACAAAGAAAAAACAAATAAACGCTGAAAATTTACAGTGTTGGGTGAGACTGCCCGCCATTCCTTTGCTCAACGCATGGTCGCTAAGGCACGCAATAGACATGATTATCAGCTTAAAAGAGCCATTTACGTGTAAATTTATCCTTCACAGTTCATTGCGCAATTTTGTCATAGCCAGCTTTATAATGATTGACCATATGTTGACCAGGCGCTGACCATATGTTGACCGCCCGCCATTGCGATCGCCAGGTGTGACCTATGTGTGAGAGTGCTAACCGGCAGCTCCCCATAGGGCCCATTCGGCTGTGTGACATACAAGCCTCCAGATACCATCATGGATCAAGCGGACGGCGAGCCGCATAGGATAGCACAGCTGGGTACTACACGCCCAGGACACCTGTATAACAGTCTTTATTAATAGGTTTCTGTTTATACTAGTGTGCGCCTAGGCTGCTACACATTGGAAGGACATCTTACGCAGCGGCCTTAGGCGCCTTCTGCCCAAGTCGGCAGTAATTTATTAGCTGCAAGGTATGCTTGAGTAGCAATAAAATATTGACGGTCTGTTAGCGTTGACGCCCATAATGACAGCAATGGTCGATCGCTGAAGCTTGCCAACTATAGGCGGTATACCACTAATATGTTAGCAATTGCTATCTATAAATATTCATTAGTGGACTTACTAGAGACAGCTTGTCGTTTGCGGAGACCAGCCGCTGTCGTCGTTGTGTAACAGCACCTTACTGTATCCGGAAGCGAGCATACACTAATTTAGGTCAACAGCATTAGGATATAGTTTAGCATCCTATTATAGTAGCGAATGGAGCGCGCCGACTGCCAACTTGGAGCTGTTTCGATGTTGGTCGCAGGGGCCTTCCTACCCAGGACGGAGCAGCATAAGAAGTTAGCAAGAAGACTAACGACGAACTGAGGTGAGAACCTAACGGGATTTGCGCTGGGATGGGTGTCGAACTTCTTGATGCCCTAAGCCGACACATGTTTTCACAAGCAATCACTGACGCTCAGTTTGTTGCTGCCACGCAGGTGTTCCTGCACCTCGTTATCAGGATGACCAGGAGCGCTACGCTCCTGGTGGCCCTTGTGGGCCTGGCCGCCTTGCAGGCGGCCGTGGCTCAGTATCCTCCTGCTGCTCGTGGTCTTACTAGCTGGTGCGCCGTTGGCTCTCGCGGGACAACTGCTTGGGCTTGCAACCAAGGAGTTAACACGCCCACTGCTTGCGAGGTGGGTTACTTCGAGATGGCATTGCTAGCTAAAATCCTGTAACCGGCTTGCGCTTGTTGTCACTTCCACTCTTGTTTACTTAATCTCCAGCAATAATTTCTTACCAACAATAATTTCTTTGCTTTGCGCAGACTTCTGACCTTTGGTCGACTGACGCCGACGAGTGCGCTATTCCCGATAACGGCGCATTCCCAGTTGTTTCCGCGACCTTTAACATCCGGAACGTCTGCTCCTACCAAGTGGGCCGTCTGCCTCTGGTGTTCAGTGGTACCTCCACCGTCGGAGGCCACCTTGTTATCTTCAAGGATTACTCCGACAACATCTACTTCACCATCTCTCTGGAGGCCACCAGCCGTATTGCTGGCCAGCCAGATGGCCAATGGCTGTACGTCGAGCCTGCCCTGCCCGGCGCCGGCTCGCCTAGCGGCGCTATTTACCTTTGGGACTCGGCGCCGTCTGCTAGCAGCCCGCTCGCCCTTCAGGCTCAGCTGCAGGACTTGATGGTCTCTGACCGCAACTCCTACAAGCGCTGGTCTTGCGCCACCTACAAGGCCTCGCTTTCCAACTTCTGCGCGCCCGGCTACGTCCTCGGCGACGGCGCTACCTGCCTGCCCAAGGCCGGTGCTTCCCCCGCCGCCGGTGCTAGCGCCAAGTCCTTGGCTGCCACCAATGCCAGCTCCCTGTACCTGGCTGTCAACGTCAACGTTGCCAAGTACGATGTTTCCACGCTCGGCTCCCCCGCCACCGGCTTCTACTGCGGTGCCGCCACGCAGTTCGCCTCCCTGGTTCTCGCCAACGGTGCCAGCTACGTGCGTCTTTCTGACGTGGTCGACGTGCCCGCCAGCTGCAGCACCCTCCAGCGCCCGCCCTCGCCGCCAGTGCCTCCCAGCCCTCCTCCGTCTCCCTCGCCGCCATCCCCCTCGCCTCCTCCTTCCCCCTCGCCCCTGCTGCCGCCTTCCCCCGCCCCTCCTCCTTCCCCCTCGCCTCCTTCCCCCGCGCCGCCACAGCCCGCCTCTCCTCCTCCCCCCACCCGGCAGTACTACGCCTCCGTCTTCGTGTACCAGCCTAACCGCCCCACCCCCTTCGGCGACTCTGATGTTGCCAAGGTTGTGCAGATCATGAAGTTCGCGCTCGGCTGCCAGCTCAACACCGGCGACTGCCTCCGCTCCAAGCCCTTCCTGACCATCAACGAGACCAACAACGCCGCCTTCCCGTCTTACAGCATGATGGGTGTCAAGATGTTCTTTGACGGCAGCAAGGACGGCACCGGCGCCGACATCGCCTTCACCGAGCAGGCCCAGGCTGCGCGCGACGCCGTCACCTACATGTACGCCTCGCTGGGCTCCAGCGAGCTATGGAAGTCGCTGGCTTCCGAGCAGAACAAGGGCGGTCTGTACCTATACTGCAACTCCTTCATGGCGCTGGAGGCTGTGATCGACGGCAACTACTACACCCAGGCCAACGCGATCGACACGGCCGACATCACCAACCTGGGTGCGCGCTACATCTGCCCCATGGTCCAGGGCGGCCTCAACTCAGCTCAGTGGCCCAACGGCACCGAGTACATCCCCGACGAGGTGGTGGGCCTGCCCGGCTACGTGCGCCTCGGCAACATTGCCTCCGCGCCCGGCTACAAGCGCCGTGTGTGCGACTACTCCCTTGCCCAGGCCTACCCCATGCAGTGCTACGCGCCTCCCCCCAGCCCGCCGCCCACCCCGCCTTCTTCCCCCAGCCCGCCGCCCGTCCCCCCCTCCCCCGGCACTCCCCCCGTGCCTCCCTCGCCCTCTCCCCCGCCCCCCGACCTGCCGCCGCCGCCCTCGCCGCCTCCCTCCCCGCCGGCTGACTACTGCACCGCCTCCGTCAGCCTCATCTCCGCCATCCCTCGTGCCACCGACCGCGCTGCGGAGTGCACCATGCTGACCACCCTGGTCGGCCTGTGGTTCGGCCTGGGCGTGACCTTCCGCGCGCCGGGCCACTTCACCTGCTCCACCGCCACGCCATTCCAGATCACCGCGTCCGCGGACCTCTGGTCCATCGCCTCCGGCAGCAAGTTCCTGTCCAACCTGGTGAGCAACATCGGCGTGTACTCCACCTTCACCTTCCCCAGCCCCACGGGTCTGGGCATGGTGTGCGGCGACTACATCAGCATCAACGCCAGCTGCACCTCCGGCACCATCCCCGCCACCACCTTCACCTACCCCAACACCGGGGCGACGCAGACCGTGCAGTTCCCCTTCACCGTGGGCTCAGGCAGGGACATCGTACCTCAGTTCCCCTTCCCCACCTACATCTGCCCCTCGCCTCCTCCTTCCCCGCCTCCTTCACCTTCCCCGCCCCCACCACCCTCTCCACCCTCACCCGCGCCGCCCTCTCCTCCTCCCTCCCCGCCCTCGCCGCCTCCTCCCAGCCCGCCCTCGCATCCTCCTCCCCGCCCTCCTCCCGGCTTCGGTCTGGATATCTCCATCGTCAACGGCAACACCGATGACGTCAACAACTGCGCCCGCTACATCGGCTGGATCAACGCCATGATCAGCTCGCTCAACACCCAGATCCCCATGACCCGCACCTCCGTCACCTGCCGCCGCCAGGGTCTGGAAACCGTCATCCACCCCGAGCTGACGGCGCCCGACATGGTGACCCGCCTGTACAACGCCCTGACCGTCAACGACACCATCAGCTACTTCGCGCAGGACGGCGGTGTTCCTTGCAACTCCACCATCCGCCTGTACAACCCGGTGTCGGCGCTGTTCAGCGACTTCCAGTGCAGCCGCGATACCAACATCCAGGAGCTGAAGATTGACAACCTCTGCTGCCCGCTGCCGCCCTCGCCGCCACCGCCCTCGCCGCCGCCTCCCAGCCCGCCCCCGCCGTCTCCTTCTCCTCCTCCCTCGCCGCCCTCGCCGCCCTCGCCGCCGCCTCCTCCCTCGCCGTCGCCGCCTCCTCCTCCCTCGTTCCCTCCTCCCCCTCCCTCCCCACCACCTCCCGACCCGCCGCCGCCTTCTCCCCCTCCTCCCTCGCCCCCTCCTCCTCCTCCCCCCTCGCCTCCTCCTCCTCCTCCTCCCTCGCCTCCTCCTCCCTCGCCCCCGCCTCCTCCCCCCTCGCCTCCTCCTCCCAGCCCGCCCCCCGCCAAGAGCTCCTCTCCTCCCCCCCCTCCTCCCTCGCCTCCCCCCAAGTTCGTCGCCTCCCCCTTCCCGCCGCTGGTCGCCGCAAACGCCGCCCTGCCGCCTCCTCCTCCCTTCGTCAACACCACCTGGACCATCCCCGCCAACACCCAGGTCCGCACCTACGAGGTCCAGGCGCCCAAGTCCACCACCGGCGTCGCCAACACCCTGGTTTCCAACCGCACCGTCGTCTACTGGCTGTGCCCCGCTCTCAAGGCCACGCTGCAGGCGCAGCTGGGTAACAACGCCGTCTTCAAGCCCCATCCCCAGGGTATCGCCTGCTCCGAGTGGTACGTGCTCAAGTCCGCGCCCAAGGCCATCTTCTACCGGGTCACTGTGGCGGCCCCGGCCAGTGCCCATGATGCTCTTCTGGAGAACATCGCCAAGGAGGGCTCGTTTGTGGAGTCGGCGCGGTTGGTGTGCGGTTCTAAGCTCACGGTGGGCATGGGCCAGCCGGCGCAGGGCAAGATTAGTGCCCTACCACCCTCGCCCTTCGACCCCAAGGCAGCTGTCAAGACTAACCAGTATGCTTTCCTGAAGCCCGCCAGCAAGGTGTGCCTCACGAAGCTGACTGGTGGTGCGTAAGCGTTGGGTGTGTTGGATGTGATATGTGGTATTTGTGTGTGTTGTTACAGTTGCAACGGAACTGTTGTGTGTGTTGTGTTTTGCACGCAAAATGTTAAACTTGCCCATAATGGTAATGGGTGGGAGATACCACATTGTAGGAGGTGATGAGGAGGAGGAGGAGGAGGAGGATCGGGGTTGTTGCGAACATGCGTAACGTCCAACGGCGTGCATGGCGGTTGTTATAGAGCGCTTTTCGAAGCAATTGGGTAGGACATCAAACAGCGCATTTACAGGGGTTGGGTAGAGCTTAGCGCTGATGTATCCAGCGGGTGAGTTTTCGTTTCGTGTGCAGGGTTTATTATTGACTATGAAAACTGTTGCGTACGGCAATTGATTCTAAGACCACTCGTGCGGCGCTGCTTTCTGCAGTGTTATCTTCGTGGGCAATTGACAACGTTACTCCCTGCAACTTATTGATTGTTGACACTTCCATATGCTCATTGAACAGAGCGATTAGTTGGTATGCAGGTGCTACATGTAAAATTCTATCCATGTGCTATCTACAAGTGTCATGTCTCTACGTGATTTACCTGAGTAAACATAGGCTTAAGATCTCATCCTATACGACCTGTCAGCAATGGCCTGTCGTCAGCCGCAGCTTAGTAATCCTGATGTGCTTACTTCGCGCTTCACCCACTGTCACAGCAGTAGACAAACGCCCAGCCATTAGCTATTGCAGTTACTCACTCCAGGGCACGGAATGCTTCGCATCCTTCGCATGGATTGCGCAACTTGGGCGGAGAAGTGCAAATTATGCAATATCCATCTCACATGACCGTCAACGCGTTGCATTCTGGTCCGTCTTGCGGCTCGTTAAGAACCTTCCGCAATTACATATCGTGTAGGACTTCTGAGCATCACTTCTAAAAGGGAAGAGCAAAATGCACGGTGGAAGAGTTATCCCAAATGCGTCTGCAGTTATCCCAGGAGCAACTTTGCGCCCAAGTACTGCATTTTAAACCTACTGCCAAGCGCCTGAACCCCAGTTAGGTTACAGCACAGCATGACTGGCCCGACTCCGACCCACTCACGTCCCGTCAAACACCTCACAGACCTGTCTTCCTACCGCACGTCCGCACATGCCGGAAGCAGCCTCAACTCATGTCGTTGCCCACGTACCAATCCTGCCCTGAACCCGCGTCACCAGGTTCCCCCGCATAATACCCGCCCATGCCGCCGTGCACCTGCATGGAAGAAGAAGCAACAGCTGGTGCCGGTGCGCGACTCAGCACCTTTTCACCCGCCGGCCCCCACGTCTGCCCAGCGTGCAGCGTCACGGGTACCGCGCTCAACTGCTGCTGCTGCTGCGGCGGCCCTCGAAATGGCATCGTGGAGGGCTGGTGTCGCATGGCATACGCATGCTGCATTGCTGCATGCTGGGCTTGCGGTGCCGCAGCATATCCCGGCGGTACGGCGCTATCAGCATACACAGCATGATGCCGTGCAGTATAGTCCATGAGGCCAGGCGGCGCTGCAGCAGCAGCAACGGCGCCGGGGTAGCCTGCCCGAGGCAGTGTGGTCGTGTAAGCGCTTCGGCCCGTCAGCCCTCCAAAACCTCCGCCACCGCCACCACCCTCCAGCTGATGCCCAACCCACTCCTCCTCCTCCTCCTCCTCCTCCGCCTCCGCCGCAGCAGCCATCATCGTCGGTCGGCCAAGAGCTCCTGCCCCGGCGTGTCCTGCCAGCCTCCCACTCGCAACAGGCCCGCCAAAGCCAGGGGCACCGCCATGATGCACTGCTCGTAACGCCCCGCCGGCCCCGCCGCTCTGCCCGCCATACCCGACGACATCTGGGTAGACCCCCGCCGCCTCAGGTGGCGGCGGAGTGGGCGTCCGCGGCCTCATCGCACGATTGGTGCGCTTCTGCCTCGGCACCTGCAGCAGCCCCCGCAGCGGCGGCGGACCCGCAACCCCCGCACCGTTGGGGTCCTCCTCTTGCTCCCCTGCCGCCTCGTCATGGAAGGCGCCGGCTGCGCCCCACTGCTCGTCAGCATCATTGTAACCGCCGTCATCTTTCTCGCCACCAGGCCGCGTGCGCTTCCTCTGGCAGCCCATGCCGACCCATGGGTCACCGCCACCAGCGGCAACCGGCGGCGGCGGCAGTTCACCGCCTGGGCCTCTGCTGCGTATCACCAGCCGCACCTTGGGCTGTAACGCACCGCCCGCTGCTGCTGCCGCATACCGCGTGCCGGTCGCACCACCACCTTCTTCCTGCTCTAGCTCCTCCTCCTCCTCCTCCTGCATCCTCATCTCCCCCGCGTCGCCGCGTCGCAGCTGCTGCTTGCCGCCTCCGCGTGGCTGCCCCGGTGCGGCTGCCAGCTCGGTGGGGTGGCTGCGGGCTGCGTGGCGACCTGGGCGGGCGGGGTCCGCTGCGATTGCCTGCATGTCGCGCATCAGGCTCAGCAGCAGCTCGGAGTCCTCAGCCACCACAAACACCGGTAGGCGAATCGTGAGGCGGGGCCAACTGGCGGCGGACACACAGGGACACGCCACAGGGAGGTAGGGTGAGATTAGGTTTAGGTTAGGTTAGGATAGAATGACGTGAGATTTTTGGGAACGAGCGCTGTTGAGGAGCGCAGTACAGAGCATTAGAACAGCAATGGCAAGCAAGGCACTATTTCGGCACCAAGGATGGGGTTGCGTATTTCTCGGCGCGAGTCACGCGCACAGGTGTCACAAACAGGACAGCAGCAGCTACGTCGAAAACACGGTACCCTACTAACACCATCAACATCATCACTAATTCATAACCGCTTCTTGCTGCTGCTGCTGCTGCTGCTGCTGTTACGCCTCTCTTCTTCACACCCCACGCACACGCACCCCACCCCCTCACCGCATGGAGGGCAGCCCCGCCTGTCGAACGGCGTCGCGAACCTGTCCGGAGCTGGCAGACAGGGGCTGCAACACGGACAACAGCGCCGCCAGGTTTGCCGCCATGCGACCCATCATCTTAGCCGCGACAGCCACCTCCGGCGATGAGGACTGCTGCTGCTGCTGCGACGAGACAAGCTGCTGCCAAAACGCCTCAGCCAAGGGCAGGTCCGGCTGCTTACCCCCTCCAGCACCCTCCTCCGTCTCCTTCCTTGCCTTCACAGCACCCGTCAGCTGGGACGCCGCCTTGCCGCCCGCCGCCGCCGCCCCGCCGTCTGCCTCCTCGCCCTCCTCTCCACCCTCCTCCTCCTCCACCTCACCATCCGCCAGCAACTGCGGCCCGAGCGCGGTATTCACCAGGATCTTACACAGCAGCACCGCCGCCTCCACTGCCCCCGCCATCGCCGCCAACACCACCCCCACCCGCTCCGTCTCCACGCCATGTGCCTCGGGGTTCAGCACCTTGCGTCGCTTGTAACCCCGACCCCGGCCGCCCACATACAGCAACTCCCTCTCCTCGCCCTCGCCCCATGCCATGAACCGCTCCGCGTTAAAGCCCTCGCCGAACGGACCGCCGGGGGTCCCCGCGGGTGCGGGCTGTCGAGCGCAAGCCAGCAGCAGCGACAGGCAGATGCTGCGGGAGGCTGGGCTCTTGAGCAACATGCCGACTGCAGCCGCTTGGAGTTTGGGCTCTTGGGTGCTGATGCAGTCGGGCGCGGGGGGCAGCGTGGGGGCGGCGGTGGAGCAGGAGGAGGAGGAGGAGGAGGAGGCGGTGAGTGTGGGGGGTGTGGTGGGGCTGGGGTTGAGGCCGAGGGCGGTGGTTGCGGAGGCGGGAGCGGGAGCGGAGCCGAGCTGGGGCGCGGAGAGGAGTTCGGGGAGGGAGAGGCCGGAGAGGATGGCGTCCCGGCCGCAGCACCACCTGCAGAAATGGGGGGGGGGAGAAGAGGTGGCGACATGGCTCGGGCTCGCAAGGGTATCCCACCGGATGAGGACATCGAGAAGGAAACCAAACACTCCCTCCTCCTCCTTCTCCTTCTCCTCCGCCACCCACTGCCACCCACAACCCAACTCTGCTCCATCCGCCAGGAGCTTGTCATCTTGTTTGCCATTCGCAGTCAACGCACTGGAACTCCTTCCTGTACACCCAACCCACCAAGCCAGGAAGCGGCGCGGTTCCGCCCGCAGCGCCTCCCCCAGCGCCGGCAGCAGCGCCCGCCGCGCCGCCGCCTTGGTGCCGCCGTCGTCCACCAGCAGCTCCGCGAACCGCAGCGACACGGCCTGCAGCTGGCGGAGCTGGTAGCTGGGTCCGGCGGGAGGGGAGCAGGAGGAGGCAGCAGCAGCAGCCGCAGCAGAGGTCAAGGCGCCGGAAGGGACCTCCGGATTGCAGGAGGATGCAGGAAGTGGAGACAGGGGCTGGGAGGGGGCGGCAGCGGCGTCACAGTGCGCTGTTTCCGTGATGCGGGCGGCGGCTAGGTCGAGGGCGGCGGTGACGAGCGTGTGCAGTCGCTGGCGGCCGGCGGGCTGGTCTTGCAGGGCGTCCTGTGGGGGGGTGGGGAGCGGAGCGGAGGAGCGGGGGCAGGCGGGTAGTGATGATGATGAGGAGGAGGAGGAGGAGGAAGAGGAGGGAGAAAAGAAGTGACAAGGGCGATACGGTATACGGTATACGGCTGTTAACCATCGTATCCCTCTCTCTCCTACCTCTATAGGTCTTCGCCGAGCCTCGAATCCGAGTCCCCCCCCACAGCCCGCCGCCCATGACCTGCGCCCGCCCTGCACCCCCCCTCCCTCCCACCCACCCACAACCCACCAGCAGCCCCTCGGCTTGCTGCTCGCATGCGCCCAGCAACAGCGAGCAGGCATGCGCCGCCAAGAGGCACACCGCGTCCGGAAGCGGCGGCACCCCCTGCTGCTGCGGCTGCGGTTGCCGCTGCTGCTGCTTCCCAGCTGCCTCCATCAAGCTTCCCGCGGAGGAGGCTGCTGCGGCTGCTGCAATGGCAGCACGTGTGGCGGACGTGGCGCGCTGCATGGCCGCTGCCGCCAGCTCCCCCACCGCCAGCAGAGCCTCACATGAGGGGTCGGAGGAGGTGGTGTAGGAGGTGTAGATGGAGGGCTCGGCAAGCAGCCGCGTGGCGTCTTGAAGCGCGTGGGCCGCGTCAACGGCGCATTTCCAGAGCTGAGCGGGCGTCAGGGCGGCGGTGGGGGCTGGCGAGGTCGCGGGTGGCACCACCGAGTCGGGCGGAGTGGGTGCGGTGGGGGCTCCTTCTTCTTGCTTGATGAGGTGGATCTGTGATCAATGGGATGAGGTGGGCAGGCGGGCGGGAGCTGCTGTGTAAGGGGGGCTTCAACGTGCGGTGTGCGGGGCACTGCTCTACGGCCCTGTGCTTGCCTTGCGCCCAGAGACCTATGTGGAGGGCCTGTGCTAGGCCAGCCTTGCTACAGCGCTAGGGCATGGCTTCTCCTTCCATGCGTTGGCTAACAAGTGCTGGCTAGCAAGGCCGGTATGGAGTGCAGGAATGCCTTCATACCTGTGCTCCTGACGCGTCCGCAGCTGCTGCTGCAGCAGCTGCAGCGCTGGAGTCGCACTGCTCAATCACGGCACGCACGGCGACATGGCAGGCGTCTAGCAGGCTGGCGGCCGCCTTGGCGACCTGGACAAAGGGGGGCATTGAACGTGGGATGGAGGCGAGGAGGTGGGGGGGTAGGCGGTTTGTCCTGCAGTTGACGACGAGCAGGATTGGGAGGAGGACAGCGCATGCGAGGAGGCGCGTTTGGCCTGGTTCGCAGCCGCAGAGTCCTGTTTGCTATTTAGTGGAAGAGGTAAGAGAGGGCGCGCACAACGTGCGTGGGGTGCAGCGATCGATGCAGCCATCCGTCCTTGCGGGAACGTGACGTGGACGTTGTTAAGAAGCGTGGCCCGTACCTGAGAGGGAGGCAGACGAGGAGTCGGCGAGCGCGCTAGACCGCCCCGCGGAAGGTCCTCCGCTTGCCGCAAATCCTCTCCGACAATCTTTTGAAACTGCGCTGATCCCTCTCGCAACTTTGCGCACGCCTCGAGCAGCTTGTGAGGCCTGTATTCGCGCGCAATGGCTTGCTTCGTGGCAGTCCTTGAAGAACGTCAAACAAACGCTGCCATTTCTCACCCGCAAGCGCCGACTTGGAGGACAGCAATGGCATCTTGCTTGGCTTCATTAAGCAGACGCAAAATTGTCGTCCCTGGGTCGATTGCACCCGGGGGAACTCCTCCAACTTGCAACCTACTTCGCGTAAGCCGCTCTGCCATTTCTAATGTATTTTATCGTTTACTTATCTAAGGGGCATGCAAGCTCGGCAAGCCATATGCTTTTGGAACAAACATGGAAAATAGCCAACCCCAAAAGCAGCCTTTACAACACGTTGGGGTAGTCTGTCAGTACGTTATTATGCTGTTTAACCATGCGTCTTGACAAAATTTCATTGCTGTTAGTACTTGTTGACGTGCATGGCCGTCGCTACCCGAGCAAGCGACGGGTTGCCAATCCCCAGGACTGAACACCGTATACCTGCCTACTGCAATAGATGGGCACATGGATTATTTCTTATACGTTTCATATATATGTAGTTTGGCGTGGTCGCCAAACATACAGAAGTCAACGCCGATCAACGCTAACTACGTTACGGACTACGTGAACGGCAAGTAATGCACTGATGATGGCCTACATAACCGTGCAATAGCAAGCCTATGCTACCCGCTCTTCTGGAACTGACCACATACACCCTTACCGCTGAGCGCACAGCCTTGTGGGTGTGCGCTTACCAGCCGGCGAGAGCCGTTGGTGCTCTTTGGGGAACGTGTTCTGGCCTTCAGGGCATGACTGCCCAGCAAAACCTAGACGGCACTTTCCCCGCCATATTGAAAAGCTCCTTGCCTTCCCCTTGTCGTCACACGGGGGTCCAGGTGCATGAACCATGGGCCACTTGAGCAGTAGCGGTAAGAATACAACATCTGCGTAGGCGCCTGCCGAAGCGCGATGAGCCCATCCATTACAGCACCTCCTTAAGGCCCCAGTCCTCATGATCCTGCACCCACGGACGTTGCTTACAGTGTAGCCTTCAGCACTCCCACTCGTAGCTCCGTAGCCGCCGCATGCCGCAATCTTCAATGTCAACATGCCGGATAGCGGGGACTACACGAGTTCGCAGGTAAGGGGCATGCGGCTCGGCCGTAAGCTAGCTGCTGCGAGGTTATGACGCAGGCACTTAGCCACGGCGATCGTAGGGGCGAATGCCCGAGGCCCCAACAGCAACAGACACGCCAATCTAGTTGACCCCCCAACCCGCCACTGTGCTCGCTTCCCGAGGTCCGTAGCCGTGCAGCACCGCGGCGGGTGGCCTCGTGCGCCTTGTCATGCCATGCCATGGTGCACCTGTCCAAAGGTAACACGTGTCCCGGCAGGTCCCGGTTGAAATTCCCGGGTGCCAGTCTGCATGGTCGCCTAGCTGGCGATGGCTTGGTTAGGCATCAGCATTCCGCCAGCATTCAACGCTTCCAATGCCAAGTTTCGCAATAAGTTCCGGAAAAAATAATGAGTGCAACGGTCAAACCACCGCAACAAGCACCATGGTCCAAAGGTTGTCACGGTATTGCAAGGCTGGTAGCTTTGCCCAATCCTGAACTGAAATCTGCTTCGCGTAGCACCCATCCCATGACAGGCGTAATTAAGCACTGGCGTGGCAGATGGCCCTCAGAGAATCAAAACGCAGCAGGGCCCACCGGCTGGAGCCCGCATGCACCACGCAGGTGCACAGTAACGCGGTACCTGTCGTTCCCATGACATTCCCAAACACATGCGCCATGCTGTGACCCCCTCACGGCATCGGTCGGCCCACAACCCTTTCCTCCCTTCAGACACCTCAACTGCCTCTCAGCTACCCCGACCTTCGGTTCTTCGTTTTGGGGCACCTATCTGAGCCCCCTTGCAGTTGCCCTAACCTGCCCCCCCCCTCCCTTGCAACTGCCCCAGCCTTTCCTTGCCCAACCCTCCAGCTCTGCCCCTCTGCTCCTCCGCTCCCCGGGGATGCCTACAGCCGCTGCCTCCCTAGCCGGCGTCCGTCTTCACGCTCGGGCCCCCCGCCTGCTGCTGCTGCTGCAGGTCGGCAGCTCGCTGTCGGATCTCCTCAAAGATTTCCCGGATCTGCGGAACCCCATGGGAACGGAAGACACAGCGAAGGCATACACAGGGAATCACAGCATGTTCCGACTCGCGGCCAGTTTTCTTAACACAGGGAAGGCATGCATGCATGAAGTGACGAGACGCCATGCAAAGGCACCCGCCGGCTGCCATTTGGCCGTCTTCTCCTTCCTGGTGCTGATACCAAGCCACAACCCCAAACCAAGTGCGCATACGGGCATCCACACCTGCCAACCGGGTTTGCACACCGGTATACCTCCAACATCATACGCTAGCGCCCTGCCCCCACGACATGGTTTTGAGATGGTATCATTTGGTCCAATTTGATCCCCCACGACATGCCCACCTCTTCCTCGCCTCCCGCCTTGGCCGCGAAGCACAGGTTCACATAGTTTTCCTGGATGAAGCTCCTATCCACCACCTGCGCGGGTGCGGCGTAGGGTAGCAGGTAGGCAAGGTGGCAGGCAACCCATGCAACGAGCGAGCGATGCCAAATAACACCACGCCCCAGCACCACCACCACCACCAAACAACCAACACCACCCCTGCAACGCTCTCCTTACCACCCCTCCCCACATGCACCCCTCCCCCATGGTGAAGCCTACATGTCATACATCTCGTCAGTTGCATCGTCAGTGCCTCATTATTACTTTTTCATCCCCACATGCGACCCACCTGGAGCTGCCTCAGCGCTTTCCGTACGCCCTTGGCTTCCTCGCCCGACAGGGGTAACTGCTCCATCAACTCGTATATCGCTCGTACCACCTCCGTCATCTCCGTGGTAGAGGGCATGGGGCGGAAGCGACATCCCGGCCATGCTGCCGCCTCCGCGCCCGCCGCCGCCGCCTTGGCCGCCCCCCCGCTGCCGCCTCCTCCAGTACTCCTCGCGCCACCTCCCGCCCCGTCCTCCCCGCCCGTGCCGGATACGCTGCCCCGGCCTCCGCTGCTGACGGCGGTAGTGGCAGCAGCGGCTGTGTAGGCGGCTCCGCCTGCTGTGGAGGGCGCTGCTGGGAAGGGCGTTTGGCTGCGGGGGGAGTACTGGTCGGACTCCATGGGGTGTTGGTGGTGGTGGGGTGGTTGATGTGGGTGGTGGTGGTGGTGGTGGGGTTGTACGGGCGGTGGCTGAGGGGGTCCTGGAGCCATCATGACGGCCGCCTCGGGTATTGAGCCATGACCCTCTAGGCGCGGGCGCTTGGCAGCCTGTAGGTGAGTGGTGGTGGGGCATGATGGGGGTTAATAGGGATGAAGATTCCGCATGAAGCTGGAAAGTAGTGTAAGCATGTCATTGTAGTTGTTAGATAGTAAGTAGCAGCAATCGTCAACTGGCGGCTGCGTGATCTGAGATCACGCTGCATTGGCGAATGATGGGCGGCGGAGGCCATGATGGTGGGTGGATGGGCGCGTGCATGTGTGGCTGCGTGAACAGCAAGCAAGCCAAGGTCTCATGCATGGAGAGAGAGAGAGGGTGCATGTGGGGCTTCCATGGGGCAACGTGGCGATGGACAAGCCTGATGCATCACCTGCTGGTGGTGTGAAGCCACTTCAGCGACTTGTACGGCCGACAGAGGCAGCTGCCCTGGCGGCGGCGCAGCGGCAGCCGCAGCGTTGTGCATGTGGTAGCGAGGTGAGGAGCCTGACACCGTGCGAGGCACCCCCGCAACACCCCCCGCCTGGGGCCCCGCTGTCGCTGCGGCGGCGGCGGCGGCTGCTGCAGCGGCGGCTGCTGCAGCGGCTGCCGCAGCTTGAAGCTGGGGAGCCGGAACGGGGGGTACTGCGGGTGGCGCCTGCGGGTGAGGGTGAGGAGGGTGAAGAGGGTGTCCCTGCGGAACCGCCGTGCCGTACGGTGCCTGTAAAACCGGCAGGGCAGGGCAGGGAGCGGCAGGGAGCGGCAGAACAGGGCAGGGTATGGTGTTGTACGGCGGTTAGTAGTGGTTGGTGGTGTAGATTGCGGGCAGGGAGAGGGCACGTAGTATGACTAACTAGAGTCCTGCAATTGCACACAGCGTTTACCAAAGCACCGGTAGCCAGTAGGGCTCGGGGATGGTAATGAAAACAATCCTCCTAACAAGCTTTGAGCCACCTAACTCAGCCACCGCAGGGAGTTCTACTTATCCCCTGATGCCTGGCTCCATGCCTGCCTGGCTTCATGCGTGCGTTACCGCACCTGCAATCCTGGATGAGCTGCGTAAGTGACCGGTGGCTGCGTTGGCACGTGCGGCGCCACGGGTACCGCGCCCGGAGGCAAGCTCGCATGAGCGGCTTGCACGGCCGGGGGCTGCTGCTGTAGCGGGTACTGCTGCTGCTGCTGAGGTTGCGGTTGCTGCGGCGGCCCCTGTCGCTGTTGTTGTTGTTGCTGCTGCTGCTGCTCCGTGCGTTGCTGGTGTTGTTGTAGGAGCATCTGTTGCATGTGCTGGTTTTGAAGGTAGAATTGGTAGTGCTGGGCAGTAGCAGCAGCAGCGGCCGCTGCTGCTGCTGCCGCTGCTCTCGGCGAGATCGGAACCCCATGAGGCTGCTGCACGTGCGGCGGCGGCGATGCTGCCCCATGCAGCTGCGTGGTGACAACCATCTGATGTGGAGGGTAAGGGTGCGGCACTTGCTGCTGCTGCTGCTGGGCCGAGTGGTGCTGTTGCTGTGGGTGGTGTTGCGACACATGAGAAGGCTGTTGTTGCTGTTGTACAGCATGCTGCACATGCAGCTGCTGTTGCTGTTGTACGGCATGTTGTACCGCATGTTGTACTGCGGGTGCGGGTGGTGCTGCCTGCTGCTGTTGTTGCTGCTGCGGTGCGGCATGCGGGGGCGGTGCGGCATGGGGCGCCGTGAGCGACCGCGCCTGGAGCGCCAATTGGTTGTCCACCATCCTGCGCTTCTCCTTGCGTGCAGCAGCTAGCACCCGCTGGTGCACGACCGGGTTGGATCCCACGAACTGCAGGAACGGGTTTGTCGTCGGGATGGGTGTTCAGGAATCAGTAGGATGCAAGGCAAGGGGACTGTGGTAAGAGCCGACACAGTCCAAAAACTTTGTTGGCTAAACGCATGACAAGACAAGACGCACAAAAAGCAGGAGAAGCACAAGAAGACTACCGCGACGCGTGAGCTCACCGCCATGACTTCTACATACAGCTGGCTGCGGACCAACTGGTCTCCGGCGTCGTGGCGTGCCCTTTGCTCGGGCGTGAACAAGCTTCTCAGAAGCATGCTTACGACATCCCGTTCCATCTTCAAGTTGATCCTGCGGGGCAGGAAGGGCAGGAATTCCGACACAGGGGCGGCTCCTCAGCAGCCTAGAACGGGAATCTGTAAGGAACAGCAAGCAACTGTCTCTGCTTCCATGCCTTCCATGCGTTCAGGGGACCCATTCAACGCTTCCCGGGAGCCATCAAAAGCCCCCCTGCCCCCTGCCCAGCGTGCCTAAAGCAATGCATGCATGCATGGATGCCGGATAGGACAAAGCCAGAGGCGCGCCAACTCACGCTGTATCGGGAAAGCGCGGCGCTATATCTCGTAGCGTGCTAAGCACCGCTTCCGCCAAAGCCGTGCCCCGGGAGGAGACGACGCCCGGGGCAATGGGCAGTCCCGCTGCTCCTGCCGTGCCAGCCGCCGCCGCTGTCGCCGCCGCCGCCACTGCAGGTCCCTGGCCTGATCCGGCTGCTGCTGCATGCGCCACCTCCCCAGCCCCCTGACGACCTGGCAGGTAGGGCCGCCCTGCTTCTATGCCTGTACCGTAAGCCACATGTTGCGTTCCTCCCGCTCCCACTGCTGCTGTTGCAGCTGCGCTTGCTGCTGCTCCCGCTCCCGCTGCTGCTGCCGTTGATGCTGCGATTGCTGCTGCTGCCGCCGGCGATAACGTACGCGACCCGACGTGTGCAGCTCCGACGGGAGGAGCAACGACTGCCGCCCTCACCTGCTGCGCTTGCGGCGGCGCATAGGGGTGCTGCTGCTGCTGCCTCGCATACTGCACATGAGCGACCCCAGCAGGAGCAGCCTCAGCAGCAGCAGCTGCAGCAGCTGGAGGAGGGGCATGGTACGGATGCGGGTGTCCCCCTGCATGGGAGGGCTGGTTCGCTGGCTGCTGGAAACCCACTGACGAGGGAGCAACCACACCCCCTGCTGCTCCTCCTCCGCCGCGGCCCCGGTGGCCGTCCTCCTCTTCGTCATCGTCGATTACAATGGGGGCGTCCGCGGCGCCCAGCAGCGCTGCGGGCGGCGGCGGCCGCTGGGGCGGTTGCAGAGCAGTAACAGCAGCAACAGCAGCCGGAGCGCCTCCATGTGCAGGCTGCAGCTGGGCTACCGGAGCAGCAGCAGCGGCACCCGGAGCGGTGCCATGTGCTGGCGGCTGCGGCGGTACAATGATCGGGGCCGGAACAGCAGCAGCTGCTGCAGCAGCCGGCGGGGCGGCGAGCGCAGCAGGGGCGCTGCCGCTGCGGGGACGTAGGGTGTCCGCACGGGCGGCGGCAAGGGCTGCTGCTACGTCGGACAAGGCAGCGAGCCTGGAGTCGGGCCGGGTGGTTGGGGCAGCTGCTGCGTGCCCGGGAGCAAGAGGAGGAGGGGGGGAAGGCTCGGTGAGTGTGGGCCTGGGGGCTCCTTCTGGGGAGCAGCACAGGGGGGGCCCCAGAGGGGGGGACTGTGGGGAGAGGTGGTGCTATGCCTGTGTGAGGCCTGGGTGGTCTAGGAGGCGTTGGATGCGGTAATGCTTGCAACCTTCCCTTGAACGCATACCGGTGCCCTCACTACCCACTGCCCCAACCCGCAGAAACACCCACCCCGTTGCTGCGGCTCGGAGGGCGCGAACAAGCGAGCCGGCAGGCCAGGCACCACCCTGCCGCCATCCGACAAACCCAGCGCCTGTCCGGGCAGGGGCGCTCGGTCGCCCAGGTGCGCGAAGTTGCAGCCCAGCTGCACAGCCTCCAGCGGCCCGAATGGTTCGTGGTCGTAGCGGAGCTGCAGGGAGGAGGTCAGGGAGGGGTCAGGGAGGAGGCGAGAGAGGGGCGGCGGACGGATGTGATGGTTGCGTGGGGTGAGAGAGGGCGGGTTGAAGCGGTTATGGAGAAAGAGCGAGGCTGCCCGGAGGCTGTCCGGAGCAGCAGCTGCTGCGGATACTCAGCTAGCACCCCTTTCCCCATGCCCAAGGCCAGGGCCCGTCCTCCTCGCGGCTCTGTTCACCTAACTCCCCTACTTCCCACCTCCATGCATAACCCAACCCTGCCCCACCCAAACCCCACGGCCCCCCACCCCTCGCACCCACCTCATGCTCCCCGCTCTCCGGCTTGTACGACGTAATATTTCCCGCCAGCCAGGTGCCGTACGGCTTGGCCTGCAGCTCACTGAAGTGGTAGAGCCAGATGCGGCGGCCCACCAGCTTGGCGCCCCCGGCCGCCTCAGCTCGCTGGCGCATGGCGTCCAGGAAGGGAAACTGCGGGACGGGGGGGGGGCGGGGCGGGGCGGGAGGGACACACACGCAGTAGTGTACACTCACACTATGTTCTTCTTCAGATCTTCACAGCTAGCTTCTCGTACCACACCCACTCGACCTATGTTGTTCCTAACTGCACGTCACAGGTGGTGTGCAAAGATGTGTTGTGACGTGCAGGCTTGCAGCAGCAGCAGCGGCAGAAGCAGGGCCACCCCCAACTGACCAGCAGAACCTCCAACCCCTCACCACAAGCAGCCCAGCTCAGCCATACCGACCCAAACCGGCTCCAGCTTTCCTCTACCCACCTCATTCGCCGTCTCCACGCTTCCTCCGCACCGCAGACTCCCCCAGATCCGCAGCTTCAGCACCTCCAGGTCAGCCACTCGTACCCGTGCGCCCTCACCGCCCCCACCAACCCCTGCTGCTGCTGCTACCCCTGCTCCTGTTCCTGCCGCCTCCACCGGCGTCTCCTCTCTCGTGCTCCCAGCTACCACACCGTTACCGTTACCGCTGGTGCCATCCCCTCGCGCCGCCCCCGTACCGCTATCCTGCCCCGCTGTCCCCCCTGTAGATGTACCACCACCAGCAGCACCACCAGCAGCCTCAGCACCACCACCAGCAGCAGCTCCAGCGCCTTCAGAGGGCTGCGGGCTGTGCGGCTCATGCAGTCCCGCCGCCTCCGCCGCCTGCCCGCGCGCATGCATGTAGAAGTGCACCAGCGGCATGTAGCCGGGCAACTCCTGTCGGCCGCACTCGCGGCACAAGCAGCGCACCAGCAGGAGCTCGGGGTCGGAAGTGCGGCCTGGGAGGGGAAGACAGGACAGGGCAGGGAGGCAGGGGAGCGGGGTGGGAGAGAGGACAGATGAGGGGGTTTGTGTGCGTGACGGGGCCATCAACACCGCACCACAGACAGGAAACCGGCGAAGGAAGCCAGACCTCACCTCCCAGCATCTGCGCCCGCAGGCCGCCGCATGTGAGGAAGAGCGGCGGCAGCCAGGTGGCGGCACGCAGCAGCGACTGCAGCAGCGGCAGGGGGCTCATGTCGTACTTCTTGTCGCTCAGGCGCGCCTGCGGAGGCCAGGAAGGGGGGCCAGGAAAAGAAGGGGTTAAAGAGCCGCTGGAAAGGAAAGGAAGCCGCGGTTTGCAAGGAAGGGCCCATGCGGTTGGGGAGGCAGTCGGGGCCAACCAGAGAGGACGCACAAAGAGCATCAGCATTGCCTCAGCACGCCTGGACAGCATGGGCCATGTGACCCATGGTTTACTTCGCAGCTCTAATCCTCCCTGAGCCCACTTTTTGTATACTCGAAGCGCCGCTCACTCACCTGCAAGATTGCCTCCGGCGTCCAAGGCAGCTGACGCGCTGCGGCGACCCCCCCAGGCCGGGGCTGCGATGTAGTGCTCGGCTGCCGCTGCCTCCGCTGCTCCTGCACCTGCTGCTGCCGCTGCTGCTGTTGTTGCTGTTGCCCTTCCAGCCTTGGCTTGTGTGCTCCGGCTGGCGCTGCTTGCCCATGCTGCTGCCTATCCTGCGTCGTCCGCTGTTGCTGCTGCTGCTGCTGCTCCTTTTGCGTCCGCTGCTGCTGCTGCTCCTGCATCCGTCGCAGCAGCTGTTGTTTCCTCAGCAGCTGTTGCTGAATGTCTAGCATCTGCACCTGCCGCTGCTGCTGCTCGCCCGTCGTCGGCTGGGGAGGCCCTTGCTGCGGCTGCTGCTGTTGCCCCGTATGCAGCAGCGGCTGCTGCTGCTGCTGTTGCGCCTGGGTATGGTTGGGTTGCGCCCCAACGCTGCCACTCCGCCGGCCGCGTGAAGGCGGCAGGGCGACACGGTTACCCTGGGCGGAGGGGTTAACCATATGGCCGCAACAAACAGGTGGCTGCAAGTACGGCAAGTAGTGTTGGATGTTTTCTTAAATGGTGTCGTACAGCCAACCGGCCCCGAACCGCTCCATCGAGTCCCCGGAGACTCCGAGACCTGCGGCATGCAGGCTGACCAGGCGCCGGAATGTGTGCCCCAAACGCACCCACGCGCATGCCACATGACACCCCCCCCTTATAGCCCTTCGCATGTGATCAGCGCACGCGGGCCCCCTCGCCGGTCCCCCTTGCCGCGCAATCCTGAGTTGCGTACCGGGTCTTTGGCTACCGCCCAGAGCGCCTCCACATGCCGCGAATCCCACTGCTCGCTCCACTGCTCCAGCACGAGCCGAGCACTTTTGTGCACGTCATGCGCGGCGTCATTGTAAGTAAACGCGTTTTGGCACATCTGTCGTACAGCCGCGTCGACCTGGTTCGGTGTGAGTGTTTATTGCGGGTGAAGAGGGCCGGTTAAGAGGAGGCAGGGAAGGGAAGTAGAGCGGCCCTGGGTACCTGGGGCTGATAGCATGGATGGACCCTAGGCCCCAACCCTGGCCCGTTCCTCTTTCCTCCGCCGTTCAACTGCCCCTTTTTCCCTACAACCAGGTTTTCCTATTGAACATCGGTCCCTGCTATTTCACTCGCCTCATGGGGAGAGGCATATTTGTTTGCCTCCAGGCGGTTCTTGATGGTTAGGAGGTCCTGCGGGTCCTTGATTATTGTATAGTAGCCCGGCGCGTGATGCTTTTCCTCATCCACTGGTTCCTGTAACGGTGCAAGAGTATGGCATCGCTTCCCAGCCTGCTTCGGGATGCGTGCGATGGCAATTACCCCCACGAGCCTCACCCTAAAGCACCAGGAGGCATGAGACTGCCATAGGACGTTGATGGCACCTTTACAGGCCCTCCAGGCCCTGTCCTCCAGGTCCGCCTGGGGTGGGAAAGGACAACTTTTTAGTCGGCCTGGACTCCAACGACAGAAGTGTAAGTAGGCTTTATTGTAATGTTAAAGTACCTTATTGCTCTTAGCCATTTCTGCATCTAATCTCCTCCGTCATCGCCTTTAGCCTGGCAAACTTGCTTAGGAACTTGGCTTCAAATCTGTGCAGGACCTACACCCGAGGGCTTGCCTGCTGCCTGTGTATGGAGTGACTTCAATTTCAGTAATTCAGTTTCAATACGGATGGAGCGACGGATGGTGCACGCCACCCGCCAACTGATTGGGTGCACGGCAACGACCTTTTTTCCACAAATTTGTCGCTAATCGCTAGCGAAGAGCTGTATAGTTTAAACATACAGAATTCCTAGGTATAGTATTGTTTAAATACTTAGGAGCCCTTGCAGACAGTAAGGGCTGTGTCCCGTTTGCCAGTTGCATGCATAGTCTCAAGGCGAGCAGCACGCAGCGAAGCCCTCGGTGCCCCCCGGCTTCTAGCCAGCCCAATCGACCGCGACCTGCGCCGTCAGAGCCGCCGACACCCCAATTTAGCCGCACTGTTACGCGACAAGCCAACATGGTTCTGGGAATTAAAACAATCGCCGGCTTCGTGTCTAGGACTTTCAAGAGGGGCCAGAGCACAAGGGTGGAGGCCACGTCGGTGAGCTGTATCCAGCACATGTCTACGCGATGTCGGAAATAATTCTTACCGCCGTGCGTAACCCTTTTTCCATCATAATAAACTGTACCCCGATGTATCTGCAGCGTGAACCGATGACGCAAGCTGAGATTGAGGACCTTGTGCTTAAGCTAAACAAGATCGAGGTGCGTCGCCTGGCCGAACACCGCCAGCTCGTTTGCGAACGTATCACGCAGTCAAGTCCACACACACATGGAATCCCTGCGCGTCCGTAATCTCGTCGTCGGTTGCGATCCGCAGGCTGTTAAGTTTGGAGAATTCAAACTTAAGAGCGGCCTCATATCTCCCGTGTACGTTGACCTCCGTGTCATCGTGTCGTACCCAGATGTCCTCGAGCAGGTGTGTACGATAACGTTACGTAGAAGGTCATTATCGCCCCAAAATATCACAGGGATGCTAACAACAAGCTTACGGCGTTGACCTGCCTGTGCGGATACGGCCCCGAGTAAGCATGCCGTCATCGTCGCCCCCTTCGCCCTCGTCCAATGCCTTCTCCCTTCCCGCGAACAGGTTTCCCGCATGATGTGGAATGCCGTACGCGGCTGCCAGTACGACATCATCTGCGGTGTGCCGTACACCGCCCTCCCCATCGCCACCTGCATGTCGCTGGGCTTCGGGGAGGCCATGATCATGCGCCGCAAGGTGCGTTTGAAATGCAACTGGCCGGTGTGTGTTTTGACTTTCTGATGCTGTACAACAGCCTGGCAGGTGTGTGTTTTGACTTAATGACAGATCTTCTGGTTGCTGGGCGGCTTTTGTAAGTTGGGCCTGTCGTAGCCCATCACAAGACCAACATGCAAAAGCCGCCCAAGAATCGTGAGGATGTCATCATCTACATGGACTACAACGTCACCAAGGCATGGGAGGAGTGGGGAAGATATTTGCTGGTGAACCGGCAACCAGAAGATCTGTCATTAAGTCAAAACACACACCTGCCAGGCTGTTGTTGACAATGGCCGCAAACCTCCGCAAAGCACAGAACCCTAACCCACGCGATTTGGGTCGGCAACCATAATTCAACCCGCATGGTAGAACTCACCCACCGGTACGGCATGTCACACGATCCATATCGGTTTCTTCCTCCTTTTTCCCCACCACTCGCTCCCCCTCCCTCCCCCTCACATTGGGTATCCTTCTCCCCTCCCCCTCTCCAGGAGGTGAAGGACTACGGCACCAAGAAGGCCATCGAGGGCGCCTACCGGCCGGGGCAGCGCTGCCTGATCGTGGAAGACCTGGTGACCAGCGGCGCCTCCGTGCTGGAAACCCTGGAGCCGCTCAAGGTGGGGAGCAGGGGGAGGGCCGGTTAGAGAGGGGAAGAAAGAAATTCCGATGTGTGGTGTGATAGTGGTACATGTAGCTGACAAGCCCTGGCGGTTAGAGAGGGGATGGGGAGAGGAACAGAGGGTGGGGAGAGGGACGGAGGGTGGGGAGAGGGGACGGAGGGTGAGGGAGGCAGAGGAGTTGCTCAAGATGGGGTGGAGGTGGAGGCGAATGGAGTACGGGGAGGGGCTAGGTGAAGGTGGGGAGTCGCCCAGTGCTCCCATGTGCATCCTCGCAACCCCCATCTCTCTGTTCTACCTTCTTTCCTCCACTCTCCACCACTCCTTCAACCCCTTGGTCTTAATCCTTCCCTCCCCATAACTCTACCTCCCCGCTCCTTTACCCGCTCCCCGCTCCAATTTATACCACTATCATCACACCACACATTGGACTTTCTTTTTTCCCCCTCCACCCCCCAGGCTGAAGGCCTGCAGGTGAGCGACGTGGTGGTGCTGATCGACCGCGAGCAGGGCGGCGAGGCGCACCTGGCGGCCGCCGGGCTGAAGCTGCACGCGGCCTTCAAGCTGAGCGCCATGCTGGAGGTGCTGACGCGGCACCAGCTGGTCAGCCCGGAGCTGGCGGACAAGGTGGGTGGGGGGCAGGGGGGGAGAGTGAAGGGGGAAAAAGGAGGGGTCGGGGAGGGTAATGAGGGGCGGAGAAGGTGAGGGTCGGAGGAGAACTGACCGTGGGATACAGGCGCCGCAGCCTGTCCGCCAGTGGGGAATACCAGTACCTAACGCCCGCCCCGCCCCGCCCCGCCCGCCCCTGCCTCCAGGTGCGCACCTTCATTGCTGAGAACCAGACCTCCCTGCCCGCTGCGGCACCTGCGCCCACTCCGGCCCCTGCGCCGCCCAAGAGGTGCGTATCCCGGTGCGTGGGTCGCACCGTGGGATGCGGGGGGCTGCCTGCCTACCTGCTCGATGTGTTTTCCTCTCCTTTGCGGCCATAAACACCTTGCTTCCTTGCGTTTTCCTGTCCGCCTGCGACCACCGTTTCCGCAACAAGCGCTCCTCCCTGGCACTGTTGGACTTTCACTGCCTGTCGTACAACCAACCAACCACCCAATCTCCTCTTCCAACTTCCGTATACAGGCTGCCGTACGAGCAGCGCATTCCGCTTGCCAAGAACGCCATGGCCAAGCGTTGCCTGGAGATCATGGTTCGCAAGCAGACCAACCTCAGTGTGGCAGCTGACGTGGAGTCGGTGGAGGAGGTGCTGGCGCTGGCGGATAAGGTGCGGGGAAAGGAAGAACTCCCAGCGCGTTGGATCCTGAGTTTGTAAACCTGACGATAAGCTCCAAATGGGAGTGGGGAGTGTCAGCTTCGGCGGGCCGGGGCTGGCGTAGGTGCCGGTAGCTAGAAAGCTTGGGTGGGGCCTGGCTGCTGTTTGCTTCCTCCCACATACGGAACGTATCAACGTATATGTAAAGTGTGTGAGAAGCCGTCCTGCTGCCAACATCATGTTTAATACAAGGTATTGTAGGGGTATGCAGCGGTACCTGGGCTCCTCAAATGTGTACATGTGTACAACTGACCCATGGTTCATTCCCGCTTGACCTCTGCACTTCCACTCCCCAGATTGGCCCCTACATCTGCGTCCTGAAGACCCACGTCGACATCTACGACAAGTGGGATGCCGACATTGCGGCCAAGCTGATGGTGTGTAGTTGGCGTGTTGTGGTGTGACCCGTGCTGTGTGATAAATGCTGCGCGCCATTCGTTGTATCCACTCGTGTGCCAACAGCGGTTGACATCGGTTGTTGGTCGGTCAATGGTGTGCGCCATGAGCCCTAACAAAGTTAGAGATAGGATGCACGTGCGGTGTGACTGCCTTCTAATGCTTTTTCCTACGTTCCCAACCCGCACTGCCACATGCTACTTTTAAGCAAGCCGTACCTCAATGCGTTCCTTCCCTTTTCACCCCTCCTCCCCTCCCACACACACCTTGTTGTTTCGCGGCTTCAGGAGCTCGCCAACAAGCACGGTGAGCCCTTTGTCCGCGTGCTGTCCCAAGGGGGCTGAGGGGCTGATAGAGAAGAGGAGCACGCATGGGTGGAGGCCGTGCGTTGGGTCCAATTGGCCTTACAGAGGCGCATACAGCAATAGCATGGCATGCTTCTTGTCTAGGTCGTTGTGGCCGCCCCGTCTGGTACTTGCACCTTGCACTCCTCTTCCTTCGCTCTCTCGCCCATGTTGCCCTTTCATTCACACTTTGCCCTGGCGTTGCTCCCTTTCCCACCTTTCCTTTCCCTTGCGTCCTTTCTTTCCTCACTCACGCTGATGCTCCTCCTTTGCGCCCTCGCGCGCGCGCGCTCCTTCCACGCAGACTTCCTCATCTTCGAGGACCGCAAGTTTGCTGACATCGGCAACACCACCGCCATGCAGTACGGCGGCGGCATCCTGAAGATCGCCGACTGGTCCCATATTACCAACGCCCACCTGGTTCCTGGGTCCAACATCATTGACGGCCTCAAGACGGTGGGGCTGCCCAAGGGCCGCGGACTGCTGCTGCTGGCAGGTGCGTGTTGCTGACATGATGTGCGTCCTGTCAACTTCCTCAATTGAGCCGCATGAGCCGCATGACGTTGGCACATGCACGTTACGGTGTTGATGGGAGACGTGCGCCCTGGATGGCAGGACTGGGTGCAGCGGCCAGGCTTCCTGATACCGGTGTGTTGTTCACTTGAGCGGGGCATGCGCCTGTGAGCTCTTGTGGCGGTGCTCCTCACGTCCAGCTCTATATCCCATGTCTTTGTTACCGGTAACTCAACTGACCGCAACACTCTTAACAGTGTGTGTATACGTGTGTTTACATGTGTTTGCGGCGTGCCTCTGCAGAGATGAGCAGCCAGGGCACGCTGGCCAAGGGTGCCTACACGGAGGCGGTGGTGGCGGCCGCGGAGCAGCACCAGGACTTTGTGATTGGCTACATTTCGGTCAACCCAGCGGCGTGGAAGGGCGGGCCGGGCTCGCCAGGTATGTCTTGCGTGGTGGTTGCTGTGTTGTTGGAAATCGGGGGCGGAGTACGATTAGCAACAGGGTCAGGAACAGGACCCTAGGGAGAGTGTACATAGACCTTAGGAGAGGGCATTTGGCGTTACTTTTGGTCAAGATGGTTCCCGCTGCGTACTGAAGCGGTACGGCATCAACCGATTGACTGCTGGTGCGTGTGTGTTTTGGGTACGGCGTGCTGTCCTTCCATTGGCATCCACCCATGCATACCATGTCTCGCCTCTTACGGGGTTTTCCTCCGGCTACCCCCAACCCTCACGCCCGCTGATCACGATCACCATGCGCCTTGCAGGCCTGCTGCACATGACCCCGGGCGTTCGGATGGCCGTCGGCGGCGACGCGCTGGGCCAGCAATACGACACCCCGCAGAGCGTTATCGGCCAGCGCTGCAGTGACGTAATCATTGTGGGTCGGGGCGTGGTCAACGCGGCCGACCCCGCCGCCGCCGCTCGGGAGTACCGGGACGCCGGCTGGGCGGCCTACAAGGCTGCGCTTTGAGCGCACAACATGCGATGCGTCCTGTGTTGTGCTGTGTGGCGTGTTGTGGTGTGGTGTGGGAGGGTGTAGAAGTTAAGGGGGGAGGCGAGCTCTGCAGTTTTTGCGTGCGGGGATTGAGCGTCGGGGCGCACGTCGGGGAGTTGGGGATTGTGCTGTGGGAAGGGAGGAGGTCAGCCTGCTTTGGCGACGATAGGAAGGGGGTAAAGAGAGCGTGTGCTATTGCCTGTGCCTGCGTCGAGCGGCTCAGAGCGCACGGAATGCCTGTCCGTTAGATATACGCCTTTCGGAGGCTGTTGTGTTTGGAAAGCGGTAGGTGTGGAGGATTTGAGAGCTTGGAACATCACACAAGGTCTGCTTGATGTGCCTTGCAGGTTGTTAGTCTGCGGTTGTGGGCCCTAAAAAGAGGTCATGCAGCAAGAGTAGTGTATAGCTTACATACCAGGACAACGGAGTCATCCGGACCGCAATGCCAGGAACAAACTTACTAGGCTCTTTGCTTGACGCCAGCGCCAGCGTTTGAACTCGCGTACTGGGCTGCGCTTAAGGAAGCACACAGTCTAATGTAAGAAGTAAAATGCTACTGAGCAGCCCGGGCACCAATCCACCCGCACACATAGGATGGCAATGCAGAATGCATGTACCAGCGCAAACCTCCAGCCAGCTCTGTAGGGGTCTGTACCTAGCGGAACGCAATTAGCAGCCCGTGGCGAGGCTTAAGCAGTTTTCGTACACCATAGGTTCAAACACGTCTGTGACTGACACGCGTCCAGTGTAGTCGTCTAGCCTAAAGCCGGAAACACAGCCCCGAAAACCAGCAGACTTACGTCAACTATTGTGGGTAGTTATAGCTTCGGCACCACTCGAACAAGCCTAAAACGTACCGTACAAGGCACGCATGCAAATAAGGGCAGGGCTCTCTGAGCGGCCCATTTGGAAACAAGCTCGACCCTTGCAAGCACGACCGGAAAATTTATGAAACGTAGAGCGTTGCAAGTAGAGTGTTGCGTAGGTGGGGAACATACACAACAGGGAACGACACCGGCGGAATGAGGCCCGGGGTAAAGTATAGGGTGGTTGGGATGACGCATGAACACACCTGGAAACCGCAACGCGTGCAACATAACGCATGTAACAGTTTGGGTAGCTACCCTGCAAAACACACCAAAACGCGCTGCAGGCTTCCCTAGTAGCAATGCACCATGCCGTGAATGCGTGCATTGCTCTTAACGGCCTCAACTCATTGCTGACACACATTCATTGGAGCAATCAGATGGGATCATGAACAGGCGGAATCTCGGTGAAAACGGCAGCCGAAAGGGCCCATACACACCACAAATCGCAGGCGCAGTGCCGGCAGATCGCTCACGTTCCTTCGCATGCTCGCACAGCACCACAATCCTTGTAGGCTGCTACTGCCTTGCTTCACGCAAGACAGCCACACAGTACACATAAGCAACCCGTCCAGACGTCCTAGAAAGCATACGTCGTCGTCCATCGCAGGGGGCCACACAAACCTGCGTCATGCACAGGCCATGCACTCGTAAAGCCGGTGAAAGGCAGCGAAGAGCGTGAAAGAATGATTTGACCGGATTCCCAACCACGGGAACGGCACGTGTCTGTCAAGAGCGGCCCCCGTCCATGCAGAGGATAGAGAGCAGGCACATGCTAAAAAGCCAAGAAATTCACATACCAATCTAGTTATGTTATGATAGTACACACCATCTAGTTGTGACCTGGTTGTGATTGCCAGTTCCTCGATGGCTCACAGCACATGTCTAAAAACGCCGCATTGGCGCACACCCCAAAAACCACCGTGCTGGCCGCAACCGCCACCGAGCCACTTCAAATCCTGAATGGCCGTAACAATGATATATGCTATCCTATGTATCGGCATCAACCCCTATGTTGGTTCAGCAGTGTTGTTGGCCGATGGGTGAAGACGCTATATAAAGGACGCTATACGTCCCGTCAGCGCACCCTGCTAACGTGGCCACCGTTGAACTCCCAGGACGGACCCTTCCGTCGCTCCATCCCTCCTCTCCATCGCGAAAGTCACGGTCAGAGCCAAGCCCCGCCCTACCAGCGCCACGCCACCACCCATGCCGCCTTCCACAGCACAAGCAGCAAGAGGCGTCACGCACAAGACCAAGAGGGGGCAGCTGGTTGAGCAGGCAGGCGCAAACACAGCGACGTGCACTCGTTATCAACACACAACAACACCGCATCATCATGATTCATTAATGCCACCCAAGTGCATGCATATGCTCGTACATGTCTCCAGTCAGCGCCGTACAGTCGCGCGCGTTGTGGCCCCAGCAGAGAACGCGCGTGCACATCGCCTCACTGCCCTCTCACACATGCACATGCACATGCGTAAAAACACCAGCTCTCCGTAATCCCATGTGATACCTCCTTAACCGCTTCTTCATACCAGCTGCGGGTTGCACCTTAATTATGTTGTCGTTTTCACCTTAACTTTATTGTCGTTTCAAACCGCCGGTCGTTTAAGTGGGCCGCCGCCGTAGTCACCCGCATCAGATCCGTTTCGGTCATCAGGCTCTCCACGCTTGTAGCCGGCTCCGCCAAGCCCCAGACCGATCCCACTCACTCCAATGTTGCCGCTGCTGGTGCGTACCAGGCCCATGGGCAATCCAGCGCGACCGTAATCGTTCAAGAGACTCGTAATCACGGATTCGTCCGCCACCGCCGCCTCCGACAAGCCGCCCTGCAGGCCCAATATGGCGGCTGCACGGGCGGCTGCTAGCTGCTGTGACGGTCCACCTGCGGTTCGGCCGGCTGGCGGCCTGCCTCGCACGGCTCCGCCACCACCACCGCCGTTGAGAGTCACACCCGCACCCGCACCTGCGCCGGCATCTAACGCCAGGGTGACGGGCAGCACACGGCCCGACCCGGAGGCCAGCCCACCTGACAGGTTGACCAGCCCCCCGCGTTCTAATAGCTGCGCCTGCAGGAGGCTCCCTCGACCGCCCAGCCCGCCACTCGGCCCCGCTGCATGCGGGGCGGCATCCCGTAGGCCATGATGCTGATGCTGCTGCTGCGATCGAGTGCCACCGCCCATGCCACCTAGGTGCAGCTGCAGTGACGGCCCTTCCCCCTCCACGAGCCGCAGCGGCGGTGGCGGGGGCTGCTGCAGACGGCCGATTGCTGCGAGGCTCGGGGCAGCATCCAGCAGGAGCGGGTTGGCAATGGGTCCACCGCCGTCGCGTGTAACGCCACCCACGGGCAGCCGCAAGCCTGCCGCCAGCATTAGCTGCTCCTCGCTGACGTCAGCGGGAAGCAGCGGCGGCGGGCGGTGCTCGTACGAATTGTCGTACCGGCGCTCTTGCAAAGCATGTGCGCTCTGAAGCAACGCAAGTGCCTCAAAACTTGTAAGCCGGCGATCCAGCAGAGGCGGGGCATCGTCTAGGTGGTACCGATGACCGCCGCCGGGCACCCCGGGACCGCGGTCTTCGTAGGGTTCCCGGCTCGCTAGGTCGACCACACGCCGACCCAAATCGTATCCTTCGCGGTCACCGTTATCATAGTAACCACCACCACCACGACTACCGTTACCGTTGTCGTACTGCCGCCTGACGCCAGCATCGTAGCCCCCACGTCCGCCCATGACGTCATAGCCCTCCCGGCGGACCAGCGGCAGCCCATCGTAGCCTCTTCCGCGGTCCGGACCGTCGTACGGCCCATCACGGCCTGGCCCGTCGTAATGCCCACGGCCGGCCGGCCCTCTGTCGTACATGCTGCCGCCGCCGCCGCCACGTCCGGGCGGTGCGTCGTACATTGGACGACTGGGTCCATCGTACACACCGCTTCCGTCGCCGCCGAGAAATGGATCGTAACGGTCAGCATTGCGGCCGCCGCCGCCGTTGCCTGCTCCGTAAGGACTCCTTCCGCCATACCCCGACACGCCGCTGGAGTACCGCATGTCATCAAGGCTGCGACGATCGTGACCGCCGCTGCCTCCGAAACCACCGCCCGCGCTCCTGCTAGACCCCGTCCATTGCAATGCGGCTGCGGGCGCCATGGGCGGCGGAGCACGGCGGGATGCGTAGGGCGGTGGCGGGCCAGGGGAGTGTGTTCGTTGCTGTGAGACGGCCGGTCGCTCTGAGACCGCATAGCGATCCAGGTGCTGGTGCTGCTGCTGCTGGTGGTGGTGTACCTGGAGGCTGAGGGGGTGTGCATGGTGACCCCCGCGGGCGGGTGGGCTTTGTTCCGACCCAGATGGGCTGCCGGGGGATTCGTGTCGGGACGGCGGCGGTGGAAAGGGCGGCAGGCCGGCGGCCTCCCGAGCCTTTTCCAGCCGCTCGGCCCGGAGGAGATAGTGCTCGTAGACGGACCTGCGGGTGGAGGATGCACAGGGGGCACCGGTAGACGTAAGCAGGCAGAGTGCCAACACAAGTACGGGCTATGGAGGGATCTGGGTCGGTCTGCAGGTGAATGCAGATGGGTTAGGAGAGCAGGTGAATGCAGATGGGTTAGGAGAGAGAAGGATTGTGTTGTTCTTTAGCAACGTACCTGCACGCGCATGCACCGTTAGGTTTGGCTGTCTCCAGCCCTAGCGCAGCTGCCACCTTCTCCCAGCCGTTCTGCGCCGCCTGCACGGCCGTGTAGCCGCCCATGCCAGACACCTGAGGCGGGGCAAAGAACAGGGTGTTGCAGCTGGGTGCAGAACGGTTCGGAACGTGTGTGTTAGGCAGCATGCAGCTGTTTGTAAGTAACACGGACCGCACTCACCATGCAAGCAAGCAGGGATGCTCCGCACGAAGCAAACACATCCTGCACTCACCACCGTATACACCCGCCGCAGATCAAAGGAGTGCGAGCCCATCGTCACAGGACCCAGCTCGCCCCCGGCCGCCTGAAGGCTCCCAGGACCCGCTCCAGGGTTGTCGATCCGCCCACTCAGGAAGTCCAGCAGCTGCTGCAGGAACAGCTCGCGAACATGCGCGGAGTCTTGCTGCGGCTGCAGCTGCTGCTGGCTGCCGCGCCCGCCCTCTCCTCCTTCAGCGCTCCCACCGCCGTTTCGCTGGCCCAAGGAGAGCCACGCCAGCGCATGTCGCTGTCCCTCACCCGCCGTGCCGGCGGTGCCTGCCAGCCATTCGCCCAGGGATTTGCCCGCTTGGCCGTTGGAATCCACGACGCGGATACTCTGCAGAGGGCCGTGTAGAGGGTGAGGCTAAGACTGTGCAGGCCGTGGACCTGAACTGGCCGTGAACTGGCGCAAGAGTGAACGGCGTGGAAAGCCCGTGCAAAGTGCATGCGCTCATGCGGCCTGTACGGCAAGGAATCTGACAAGCCTAGGTGTGTGTAAGTCGTGCGGTAGCCCCTGCCGTCGGGCACAGGCCGACTGTGCTCCTCCATGTAAAACCCGAGTCTCATCACAGGCTGAGACACGAACCCAGGCCCGCCCACCTGCTTCCATTTCTTAGTTGCTTGGCGGCCGCCTAGACGCTCAAATTCTGTTGGGGTTGCCTCCCGGATGCCCCCATGCTGGGACAAATAGAGGATTTTCGTTTTGGCAACGTCATAGGTCCCGCGCAGCGTGCCACAAATGACCTCCACAGTGGCCGGGATTTGCGCCGGCCCTGTAACCGGCGCATCCATTGTTTTAATTCCCTGCAGAAAGGTACAAAGTGGCACCACACCGAAAAGCGGAGGCGGGTGTTATGCACAATGGATGAGGGCTGGAAAAAGCGTAAGGGAATGGCCAAAAAGAGGCTTATCCTAACTCCAGCATGCGATGCTGTCAAAACCGGATAATATAGTATCATGTTCCGCTTTGGCGTTGAAAAAGTCAGGGTCTAATTTCGCGTGGACGTCAGGCAACAATGCACCGACAGCTCCCAGAACAACTGCCGAGGCCGCACATTTAGCTCTTTATGCAGTCAATGTAGGTGACTCATCGCCTTACTGAAACGGTAGCCGACATACGCAACCGCTTAAAGTCGGAAGACGGTCGCAGGCCGGCGACCACCCCCTTGGGTCAAAAAAGTACACGAAACATAGATGACGTGCATATTTTATTAAAACAGTGGAAAGCATTACGTCAATTGAACGGCTGGCTCGCTGGGACCTTTGACCGGCTATATCTGCTTGTGCTCTGAGGGTGCAGAGCTTGTGCAAGCTTAAACATAGCTTGAAGCAAATAGACGCCAGCTTGACGCTTTAAAAAGGGCGAAACATCCCACCAAGGGCCAAGTATTGCCTGGCGCCAACATCCGCGAAGCGTACACCCTACCAGCTCTCACCTTGGATCCTTCTCCAGCTCCACAGGTCACAACCCTTGATGCTCACGAAGCACATGCGCTCTTAGTTCTTGTCCACTGCTGCTTATGCGTCGCCAAACTGCCGACTCCAGCTAGAAACGCCATACTCTACAGCCAACTATTCTAATAGTTGTCAAAATCCTCATTCTACAAGCAGACGGCGCCATGGGAGGGAGAAGTACGCGAGAAGTACTTTGCAATTAATGTCGTATTCCTCGTTGAACGGCCTTTCGGCAGTCATCGACGAAACGTTTACATGATTTCATATCGGCCAAATGCTAGAGCTTGCTTACCTATAACGGCAATCAGCTTGCTTGCAGGACTTGGGTTCCGTATTTCCAATTACGGTAGCGACCAACACGCTGCGAAGAGATGTGCAGCAGCATGCCTCAGACTCACGAGTCTAGTTTTCGCCAAGTACTCATGTCAACTCCTGTGAGATTGCAAGCAGCCCGATTGCGGACTGCAGTCGGTGCTGGCCCGTACTGCTTGCGTAAGCTAGCCACATCGTAGCCTACCTCCATGTTATTACGAATCGTGTGAAAGGCACTGATAAGGCTTCAACCCTCTCATCACAAAAGGCGCGGTCGTCTAGGCGACCACCACACCTCGGGAACCGAAGGGGCTTTTGGGGGTGACACGGCCTTGTGACTTTAGCTTCGGCTGTGACACGGCAGCTCCCATAGGCATGAAGCAAGTTAGCAAGAAGGCTAGGCCACGTGTATACGTGGTCAGACGCGTGTAACCTGGCATGGCCATGGGCTTCCAATGTCCATCAATTGTAGCAATACCGGCAGCACGAATGCTACCAAATGCGGCTCTACGGTCCACCCCACCTACAGCAACTGTGCGTCTGTGCACATGTTTGACCTCCTTAGGGTAGATCCGCTGTAAAGCCCTTCAGTTCTAAGTAAGAGCAGTGGCTCCGCCCCACCTGCGCACCCTCCGCGGCACCCAAACAAAACCGCATCTACAGATCCCGCCGGCATGCAGAATCATTATGGTGGAAGACATGGGGCGCGTTTGATAGGAAACTTGCCGGGACGACCCGTACTTGTCGATCGGGGTTGGTGAGAACGTTGCGGAACCGACAGTTCGGAGCACAGGTCCAAGAAAAAACGCGAACCGCCGCTCGTTCTTAATCCTAAATGTGAACGACTTCGTAGCGGTGAAGCCTGATGCAGCATCTCCGGTTGCCTATTACAAGCCTCCCGCCGTGCAGCCACTCCTTTCGTCGGGTAAGTTTGCCGTCCTATCTCCCGTGCAAAGGACGCGTGTTAACATGTTTATATTCTGCTGCTTAGACGTATTTTGGTTGCGCCAAGCCCCAGCTCAGCCTACGTACCCAACTGTGTACCGCTGAACGCTCGCATCCCGCGCTTCACATCGCGTTAGTGGAAAATCCTTTAAGTATTGGATGGAAGACTTGGCAACAGGTGCGTTGCGTTGCCGCAGGTGCAGGAGTTGGGATAACTAGATGCAGTACAGTACCCTGCTCCACTCATTAATGGATGCGCAACCAACCGGCATCAACGCTTAAGCATAAATTAAATAAGATACTGTTTCTTCAACAAGTATCTTAGCTACTGGGCTCATGTTCGCCGTAGTTTCAACCACTATGTTGTACGATGCAACGGCTGCACCGCTTAGACCCAATCTCTGCGTGACACGTTATTGACAGCTGTATCAGCCCCGTTGCATGTCAAGAACGTCCGTTCCGCCTGCATCCTGCGCGTCATCTCCGCATGCTTCCGCCGCTCCCCCTTCCATCGGTCGACGTACCCACAGCAGCCCGCCCAAGCAGCCCATATACCCTCACACCAGCCTGCACCTCAAGTTCCCAACCATTATCATGCATCCAGGTCTCCACGGATGGGGGTGGCTGCCCTCCACTGCGCAAGCCCTGCCCCTTCACTCACCTTTCTCCCTCTCTATTCCTCGTCCCCTTCCAGGTAGCAGAGCTCCTAGCAACCTCCTTCTACGATGAAGAAGACGCCTGGCTGCGCGGGGAGGCCTCGTCCGTACCACCTGCTGCCCCAGCAGTGCCACCAGCACCTTCAGTACCCTCAGCAGCAGCAGGCGGGCAGCAGCCGCAGCCGCCGCTCCCGCCCCACCGCCCAGCCGCGGGGCCGCTGTTGTTCGGCTGGGCGTCCCTGGCAGCGCTGCTGCTGCAGCACCTGCTGTACGGCACCCGACACGTGACGTTGCTGGTGTGTACGGACGGCGAGGTGCGGTGTGGCGAGGGTGCGGAGAGGTGTCATCTTGTAGTTATCAGGCTGCGGAGACCGGCACACTACTCGTAAAGTGACCGTGTCCTGGTAGCGTGGTGAGGCGAGGCGAAGCGCACCGGTTCGGCTACTCGCAGCACAGCACAGCGACCCTGATAGGACTTACAACCCATAAACAGTCCCCTCGGTCTACATGCACACCCCTATCCCTTCCCACCACCCCATCCCGGGTTCCCGACCCTAACCCCCCGGTATATTGGTGACTATGCCGTATGGAATCCTACATGCCAGCCTGCCTCCTTCCCCACATTGGGTATTCTTCTTCTCCCCCCACCCCCAGGTGCTAGGCTGCTGCAGCCTCACCGCCGACGTCGTACCACCTGACGTGGCGGCCGCCGCCGGGCTTCCCGCCGGCTCCCGGTACGGCCTGCTGACGGGGCTGGCGGTCGCGCCCACGCACCGCCGCCGCGGCATCGCCTCACAGCTATTGGCAGCGACGGAGGCGGAGGCGAGGGCGCGACTTCCCCCACCTGCTCTAGTAGCACTGCTGGTATCCCGGACCAACAAAGCGGCACTCAGGTCGGTGGTGAGAAGAGGTGGTGAGATGAGAACATGAAATGAAGATAGATGGGGCGGAGGAAAGCGTCATCAGTGCAGTGCCTCATGACCCATGGGTCCGTTACCCAGCAGCCCCACGCCCCACGCCTCCGCGCATCCCGACAGGTTGTACGTGCGACAGGGCTTCACTGAGCTGCCATCCTGGAAGGACCTTCGCTGGTTACATGAAGCGGAACGCGGTCGGGTGGGCAAGCCGCGGCGGCTGCTGCTTGTGAAACGCATGCTGCTGGAGTGAGGGCTGCTGGCCAGGCAGCAGGCAGGGGGATGCAGCCTGTATACCGGTAAGCGGTAACTATATTGAGCTTGACTGTATGTACCGGTGGTGATAGCGGCGAAGTGCTGCATGTATACAGTAGCATGTCAGGGTGTTGCTGTTGAAAGGCTAGTGTTGCAGGAAAGTGCACAAGGACAAGGAATGCTCAAACGGGGTGTTCCCGTTCATTTGTAAACTTCCATTGGGTCGCGGTTATGAAGCGATATCCGCGGGGAGATACGTTCGTAGATTTGAAAGGGTGGTGCTGATCTGCACGCTGTGGTCAACGCATCCTGGTGGCGGTCAAGATACCGTGCCTGGGCAGCAGCAGAACTCTAGTACCGTATTGCCAAGGGGCCGCGTGCGTCTGGCATCTTTGTTAGGCAGCATGCTTGCTTAGCACCAAGCAATCCGGCAGAAGGTGTGGGTGCTACACAGGGTGCCGGAAACGTACCAACGGATGGCACTTCTCCCGTACATGGTGTAGAGAGCCTTCCAAGTCCCATGGAATTTACCAATCCATTCGATGCTGAATTAGAGCCATTCACATTCTAGTACCTCGCGGTGGCCCTACCGCAAACCCATTGCGCCTTTGAATTGTGACGAGGAACCGACGGTTTATCGCTTAGCGTTATTTCTTTACTCCAGCACTTCCTGTGCAATTTGGGCACTAATTCATTATCTTGGTTGCTCGCTGGCGTGAAATAAATGCAAGTGAAGCCGCCACCACAACCATGCGTCCGGTGCCCCATTGGCCGAATTCCACGGCCATTCACACCTGTTGGGCCTTCTAGATGCCAGCGTCATCTGTGTCGGTCGCGGATGCAGGAAGACAGGGAGCAGGTGCGGACCAGCCAGTGTTATCCGTTTGTAGGGTAAACGGCGACGCAGATCCTTCAACAGTAAAAAATCTAATCCTATATGATATTCGCCATCTGGATTGACGACGACGTGTATACTGGCCTCCGTCTGCTCAACTTCGTCGCGATGCTCGGCTCCTGCTTGCAGACCGAAGAGGAGCGGATAGTCAGCGCAAGAGCAGAAGTAACAAAGCGTATTAAAGCCCTCGGCTCAACGGGGCGAGTGCGGGAGGCTATCAGTGCCCTGGCAGGCCTCGCCAACTTAGGCATTCAGCCCGACACGCAAGCAGCGACGGCCCTTGTCCAGGCGTGCACACGCGATATGGACTTGGCGCAGAGCATTTTCGACGAGATGTTTGGTAAGCTGACAGGAACTAGCAACAACAACAACTTAAGGAAGCGAGGATTACACTGGAGGATGTCCAACCTCCAACCAGTAAGGAGTCCATACAGGCCTATCGTTAGATGTACATTCCAACAGAGCGTTCAACTTTAGCCAACTTTAAGGGGACATCTTGCCCATTCCTTTCCGGCATTCCGGCATTCCTTTCCAACAGGCGAGTTCCTGACTCCGGACGAAGTGTCTTTCGCGGTGCTGCTGCGGGGCTATGGCGCCCTCGACCCACCCGACTGGCCTCGGATCGACGCCACCCTCACCACGATGCGTATGAAGCATGGGATAGAGCCCTCCGCAGGTGAGCACATGGGAGCTCCAGGGCAGGTTCCAGGCGGTCACAGCGGTGGGGGTAAACAGAGGAAACTGATGAGCTGTATGACGAGGCAGCGAGGGTCAAAGACCATACCATACCATAGAAAACCACAGGTTAGGCAGCGGGATGGGCTGCAGTCCTTCCCAGCCGGTGTGGGCAAAGTCGCCTAGGAAGCCACAATGGAACGAAAAGGAAAGTGGTCTTGGGGTGCTTTGCGGAGGAAGGGGTGGTCAGGCAGCCACTCACGGACGCGGCTGCCGACCAGCCATGTGTAACGGAAACGTGCCCGGAACCATGTCCTCGATGCCTAACCCCTCCTCCTCCTCCTCTTCCCCCCCAACCCTGCCTTCGTCGCCGATACATCCGTCACCATCACCCCGTCCCCCAATCCCAAGTGTCCTTCAACGCGCTGTTGGAGGTGTGCTGTCGTACTTCCGACATCGATCGCGGGCAGGACATCATTGACCGCATGGCGGCGGACGGAGTAGCGCCCGATGAGCTGACGGAGGAGGTGGTGGCCAAGCGCCGTGTGCTGCGATCCTACCTGCGGAAAACGCTGTTATGAGCACGTACGTTGCTTGTTACGGGTAGCCTTGCTTGGAAGCAATTTTGACGCAAAAAGCGGTGCTTGCAATGTTTTTCCTTAGGTTGGGCTGTGCAGAAGCTGGGTTTACTTTATTTCTACCGTTATTTCGAGCGACCGGAGCCATAGCCGGGAACATGGGCAGAAGTAGGCTAGAAGTGTAGTGCTAACAGCGGGTAGGGTTGCCACGTTTCAGAGAGCCTTTTTCAAGCAGTTTGTGGAAGGGTAAAGAGGCACCAGAGCAGGGCTTTTGGGAAAAGGCTGGTGGCTGCAGTTCGGCGTGGTCCAAGTTTTGTTTTGCGCGGCATGCATTCGACAATCATGTGTGCGCCAACGTATCACCAATTTCCGTCTGTTAGTTTTAATTGACTGGGACGAGCCCGACGTGCAGGGTCAGGTCACCTGGCGCGAGCTCCCGACGTGATGATGACATCATGGCTTTACGGCGGTGCTGTAAGTGCCAACTCACCAGCTTGGGAAGAACTGTAATTTTGTCTAGTACACATTTTTTAAGTACTATGCAATCTACCTGAAGCTCTCTCATATAGTCTTCTAACTTTATGGATGCTGCTTAAAAGACCCACGGGACAAGATACATATAGGTCCGTGAGGAGGGCTTGAGCCTTCACAGATAATGCGCCTTAGCCGCCCTGCGGTCAATGCGTGATAACTTTAGCCAGCTTCCAATATCCAATAAAGCCGTTTGGTACGATTGGCCTTCAGCTTCGGGCTCCTCGCTCGGAGCCTATTCATCCTCGCAATCTTACGCAGCAATTCCGCAAGGAGTATCTCCTAGCCCAGCAGATCAGGTCAACTTAGCTTCACCAGAGGAGCCCAGATCAGATCCTTTTCCCTCCATTGCGTTCCTTGACATTGCATTCCGAGCCATCGGCAGTGTCTTGATTCCGGCTGTTCCTTTCCAGTTCTACGCTTTGTTGCAAATGGCAGCCATTGTCGCCGTTGCCTTTGCAACCGGCTTGCTAGCAGGCCGCATAACAAAGCGAAAAGCTCCAGACGGGGGCTCCGGCAGATATCGGTTTCGGCGTCGCGTTGAAGAACCAGACCAGCAACAGCATCTGCTGCAACAACAACAACAACAACTCTTCCTAGAACCGTCGTCGAGTTCCGATGCTGATGCTCACGACAAGCAGCAAGAAGCGGAAAACGCCGGTGCTGCTTCTGCAACCTCCGACACGCCAGCCAAGGCGGCACCTCTACGGTCCGCCTTTCAAGCTCCTCCTCCTTCCGAGCAGCAGCAGCAGCGGCGGCAACAACCCAGACGGTGGCGGCGGCTTCTGCGCATACTCCGCCGCGGCGGCGGCGCCGCCGCCGCCGCTGCCGACGCCGACCTTGCCGCTAGCGCCGCCGCCCCATCACTGTCGCGTGCCGTCAGCGCCGCATCAACGTACGGCGGCGGCGGCGGAGGCGCGCTGTACGACACACATAAGGCGGCCGCCGCCGCCGCCGCTGCGCTGGCGGAGCCCGCGACGCCGCCGCTACGTGACGCCAGCGCCGCCGCCTCCGCCGTCGACACCGCCGTCACCGACGCGTCTTCCGCTGCCGCCGCCGCCGCCGCTGCTGTAATCGAGGCGGCAGCCTCCATTGAGCATCCCACGCATCTTTGGTACATTACCGATCATGACCTCGAATTCTTCAGGCTGCGTGCCGAGCAAGATGTTGTCGTCCCGGGCGCCAAACCCTGGATCCACATGATGGACAAGGAAGTGCCGTACAGTTACCGTTACAGTGCCTGGCGTCGGGCGTTGCCCAACGGCCTAACCGAATACAAGTCGCTAACGGTCATGCCGGACATGAGCCCGCTCGAGTATGTGGACTTTGCGCTTGACGACTCGTGCAGGTGGGTCGTTTACGTTTAATAGATACCGGTAGGAGAGCATAACCCACGTACTGAGTTTATCTAATCCCAGTAGGTTACAACAAGGGCACAACGTGGGAGTGCGCGGCGTGCCTGTTCACGCTCAACTCGGCAATTCCCACCTCCTTTCCCTTACCGGGTTACCATCCCTTTTCCTTACTGCTGCCGTTACTGCTGCTGCTACTGCTACTTCTGCTTTCCCTGTTCCGCCTCCACAGGTGCAGCTGGGAGGGCTTCATGGTGAGTGCGGAGGTGCTCGAGGCGGGAGACCAGCGGCTGCGGCAGCAGGTGAGGAGAGGTGTGGGGCGAAGGGAACCGCAACCCGCGATTATGGGTGTAATACGGTAAGTGCAAGGCAGCAGGGGAAGGAGGTGACAGGGTGCAATCAGGTGCGGGAGGAGGTTGGCGGTCAGTGAGGCGGCTTGCCACGTGTGCCTGTGACATTGGTAAACTTGTAAACTTGTAGGAGTTATTTGTTTTTTTGTTATCCTGAGCTCGAGCAATGTTTTTACCATCGCAGGTAGTTCGGTGGATTCGTTCGTTTCCGTTTGGATTCATATCCGACCGGCAGTACGTCATCGCCCGCGCGCTCTTCAGCGTCACACCAGACGGTGCCGTACACAGGGGCCTGCCGCCGCCGCAACGGCTGATGACGTCAGCGTCTCGTCATCATCATCATCATCAGCAGCAGCAGCAGCAGCAGCAGCACGGCGGCAGCGGCGCTGCTGCCGGCGGCGGCGTCAGCGGCCACGCGTCGGAGGTAATGCCTGTTGCGGATCTGTACTGTATTACTAAGAGCATCGAGCACCCGGGGGCGGACGACGGGATGCACGGCAAGGTCGTACAAGTACAGGATTACCACAGCATGATCCGCTGCAGGTAGGTGGCGGTGATGTGTGCTTTTGGTGGGCTGTTGTTGTTGTTGTTGGTGGTGGTGGTGTCGGGATAAGGGAGGTTTGCATGCATACATGAGTTCATGGCCTGAGTTCATGGCCTGTTCCCACTGCTTTCACAGGATTACCGGTAACGCATGCAGCCATACCCATCTAGCTGCTGACCGCCGCCTCCGCTGTTGTCCCCTCTCCGCACCCTCATCCCGCCTCCCTCCTTCCACCGCCAGGACCGTGGCCTGCCCCTGGGGCGGCCCCCGCCCGGCAGTGGAGGTGATGTTGCTCCATTCCGAGGACATGCGCATTCCCGAGCGCCTCGCCCGAATGGCCATCACAATGGGCATGAACAAGTTCGTACACACCATGGCTGAGGCCGTACCGGGATTCGTACGGCAACGCCGCAGCCGTTGCGCGCCGACGCAGCCCGATCCGCTGGCGTACGGACATCATCACCATGTGTACGGCAAAGCGCCGCATGCCGTACAGGCGGCGGCAGCGGAGGCGGAGGCGGAGGCGGCTGCCGCCGTTGCCGCGGCGGAGGCGGAGGCGGAGGCGGCGGTACGCACGCCGGAGGCCGGCCGCAAGAAGGAAGGGGATGGATCGGGTGCGGGAGCAGGACCCAAGGGGATTGGCACGCCTGCAGCGGCGGAGGGACGTCTACGGGCGCCTCTTACGCCTGTGACGGCGTCGCCGGTGGCGGCGGCTGGGATCACGCCACGTGTGCTTTGGAACCCCCTGGAGTCGGTCTTTCCTGCCGCTTCCCCTGCCGCAAGTGTGGGGGCGAATACCGCTCCATGCCAGAACCTGCTGTCACGGTTTAGCCTGGCAGACGTGACGCTTGACGCGGGCGACGGCAGCGGCAGAGGCAGTGAGGGGCTCAGCGTCACACAGCAGCAGCCCTGCACGGCAGAGGGCGGTGCTGCTGCGGCGGCTCGTGCAGAGGATGTGGGTGAGGGCGGCGGCGCGTGGAGTGACCCATGGGTCGCTCTGGGCCGCGCCATGACATCTAGCGGACTGTGGCGCCGCCAGGACCTGCCGCGGGTGGGGACGGAGGGGCGGAAATGTGTATGGTGTGTTTGTGCGATGCGTTTGTTTATGGGCGCGTACTTGGTTTGTGCATGGATAACCATGCTAAGTGCCTGATTGTGCAGTTTGCGCAGCAGCGCAGATGCTGTGTCGTTGATTCCCAAACGCGACCTCCTTTGAACCCAACTGATTCCCAATTTGCGCCTTTCTGTTAACACCACCTTCCATTCAGGACCAGCAGCTCACATCGGCATGGGGCGCCAACCGCCGCAACGGTCAGGGCGATCGCGGCGGTTGGGGCGGTTGGCGGTTGGGTCGTCTGGCGAAGCGTGCAGTACTGCTGGGTGTGCTGCTGTTGGCGGCGCGACACGGGCGGCGGGCATGGATGTCGCAGCGGCGTCGCGGTGTCAGGCAGACGGCCGGCGGCGGTGGTGATGATGTTGATGACTAATGGAGCTGATTGAGCAATGCGGGTGTGTGAGTGGTGGAGGTAATCCTAAGCACGTGCTGAACATGCGCGTGCGAAATGGCGGTCCGGGTTGGGCAGGAGGAAGGGAAGATTGGTGGCGCGGGCAGGTGAAGACAGGCGCATGCAGTGGAGGCGGCGCAACAGCAGGCTGATTGAGGCATGCACGCATGCTTCAAGTGTTTGTGTTGTTCAGGAAGAGCGGTAGCCCAAAGGTGGTGAGTGTTCTAGTAGGCCGCATGGCCTTAGGGCGCTGGGGCGGCTCGCAGGTGGAAGAGGGCGGCCTGGTTTGATTTGCGCTGCTGGGGGCTGAATTTGGTGTTGTTGCGGAACTGGCCGCGAGTAGGAACGTACTGGATTGTTGGAATAACAGGCCGGTGTGTGTAGTTGAGCAGAAACAAGAGCAAGCAGTTGGGATAAGTTCGCATGTGAACCGCGAGTACAGGCAAAACAGAGGTAACCAAACCTAAACCTGCTTGGCTGCGTTGGGTTGAGGGTTGTGACGGTGGGTTGTTACCGGTACGTTGGCGGGTTGCTGCCTCGCCGTGAGATGAAGGCGCACAGCATGCAGTTACCGGTACGCGAAGTGGTCACTTCTTGACGCGAAACCTTAGATTCCTCGAGTAGCAGGGCTGTGCATGCAAGCCAAGCTGTGCATAGAATCGTGTAGACATTGTGTCAGTTACAACCAGCAACAACTAATGCAGGCGCAGCACACATGTAACCGCGCTGTAGGCAGGCAGCATTCTTGTCACCGTTGCAATTCAACAATACCTTGTAGTACCGAGCTGCAACGTATTGCTACAACAATACAAGGCCCAGGGTGCATCATCATCCATAGACGCATCGACAGAGGTAAAGATCAAAGGCATGTGCAAGGAAAGAAGCCATTGCGGCTCGAACGACGAGCTTAACAGACCGCAATCAGACGAGCACCACGCGCGTATGGGAGGCCACTTCTAACCATGGTACCCTGCATCGTTCCCGACTCTTGAAGCCTCTTGAGAGGGCCTCGGAATCGGTGAATCGCATGGGCCAAACGTACCCTCTTAAGGAGTCTCCGAAGAGCAAGGCAGGCTCCAAACGACCGATGACATAACCTGTGTACATTCTTAATCACCGCATGTGACTTTTTTATCCGTATACGCATCCGCACAGCCTTATGAGCATCACAGGAGTGGATGTCATATTATACCATACTCCTTAAGGAGTGGATCCAAACCATGAGTCATAATACACACACAGGAAAGCTCCCAACACCACCTCCAAACACCGCTATCGTCGCCCCTGCAGGAAAACTATCAAAGAGGCAATGCTATAAGAGCTCTACAATATAATGACTTCTCCTCAATAAACCCTGTGTATCTGTTCATCAGCAATCATCACGCTTAAACCCCAATAAACACACCCGAAAGGGCCAAAGTGCACGCTCATATGAAAGGCTCTCATATCACAATCACCACCACAACACCACTGTCACGGCTATGACCCAGATACAACAATATCAAAATGAGGGACCTGAAAAGGAAGGTCCCCCCGACCCCGAGAAACAGAAGCGCAACGTTAGGGGCGTATGCTGTGACGGTGCCTGGGACGCCTCAGGTGTTTCGCCCCCATCATTAGGCGTCATGTCCTCCCGCGCGCACACCCCATGCAAAGTGACCCACGGGTCACCTTGTGGCATAGAGACTGTTGTTGCGCCATGCATGCACCCGCGCGTCACGACAACCGTTTGCTTGTACGACAAAACCGTCATACCGTCAACTACGGACGCTCGGGCCAACGGCGCCCCCCGGCGGACCTGCAACCGACCCACAATGAACCACCGTCCAACCAAATCACCAACGACATTCACCACGGACAAATGCCATAAGGGTAGAAGTGGGCCGTAAATGACCTTTCTAGTGCGATGAAAAGGCATTTGATCTTGCTCAGCAAAACACCTGCACACACACTCGCGGCCAGTTTTCATAGCACACTCCTTGCTCTCTAATTCCTCCCACCCGCTTTTGCAGCCGCATCTTCTAATGGTCCATCCGTCCTGCGGCGCAAGAAGCATACACAGCACCTTAACAGCACAAACACACAATATCTTGCCTTTCCTCTTTAGGAAAGGCAAGAACCCATTACCGGTATTAGCTACTCAACTTATATAAAACTAGATAACCGTACGATCACGAAAGTTGTACCATCCTTACCCAACGGCGACTCTCCATAACCCCGTGATCACCCCTGACGTAGCCCACGTTATGCCCTATAACGCAGAAGCGCTACGTATGCCTTTGCAAGTCGCAGGCCGCCGCGCGAAAGCACATCAGGGGATGATGACTAACACCAACACCCCCAAAGGATTCCCTCTTCCGCTCCGCAGCTCGAAATGCAAACAATACCCTTTTGTCGCAGCTCCAATGTGTGTGGGGGAGCTGAGGCAAACTGTAATCAGATCACAATCGAGGGAGCACATAAACCGTCTCTTCCATGTCATGACGAGACACAACTGACAACCGACAACTAACCGGCCCGTGCTAGTTGTCCTCCCAACAGCAGCGCACCCCAGGCCAACGCTCGTCCACAACGATTTTTAGCCGCGGCCATGCGCTTTAACGGCATCCGTTGGAGACCGTTGGAGGCCTTACTAAGTCCACTACTCAACGCATGTCTCATACACGGCCAGCTTTCTTAACACATACGTTAAGAGAAGGCAGGCACCCCGGGAAACACCGCTCTACACGTCCTGGGAGAGGCGCTGTGCACGCAACATGCATGGCAGCAAATACCGGTAATGCATGAAGCGGAGGCTGCTGTATGCTGCGCAGCGCACGAGTGGCAGCGGCAGCATCAGGACCGCTCACCAAGGAGGGTCGCTCTCACCAAAGCACCCCTGTACATGCATGCAAACATGACCCTCCTGCCTGCATGCAGAAAGCAACCCTCACAGCGAAACCTCTTGCCTCCCAAGGGCCATGCCCGATGCAGCACTGTGTACTTTGTTGTGTTCGTGCATTCGTGCATAACGCCGACCCTTTTCCCATCCACCAAGACCCTGATCAACTTATAAGCAACCTGGCATGGTGTCCTCGGGGCGTTTGAAGTTTGAAGACAGACCCCACCGGCAAACCAACCGACAACCACATAACTACTAGCACGTCTATAACTCTCTGTTATCTCTTCTCAGAAGGCTACTACTACTACATCTTGCCATCTTGCCATGCTCCTCCTCCTCCACATCAATCCCAGCGTTCTGGCACCGAGCTCCCCTCTTTGAACCACCAAACATACCGGTACCCCCTGCCAGACCGCTTCCCGCACGCCTCCCAAACCCGCCACTCCTCCTCCTCCTCAACCCTCACAACAACCCCTCCCACCTCTCCTCCTAACCAAACAGCTTATTCAACTCCTCAATCAGCCTCAATCGGTGTCCCATCACCACCACCCCAAACTCCGCCCGCAGTGTCTCATGCAGGAAACGCATGTCGGTTCCCATTCGGTACAGCCCGCTCAGCGCCACACCGTCCATGTTGTGCTCCCGAAACGTCCCCACGTAGTCCGAGCACTTGATGCGTTTGAGCCACTCCTCTACCTCATACACGTTCCAGCTGTCGGCCCGGTCTGAGGCGGTGGCCATGGCCAGAGAGGCGCTGCGAATCGCGGCGTCCTTGGGCAGCAGGTTGATCCTGGGGTGGTGGGTTTGGAAGGGGGAGAAGTAGAAGAAGACCCAATGTCGGAAGTGTGTTGATGGTAGTGAGGGGAGGGAGGCAGGCGCATGAGGGTGCGTGAGGGCTGGAAAGAGGTGGTAAGAGAGCGAGGGGGGAGGCCGCGAGCGAGCGAGGGTACCCTCACCTGCCCGCATCCCCCAGCTCCTTTATAAGCGAGCCCATCTTGGCGGGTATCTGCCGCGGATCCGACATGTTGAAGTACAGTCGGGTGCCCATCAGCGCCCCCAGCCACCCCGTGGGCTTGTAGTCCGCCTCCATCAGCACCGGCACGATCTTCTTGCGCTGCTGGAAGGCGTACTCCGCCTCCGTACGGCAGGCCTGGCTCTCCTTGTAGCGCTTGCTGACGCAGACGAGCACGGCGGCAGAGTCCTCGACGGCCTTGGCCATGGCCTCCAGGGTGCTTCCTGTAGGGTGGGGCGGGGGTGGCGTGCGGGTGTGGGTGAGAGGGTTGAGCAGGATGGGAAAGCCGTGACTGAGATCCGCGCCCAACTCTTTTCTATCACACAGTCAAATGCTACCCTCCCCTCACCCAGCAGCCTCACCGCTCATCTTGTCAATGTCCATCCAGGTCTGGTAGCCCGCCTTCTGCAGCTCGCTCTTGATTAGCATAACCGACTGCTGACAGCCCCACTCGTACGACAACATAACGTGCTGCGTCTGCTGCTCCACCTCCTCGTCAACCGCCACCAACCGCCCGCCGCCCTCCTGCAGGCTCTTCACGTCCTGCTCCAGACCTGTGCGTGCGTGTGTGAAGCATGTGTTAAGAGTACTGTGATTGCCGGAAGATGAAGTCCCCACAGAACCGCCACAGGAGCATGCATGTAGCATGTGCCTCTGTGTGTTTCGTGTGTCCGTACACGGTTACGGTTAGGTATGGGCAGCAGGTTAACACACATGAGCACGCACAACCACATACAACCACACACAACCCATCATCCTGCCACCCCACTCTTACCCAGCGTCCACAACGCGCCCTTGGCCACCTCCCGCGTCTTGGGCGACTCGGAGGTGGCCAGGATGGATCGGATCGAGTCCACCAGCCCGGGGGTGTCGATGATGACCGCCTTGCTGCGCTCGTTGAAGGCCAGGTTCCAGAGTGCGGACAGCGCGAAGCGGTGTGCGGTCTCCTGGTTGTGGTGCTTGCTCATCACCACCTCCGCCAGGATATCCACACCGCCCTGGGGGGCAGGGGGCAGGTGGGGGGGGGGGGGGGAGGAGGGCAGGTAGTGAGGAGGGGGGTATAAAAGAAGAGCAACCATGCGTTAAATTGATGAGGGTTAGGTGGGCGGAGTGCGTGTGAGGAGAGAGAGCAGGTAGTGAAAGAGCCCCCGGTAAGTAGGTGCGGAGGTAATACCATGCGGCATGCAGCTCGGGAGCCGCTATACACCACCTCTCGCCAGGACCGTCCACCACCACCGCCTTCCCTGGAGAACCCCTCGCAGCTCACCACCCCACTACCCTCCCAAGCTCTCCCACACCCCACAAACCTCCACCAACCCATAACTGCCCATCCATCCATCCGCCCCTACCTTGGCCGTGATCATCTCCTTGTTCTTATCGTTCACGCTCAACGACGCTAGCCCCTGACACAGCTTCCACACCGTCCAGAAGATGCCGTGCCGCATGCCGCCGTGACACGACGAGTCCAGCACCTCCAACATCTCACCCACCAGCTCCTCGTCCAGCTGCAGCCGCGGGTTGCCCTCTTCGTGCCCCACCAGGCAGGCCACCGCAACTGCTGCGTTGATGCGGGAGGCGGGGTCCTGAGGGGGGAATGCGGGGGGCCGGGGTGCGGGGCGGCGGCGGGATATGAGGACATGAGCGGGACGGGCGGGGAAGGAAGGAGACGGGCGGGGAAGGAGGGCGGGCTGCAGTGAGAGGTTCGCATGGACGTGCGTGCGTGCGTGTGTGCTGCCCCAGCCATCCCGGACATTCGCTGTGCCCTGCGCCTCCTGCCCTGGGCGCCTCCTGCCATCTGGTAAACCCCCATGCGCCCCCATGCTGCTCTTCCGTGAAGCAACCCCAGTGCAACAACCCCCCAACGACTCCAACCGTCGCCACCCGTCATGCACCCCTCCCTCCTCCTCAGTGTTTCCTCCCGCGATTCAGATGCACAACCCCCACCCTAGCATAACCCCCCCTCCCACATCCCAGTACGTTCCTACTCGTGGCCAGTTTTCTTAACACACACACTCGCCGCCCGCCGCCCTGCTTACAGCCTTCAGCCCGCACAAAACCCTCCCCACTACCCGTACCCCTACCACCACCACCCTCTCCGCCTCAGTGCATCTATAAACCCTTCTCCACTCCCCCCAAACCACTTTCCTTCTCCCCCCTCTTCCCTTCTCGTTTAACTTCCCCCCCTCGCCGCCCCCTCCTCCTCCCCCCTTACATGGCTCCCCTCCCCCCTCCTCCCCCCTTACATGGCTCCCCTCCCCCCTCCTCCCCCCTTACATGGCTGCTCCGCATGATGTCCACCAGCGGCTCCACCGCCCCCGCCTGGATGAGCACCGCGTGGTTGCGCTGGTTGTGAGCCAGGTTGCGCAGCACCGCGGCGGCGCGCGTCTGCAGCGTGGCCACCCGCGAACCGGTTTCAACCGCCATGCCGCCCACCTGTGTTGTTGTACGGGGATGGGGGGTGTACGGCAGGGCGAGGTGAAAGGGGGGTTGAAGCGGGGGAGGGAGGGGGTGGTGGAAATGGTAGCATGGAGAGTGAGGCAGGGAGATCAGGAGGGGTCCTCGGGCTCCCTGCCATGGCGGAGGGTTTTGGGGAACCGTGCATGAGCAACCATGGGGGGTTGCATGGTAAACCGCAACACCATGATGTAGGTTGTACGGTACATCCGTACACCGGTGCCCTCACCTCTGTTGTCCGGCAAAGCATCACGAGCTTGGGCACCAGCCCGGATCGCATCATGGGTGCGTGGGAGGAGTCCGCGAAGGCGGCGAAGGCGGTTAACAGGAAGCACATGGCGCATTGCAGGTCCACGCTGGGGGGCGGAGGTGAGGAGGGAGGGAGGGTGGGAGGGGCAGGTTGGGATGAAGGGGAAGGGACATGCTAATTGTGCGACACGGCTTCAGCCATGTGGGTCGTATAATGTTGCATTAGGTATAGGTAAGGATGGATTGTGTTCGGCGAGGAGCGCGAGGAGAGCCAGAGCAAGTGGCCTGAACAGGCCTCTTTAGGTAACCTGGGAGTAACCAGCTTGACATGCGGTGCGAAAAACCTGCCCAAGCAATGCTTGTATACGATACCCAGGTTAAGCAACCGCCTACTGTCGTACCTGCTGTCGCTGAGCGTGTGGGATATAAGCTCCACTGCGGTGCGGGAGGGAGGGCAGAGCGGACGCAATGGAGGAGGGGCAGCCTCAGTACAGGAGCCCAGTCTTGCCGAAGCAAGTCACACAGACGGACGAAAGCGGGCATCAAGACACGTGCACCCCGGATCCTGGTAGCGGCACGTAACCTAAGCTCCGGAGCGGTGTCATGAGGAGTACTTTAGTAGGCGCAAATGACGACAGCGTTTCGTTGTCAAAGGTTACAGCAATAGTGTGTGTACCTAGGCCTATACCCATCCTTATAGTAAAGTACCATAAGGGTTACATAAAACATGTGCGTAACCGGGCTGCTGAGGTCAGCCATGTCGCTTGTGGCACTTACCCAAGCCCTTCTCCACAAGTTGTTGGCAAACGTGCGTATTGCGATATGACAATATTTGTAGGGCTTCAAAGGCGACTGGGTAGCCTCGCTGGGCGAGGGCTGTCAGCGGTCCAAGTGCGCCCGACGTGACAACGTTCGTCTGGAGGGTCTTAACTCCCGGCATCTTGCTATTTACTGCCGTGGCGACCGTGTCACGAATAGCTTCTGTTGCTGCAAGTGCTGCTGGCAGAAGCTCCATATGCTCCTCGCCCGAGGGTGTCAGAAAGCGCGATAATGTCAGTAAATGCTGCTCTACGTTTACTGCACTTGTAGCTACAGCGCCCGCCACGACTCTGGACCTTATGCTGCGCAGAATGCCGCTGTTGTTGGTGTTGCCCGGGGTACCAGCCGCTCCGGATGAGTTTGGTCCAGAACTGGACAAGCTCAACGCCAGTGTCCTCAACGTCGTTGAGCGCCTGCAGCGGCGGGGCCGTATTGCGGCTGGTGTGCTGCGTCCAAGTGCTCGGGCACTGGCTCGACGCTGGGAGCCATTGCCGAGCATTTTCTGGTTCCTTTGTAGCCAAGCCTAACTATGCAGATTGGGTACAACGATTCAGTAATGTGGGATGCAACTTAAGTCTCCACTAGCATGGCTGAAAAAGGGAGCAGGGTGGAAGGGAAGCGGACAAAGGCACGTACGGGACCGCAGTACGAGAACTTGGACACTGCCAAGCGTCAATTTAGAGTCTTCTGCAAAATGCAAGAGGTTCAGTTCCGCTAGTTATTGTTGGCTCCCAAACGTGGTCGAAGAATCCCCTCGGCATTGAGCAGGTGCCTTGGCTCCGAAGGACCATAAAGGACTCTTCTTAACCAGCAATACAAAGGATACCTCCCAGCCACAGCAAACGCCGGACACATAGTAGGCCTCGTATAGCTCTTTTAACAAACATTGAACTTTTGTACTGCGGTGTCAGGCAGGCCAACCGCTGGCGATTCACCAAAAAGCAACGCTCAACACCTCCAGAAGTCATACGACTAGCATAAACGCAAACGCGTACCAATAAAATCGAAGTACGCATCGGCAGCCAGCGAGCCTGTTTCGGCACCGCTCTTTTTAACGGCATCTACGGCACCAACCTTTGTTCTCGGTTATCCCCCAGTACTCAGCAGGCCCTTAAAGGTGCTATAACGTAGCAAAGCAAGGGAATAAAAACTTTCGGCACAAATATCTGCCATTACATATATACCGGTACTTTACCATCGCTTCAACAGCGACCCACTCGCGACCCTTATGCATGGCATACCGGGAGACCTACCATACCGCTTATAGCACCTGCAACTCCGCATTTCTCCAACCCTAAGCACAACCATCCTGTCTTCTATCCTCTTAGTCAGCGACATGCACACTTCACACCTCTTCCCCAAGCCACCCGTTCCCAGCCCCATCACCCTTCTCATTCCATCATCCCTTCACGGCCCTCTCCCGGAACGCCCGATGCCTCATCGCCACCTCCACAACCAGCAACCGCTCAATGTCCACATCCTCGGCTGGCCGCCGCACCTCCACCACAGCCACGCCACCGCCATTGCCCTCCTCGCCTGCGCCCGCGCCCGCCTGCGCCGCCCCAATGCTGCTGCCCTGCTGGCTGCGCTCCACCAGTGTGACCACCTCCTTGCGGTTGTGCAGCAGGTTGGCCACCACCAGGTGCACACCGTAACGCTCCAGAGCGCCGCTGGCCTGCATGAACGAGGGGAAACAAGTGGAGCGCGAGCAGGACAAGCAACGCACCCTCAGCGGAACGGGAGAGGCAATGGAGTGTGGGCGGAACAACCACGAATACAGCGCCCAGTGCGCCCCAGGACAACAACCACCGCGACTCGGGTTGGGGCTGGGTGGGGGCGACCAGCATCAGCATCATAATGTGCTGCCTTTGTCCCATTGCTTGCTTTCCGCCTTCCTCCTTCCAACACCCGCACCACACCGCACCTTCTTCACGAGGATGCGTTGGTCCGTCTCCAGCTTGAAGCTCACCACGAACGCGCCCGGCACCCACTCGTGCACCAGCACGCCAAGCATCTTGGGCACCTGCCGACAGAGGGCGCAAGCGTCGTCCCTCGTCCGCAAAGAAGGAAGACATGGGGAGGACTCCCAACTGTGAGCGATAGAGGCGCGAGGGGGACGCTATGCAGCGCCCGAACCAGCATGCGCGTTGCGAGCCCCGTTCATGATGGAATCCCCATGCGCACCTTCTGCAGCTGCAGAGTCAGGGGGCCGTCCGCGCTCTGAATCTTGTGCTCCGCCTGCAAAGGGGATTGGATGGGTTCAAAGATGGCGACTAAAGGGAGGGCGGAGGGCAGGACGACATCCCAGGCAGGTACGCCGGTAGTGTAGCCCCAGAGATGAGCTCATGAGGCCACGGCACATCCCTATCCGTCAGTGTTGAAAGCAGCTAAGGAAGTCGCTGAACTGATGGAACCGCAAACCGCTTTGTCTCCGGGTATCCCGCACTCCGGAAGCCCCCGCCCGCGCCACCCACCAGCTGGGACCAGGGCACGTAGAAGTCGCTGACCGCCGCAGCCAGGTAGAACATGACACGGGACCCCAGCGGCCGCAGCAGGTCAGCGAGCAGCCGCAGGTACTGTACGACACATATAGTACGCCACAATGATGTACGACAATGGCGTACGACGGCATTTGAGAAGGCGGCGAATGTGGGGAAGGGGAGGGCAGCGGGAGAGAAGAGCGTTGTCCTCAAGTGGGGTGGTTTGGGAATTTATCGTAAACATGCTGCAATGTGACAGGCCGAAGGGTCATGAGGCCGTACACATAACCAAGACTGCCGGGAAGCACCTTGATGCGAATCCAGGGGATAAACATAAGCCCCTTCCCTTACATTGGCGCAACGGAACCAACCCAGCAGTCCTCAAGCACCCAGCCGCATGGCAACCCCCACCCCTCTCACCGTCATGTACTCGAAAATGGTCTCATACTTGATTGCCAGCAGCGTGCCAGCCCCCCTGCAGGAAGCCTGCAGACGCAGCACACGAGCCACCGCTGCGGCCTGCTCTGGGCGAATGCTGACGGCGCTGTCGCTGCTGGCGCATGCACCCGAGGATGACGGCCCCGCAGCGCCCGAGCTGCCTGCTTCGCTGTCCTGCTTTACTTCTGGGGCCAGACAGGCTATCCGGTTGACGAGCTCCGGAGGGTCCGTGGAGGGAAGCAGGTGTGCGAAAGGCTGCTGTGAGCCTGTGCGGGTGAGGAATATGACCGCGTAGCCTGCCTGCGCGTGGTGATGAGGAAACACGCATGTGAGTCATGCAAAGTCATACTTGTGCGTGCGGAACAGGTCTCCTGTTCAGGTTGTAGGGGCCGCACTTGACTGGACAACCGACAGCAAAGATGGTGTGAATGTACAAGGGAAGGCCAGCTTCGCGCGTGCCGGCTCCATGGCGAACAGACCAAATGAGGCGCACCTCAAGGAATCTCTCGGCGGACAATGCCCCTCGCGTCCCAGCGCTAAAGTTGTCAATGAAGCGAACGCAGCGGCGCTCTAGCGGCACGGTGGTGCCCCCGGACGTCACAACCACGATGGGTCTGTCGACAAGGTTGTTCCCTGAGCCTCCGCTCGTGCCGCTGCTGCTGGAGTGCCTAGACAAGAACTCTGCGATACTATCGGCTACGGCCTCGCCGGAGACCGGGCTGTCCGAAAGGAAGGCTTCGACGGCTGCCAACGAGGCTTCCTCGTCATTTCCGTTTGATCCAATAGGCCCATCGGCGCTGCTGGCCGATTGCAGCGTCGCATAACCCATTCTCTATGATACCTGCTCTGTGTTACCTACGAAGCAAGGTTGCTGCAATACAACGTATGTTACCAGGTGTTGCACACAGCTAACGGATCTTCTACGGCTTACACGTATGTGTGTTGAGGTTGTATCATAGATGTGCGGGCGCAGGCTTCGGTGATGCAAACCATGCCGGCATTCGGTTTGTACGGCGGTTGGCTCGCAGTCAAAATGTGACCATATTTCTGTAAGAGGAACTTCTTTACATTTGGTTTGCTCCTTACCGAATCATTTTAGCGGGCAGGAACTGTTGTTCATTCATGGAACATGGGTCAAACCAGCAAATCCTTTGTGACTTTAGGCACTTTACTGCGTATGGAAAATGTATAGACACCTGAGACGATTACCGCATCGTTAGAGCTTGACTCTAGACGAAGAAAGCAAGCAAGCAAGGGTGGAGTTACAGTCACTATGGCGCTGCCTTCCCTGCTACTATCGCAGCAGCATGATGAGGACGCAGAACAAAAAGACTTGCTATCGGCTGCTACTGCATTCTTCAAGTGGCGCCAGGCAGCTCTCAAGGTGGGGTTGCCCTACATTCTGATGGTGCATGTGAGCTAGACGAGCTAGACAGCATAAGACCATGTTACTCCGTCAGGCTAACTTCCGACGGGAACTGGAAGGAATACTTGAAGAGGTCGCTCAAGAGGAGGAAGCAGCGAGCAGGGTGCAAAAGCAGCTAGCGAGGACACAAGAAAGGTTAGTACGGACACCAAGCTGTCGACCGAGTCCTGAGGCGCGTGTACGGTTCACTTTAGCATTCTGTTTACCTAGGCGCACTCTAATCCTTAACTGGATACCTGGGGCAAACCCGAACATTGTAGGTTGGACGAGACAACGCAGGCCCTTTCGAAGCTGTCAAATGATCACCGTACAGCGCTGGTGCATATCGATCAGCTGCGTGCTCAAAATGAGGAGCTGTTTCGAGCTTTGGAAGCTGCCGAGGGCGCATCACGGTATGTCCCATGGGTCGCGTTCGTCCTGGTTGCAAGCCCATGGTAGAAGGACTAACCCACGTAATAAGCGCCTACAAACCTCGCCGCCTTTCATATGCAGGTCGAACGCCGAGCAGGCACGTACTGCAAACACCATGCACCAGGAGGAGGTTAGGCGTCGCCAGGTGCGGCCTTTAGCCCATTACCTAGTCAATTCTGGCTGCCCACAGCACATGGTGATCATGGTTACCAATACCATGCTATGGTTAGCGTGCTATGGTTACCGTTCTTACACCTCCCTTTTCCCTAACTGGCCAGGACGAAGCAAAGCGCTATGACATGGAGTTGGAGGCGCTGCGTGATCAGTGTCAGACGCTGGTGGCTCAGCAGCAGGTCTTGCTGGACTCGATGGCACAGCGGGACAGAGAGGTGCGCCAGGGGGCTGTCGGTGTCGTACCGAATACCGCGGTATGCTGCCCTACCGGTCTTTGACCCCCTTATTTCTTGGCTCACGTACGCCCTTTGGGAGACCCACGGCATGTGGGTCAGGATACCCTGCTGAACAACACATAACTTATGGCTTTGAACAGGTGGCGGAAGCGAATCAGGAGGGGCTGCACCAAAAACGCAATGCGGCGCGGCTCCAGGTGAGCCCTATCTACGTACCGGCTGCTCGATACGGTACCGGCTACATACCTACATACCCACTACTGTACGGTCCTACTAGTGTCATGGCGTTCCAAAGAAAAGAAAAGAAAATTGCATTAAGCACCCAAGCGGTCTCTTCTCCGCGTTGGCGATCTACGCCGTTTACAACCACTTGTGCTCGACCGCATCCATTCCGTGTTGAAGATACGTTGATCAAATGCGCCCGGGTGCCGCTGCAGGAGGAGGTCGAGCGGTTGGAGGCCCTCGCTCGTGCCACCGGCGAGCGAGCAGCGGCGGCGGAGGCGCAGGCCGCTGCTCGCTCCGAAACCATTGCCAAGCTATACGCGGAACTCAGCGGCCTGCGCGAGCGGTACCATGCGGAGCTATCTGAGCTGAAGGTATGTGGGTTGGTTGGGTTTCCGTTGCAAGGCGTCAAGCAGCCTCACGAGCAACGGGTCCTGTCCACCTTTTGCTGCTACTGAGTACCCACATGTGTCGACGTTCCCGTGCTTCAGGCCGCACGCATGGCTGCTTCCGACGTCCAGCGCATGCGGGAGCGTATGGACAGCATGCAAGCTGTCAACGACTCCCTCGTGGCTGCCAGGTGGGTCTGGAACCGAGGACACAGTACCCTGCTTGCAAGGATACATGGGGCATCTATCGTCGTTGTTTCGCATGTGTAACGCCGTGCACAGGTTCGGCTCGGTTGATCCAACAGCGCCTTGGTTTGACTGCAACCTGATCTTTACTTGTTCAGGGACGAGCTTCGTGCCTCCTTGGAGGGCGTGGCGGCCAAGTTGGCTGCAGCGGAGCAGCGGCTGAAGCGGCAGGCGGCGGCGGCCACCATGCGGGAAACCATCCTTGACGTAAGGCCTTTTGCTTGTGCATGCATGTACATCCCGGACTGCCTACCCTGGCCGCATGCATGTCTTGCAGCAATACGTGGTTGCATTATAGGTCTCTATGTACACTGCGATCCAAACGTTCCTAAAGACCGGTATGCGCTTCGAACAGGCTGTTGCGAGCATCGGTCGGGAGCTTGTAGGCGAGGGCGACGAGTCGCACACCCTGCAGGTAAGCCGGCGCCATAGTGCTTGCTCTCATTCGCCACTGCAAGAGAAGACCGTCCACCGCCAGGCCTTTTCCTCCCTCCCAGTGTTTGCTGCCCGAGGTGTTATGATGGAATCTGCGTTTCCAATCCTGCCCGCCCTGCCTCACCTGGTCTGTGAACTCCTGAACCTCCCGCCCCCTGCCTCAGGTCACCACCCGGCTCTCCACCGAGCTTGACATGGCGATGACCAGCAACACGGACCTGGCGGAGCGGCTGACATCAGCGGAGGCGGTCATTGCGCAGCAGCAGGGCCACGTAAGGTACGGCACGCATGGCGTACTTCACTGGGGTCCTGCTTGCGGGGCTGGAGCAAAAGGGACTTATCCGATCGCTGAAAAAAGGGTCTAAACAGGTCCGGCGGCTGATGTGTGACGTCACTAGGTATCGCATGGTTGCGTTTGTTAACTTACCCTCCTGCTTTCGCGCGCCAATGCAGGCGCATGGCTGAGGAGTGCAGCAGCCTGGAGGCCCAGCTGCGGGAGTCCCGGCAGCAGCGCGACGCGCAGCACCGCATCAACGCGGAGCTGGCTGCCGAGCTGAAGCGGCTGGCGGCGGAGTCGGCGCTGGGACCCATCCTGGTGCTGGACAGGGAGGGAAATGTGAGCGCTGGGACTGGAGGGGCATGCGGGCGGGCGGGCGACGAGGCTCTCCTGATGGGCCTGAGCCGATCGGACTCCCTTGGCGATGGCGGCTATAGAGCTCACGGGTCGCTGCCTCATCGGCTGTGGTCCATCTTTGGGGAATGGAGGTGTTGCTGAGGAAAGCACGGTGGTGAGCTCCCATGCATGGCTGTGCAGCGTGATGACATGCTGACCCTCGCACTCCTTCCGGACCCCTCCCCATCTTCTTGCCCACAGCTTGTCCCTCAGGCGCCGCCGCAGCCCCCGCCGCCCGCCGCCACCTCGCCCGCAACCTCCCAGCTGGAAGCGCAGTCCACGGCGGTGCGTGTCATCCTGGCGGACAAGGCCTTCGGGCTGGGGGCCTTATGCCAGGCCATTGCAGCGCATCCTGGCTCCGTTCAGGTAATGACGTGGCAGCAGCCGGACCAGGGTTCCCGCACAGTTAGCGCCCTCAGCAACGAGGTCACAGGCAAATCATCGGCATGCGGCAGGCTTTCGTAGCCGTACTTGGCCTGATAACGGGGGTTTACAGACCGGGGAGAGTCAAGTACCGGTATTCTCCTGGCATGCATTCGATGGCCATAACTCCTTGCATGCTGGGCTCTTCAATCTTGCGTGCAGGCCGTGCGTGCGCAGCTGGGCGAATGCCGTGCGCTGGCGGAGTCCCTTCGGGTGGATGTGGAGGAGGTCGGGGCGCTGCTTGCGGCACGGCCCTTTGAAGCGGAGGAGCTCGCGCGGAAGCTGCCGGCGCTTCAGGTGGGAAGTAACATGGTGTTCGCTCAGTCTCCCGGGCTGCTGGAGGCGGAGGCCTTGCATGCAAAGGATGCAAACATGCAATGTATGCGGACATGCAGTTGGGGTGGTAGCATGGTGTAATGTGCTGCTTGCTTTGCCGCCATGCGTGTGCAGGACCGGCTGTCGAAGACGGAGAGCTGTCTGGTGGCTGCGCGCGAGGAGCTGACGTCGAAGCAGGTAAGGGTACAGGCCGTCTTTTGCCCGGATGAAGGTTAGCCCGCCCTCGACAGCACGAGTGACCGACCTTCCTCTTCTTCTATCAGCTTCTGTATTGTACTGTCCATCGCGGAACTGCATTTCCATCGTGCCCTAAGCTCCTAACCCCCTAACCTACCTACCTACGCGGCCTCTCGCAGGTTCACGCCGTCTCCCTGGAAGCCCGTGTGCTGGCTGCGGAGTCTGCCCTACGAGGAGGAGCCTCCCTGCTGCAGGCAAGGCAGTAACCCATCAGGACAAGAGTACCATGCATCGCTGTTGCTGTTGCTCCAGTGCTCTCTCTAAGCCCGGCCTTGGCTTGCATCACGCCACGTATTCTGCTCGTGGCTCCTGGCCCATGTCTGGTCTGTTTACCTGTCACATGTTTGCGTCGTTTGCGTCCCATCGCTCCAGGGCTGGAGCGGGTTGCTGAGCGAGGTGGCTGCTGCAGAGGATGGGCGACTGGAGCCAGATGTGCGGCTGGGACTGCGGGAGGAGCTCAAGGTGCGTGTAACTTTGCACCCGTCACATACCTACACGCCACATGAGACACATCACGTTCCATTACGCTGTTTGGACTCCTCCCATGCTTGGAGTCTGGGGACTGCGAGGAGGACAGGGGGCTGAGGAAGCTGGGGCTGGGGACTGCAGGGGGCCTGATCCTTTGTATGAAGGTCCCCGCGTACCTGGGTGACGCATGCAGACTCGCGAGGATGCTCTGCACCGCGCCGTACTGGATCTTGCTGCCGCTGCGCCGCCGCTGCTGGGCGGGGATCCCGGCTACGCGGCGGCTCAGGTGGCCATGCGGGAGGCGGGCAATGCCATGATGGAGCTGGCGCTGACGCTGGGGGACAGGTGGGGTAAAATTAAGGAAACGGACGAGGCAACTAACGAGCTGGGGTGGGGTGGGGCGAGGGCAAACGAACACATGCGGTAATGCCAGTCCTACGGTAACAAGAAGCCCAGATCCGTACGCGGAATGCACGTGTAGGGGAAAGCGGTCGACCCATGGAGTGCGAACGTGGCCGGATAGTTTGTAGGACGAATGGCTGATCGAACAGAACTGAACGTTTAGTTCTGTTTAGTTCTTTTTTTTGCATCAGGTTACACTGCAAACTGTCAGTTGCGTGCTTGCGTCCTGTCTTGCCTTTTGTGCGCATACGCCCTCTCCCCTCTGCGCAGGCTGGTGGACGCCCCCGCCACACGCACCCGCGTACTGTCCGCGGAGCACCTGTTGCTAGACCGCGCGGCCGCGCTGGCGCGATTCCGCGAGTTGTTGGCGCGGGCGCCTGGGGAGATCGCGGACATGGTGGAGCGGCTGACGGCCATCATACCCGACCTGCAGGCCATCGGTCCCGCTGTGGAGGTAGGCGTTGGGGCCGTTGTTATTTTTGGAGTAAGGGTACCGGTACCAGCATGGATGCATGCCTCGTGCCTCTGTTTATGTTGAAGGCCGGCGTGGGAATTGGCAAGAGGCTGCGCGTTTGGGCTTGCGTTGGAGAGGCTCCTTTGCCTTTTGTCGTCTTGTCGTGTCTTGCCATACCTACGAAAATAACCGTGAAGCACCAGGTATTCCCCTTGCTGCCCACCTCCACACGCAGGAGATGCTGCGCTGCGTGCAGCACTACCTGGCTGCCGACAAGGAGGCCGTGGTTGACGTGGTGGCGTTGCAGGTGCGGTTGCTGATTACAGCTGCGGGGGAGCTTTGCGCGCGCCATGCGTGCATGCGCGCCTCCAGCTGGCTCGGCAGCAACGGTCGCTGACGTGTACTTGTGTTGAGCCTGTTCATGGCGCATCGCTTGACTTCGTGACCCCCATCCTTTGCTCCCCATGTATCTTCAGGGAGAGGTTTTGATGCTGCGTGGGCTCGTCCGCAATAAGGACATGGCTATCCAGGCGCTGGAGGCCGCGGGTGCTGGCATACGGTACGTCCACAGCGCATGCTGCAGAACAGCCTTCCCATGCTGCCCTGATCCCCTGGCGAATGCACCGCCGAATGCTGACATGGGCTCGACACACATGGCATCATTGGACTGGAGGACTATCCCGCCACCGCCTTGTGCCATGCGTTCTCCTCCGTCTCATCCCTTATGGGACTTTCACCACCGTCGTAACAACTGAATCTCCTCTTACTTTAGCACTCCCCTCATCCCGCCCACACAGCACCGGCTCCCCCACCAAGCGCGCCGTCAAGATGGTGCCCCTGGAGGCGCTGCATGCCGCGGAACGCGTGCGCGACGGGGTGGCGGGCGAGAAAGCCGCGCTGCAGAGCCGCATGGTGGACCAGAGGGTGCAGCTGGTGGCTGCCCGGCACCGACTTGTGAACTACATGGCGTCGCTGCGACAGGCCTGCGAGATGGCTGAGGTGTTTTATAAGTGGCGCACGGCAGCGGCGGTAATCAAGGTGCGCGATGAGTTGTGTGGGGAACTAGCGGGGATCGGTTGGGGTTGGGTAGGATGTGTAGGGCGCGTTGGATAGGATGTGTGATGTGGCCGATGCGTACATGGCAGCGCATGGCTGCGATTACCGTGCCCTCTAGCTCTCCGTGGTCGCGGGTTGTCTTGATGCGATGTTACCATGGTGAGGGCCCTGTTAAAGACACAAACCACTGACCGGTCACTGTGGTTCGCACAGGCCGAGCGGTCACATGCGGAGATGGTGGCAGCGCAGAGGGAGCTGCAGCGTGTGGAGCAGGAGACGCGCGAGCAGCTGGCACGCATGGAGGTGCGCGGGGTGCGGGATGGCATGGGCTTGAGCGCTACCGGGACGGGAACGGGTGGCATGTGAAACCACCCGACGGGTGATGCGTTTTAATCGCCGTGACGGCCAGGGTTCCGACGGCTTATGCGATGTTTCTTCCGTACGCAGGCTGACATGGAGGCCGCCCGCGCGCGGCATGCGGATGAGGTTGCGTCCCTCAGCGCCAACCACCTTGCGGAGGTGGCGGCCCTGAACAAGGCGCATGCGGCGGCGGTGACGTCACTGCAGGAGGCACACGCGGAGGAGCGACGGAGGGCCGCTCTGATGGCGCTTGAGGTGGGAAACGCCGTGTGAGGGCTGTGACACATACGGGCACCCGTTGTGCTCTTCTTGGGAGGCACTGTCACGTGTAACGGGCTTTCTTTCATACGCCAATGCCGTGTTTTAAAAAATGCCCTGCGGGCAACTGACGTGTGCGTATACTCGGCCGTGTCCCGTCTTGGTGCGTGGCAGGCGGCCAAGTCCAGAGTGAGGACGCTTCGGCGTGTGATGAAAGAGAAGGTACGCGGGTAGTCCCGGTGGGGGAGGGTTAGGCCTAATCGGCCAGTAGTTGGATACCGGTATCGTCTTCAGTGTGCTTACCTCCCACCGCTCCCGTCCCTTTGTTCACCATGTCTCCTCTCATGCTGTGGTGCTCACGACGTTGCAGACTGAGAGGTGGGAGGAATCCCTGGCGTACTCCGTTCTGTACTTCTGGCGCTTCAGGGTCCGACGACAGGTACGTGGCCTGGCGCTGAGGCTCCCATGATAATACACCGTGCAATACCACGCAACCTGGCTTTCCTGTTTCTTCTTTCTTCTGCTTCTTGAATGAGCGCCCAACTAACTTGCTTTCTGGTCACACCTTCTGGCTCTATGTACTCTCGTTTGTAACCGCACCGGTACCTCTTGCTGTTGCTGTTGCTAGGTTATGGCGCGTCAACGGTTGCGGGACTACTCCACTCGCCTACGAGCCCGTGAGGAGCCCGAGAACCTCACGTACAAGGAAATCCTGTACGGCCCTCGCATGACGGTTGCACGGCGGGCGGCGTTGCGACACAAGGACCCCTCCGATCTGCGCACGCCGCAGGCGGTGACGGGTGCGCAGGTGGCGCGAATGGTGCTGCAGGTACGATACCGGTACACCGATGTATGCCCCTGGCATGGCTTGACATGGACGGCCGCTTTGCACTGCTTTCCCTGCGTTGTCCCATCGTTCTCTGTGCTAGCCGTGGGGTATCGGCGGGCAATCTTCACGAACCCCCCCGACGAGCTGCTACCTTTGAATGAGACCTTGCGTGCCATCACCGGGCCCGTGTCCGCACTCCGCAGGCATGGCGCGGCTGGGCCTACGTGAAGCGCCAAGCCCACAAGGTACGGTTGCCATGCTGTACGGCACGTATGCCTTTGAAAGTGCCCCCTCCATCGTCCGTATCCGCCACCCTCACCACACCCCTCACCGCCCCTCGCCATCCGCACTTTACCCACGCTGCTTCAGGTTGAGGCGCTGACCGAGGCAGTTCCCACCTTCATCGAGAACCTCGGTGACCGCCGCCGACTGGAGCGAGCCTGGCTGGGTCTGCGGCTGTGGACCACGGGCTGTGCAACCGCGCGCGCTCACGATGCCATCCGCGACTATGAAGCGGCAACTGCGGAGGCCCAGGCGGCCAAGGTTGCGGCGGAGAGGGCGGTGGCGGAGATGGAGGAGGAGCGGCAGCGGCAGGCGTGAGTACGGAACCGGTGATAATATGGTCCTAGCCTCTCCCCATGTCCTTGACAGGCTTATACGCGTCCTAGTGTGAAAGGAACACTGCATGCGCTTGAAGCGGCATCCGGTAGTTCCCGGGTAGCCTGCAGTGTTGACGCTACACCCCCGCATTACGTCCGCACTGACGCAGGGTGCTAGCGGAGGAGGCTGCAGCAGAGGCTGCCGTACGAGCCCAGGAGCTAACCCTGAACCCCTACGGCTTCCTCCCAGGACCGCCCCTGGAAGGTAAGGAAGCCACGTTGGCTGCGTGTGATACGGTATTCGGAGTACGGAAGCAACATGATAGTGAGAGCTTTTGTGCTTTGTGATCACCCGTCCAGACAGGGCTGCTTGATGGCCATGCTTAACCTTGACCATACCGTAGTACCTAGCAGCTCCTGCGCAGTCTCATTCTGAGTATCATCCGCGCGCTCCTGCCCTGCAGTCGGCACGCAGTACCTGCCCAACGTGCACACCCTGCTACTTCCCGGAGCTCAAGCGCCCGAGCACTCCGCCGCCGAGGACGCCGTCGCAGCAGTCAGGGCCGCTGGCATGGCCACCGCGGTACAGCCGGTCAACGCGGCGCTTCAACTGCCCGCCGCCGCACCCGTGGGGAACCTGCCGGGCTGGGCCGCTTTCACCCCCGGAGAAGTCATGCCACCCGTCGCCGGCCCAAGCCAGGCCGCAATAAACGCCCTGGCGCGGCAACGTGCCACCGCACCCGGTGCCAGGTCATTGCAGGCTGTGGAGCCCTCACATGGCAGGACGGTGGCGCCCGGCGGCGGGGTGATGGGTGGTGGGGCTGCGGCTCGTGCGGCCTCGAGCGGGAGGGTGCCGCCGCCTGGGCGGGGTCCGCTGAAACAGGTGTCGGACAACCAGGGGGGCCGCGCGCGGCAGAGGGGCTCCTCGGGCGGAGGTGCAGGCAAGGCCAAAGCTGCTGCGAACCAAACCTCTACCGCAGGTGAGCTTTTACTAGTACGCTTGTACTAGTCTCAGGGGCTCCCCAGCTCATATGAACGTGAATGCAATGCTCTGTTGTAATTTATGGATGTTGACACTTGGTTGTGAATGGGTGGGTGACGCAGGTGTTGCCTCCCGGTCCGTGGAGGGCACGGCGTCGGGGGTGGCGACGCTGGCGGAGCGGGCTGAGAGGCTGGTGCGCGCCGTGGACGCTATCACAGCGGGCGTGGCAGGCACCGCCGACCTGCTAGTCCAGCGGACCAAGGTGCTGCAGGTGGGTTGGGTACTTGGGTTGCATACTCGCACTCCTGTATCAGCAGAGACTTACGCTGGCGCATGATTAGGATCCGGGTTTGGATCTCGGTCAAACGATAACGGTTTATCCCTTTTTCGCTTTCGTGGGCGCAGATGGACGCTGAGGATGCGGTCCCATTTGGTGAGTGCTTTGCCTTGGCTCCGAACTGCTGCCGACGTTTTGCCTAGCCGAGGCCAGGCCCTAACGTCGATGGATCCTCTCTTGCTTGCAGATGAAACTGTAGACCGAGCTCTGGTGCAGAGCGCTGCGGCGGCGACGGCGGAGGATGGGTCCCCGGTGAGCCTGCCGACACGCCGGGTGCAGTCGGACGGTACTGTGGCCATTGAGTACCACCAACAGGTATGAACCGGCGCTGGTGCTAAAGATCTTGCAACCTGTTGCAAGCTTGCAACCCTCTAATTGTTAGTTGCATCCATCAGACATCCTTGACCTTGCAGAGCTGACATGCTGCCGGGTTGTAGCACGCGCCGTTGTAGAACCTATATATGTGGGTCCCCGGTATGCGTTAGCAGCGCTGTCAGCTGACGTCTCCATGTGCTGCACTGTTGCCCACAGCCCCACGGTCCCATCGTAAGCCCGCCCGAAAGCCCTACGGTCGTGAGAGCCGGTCGCCACTTGGAGCCTAAACCGGTTGCATGGCCGACGTCCGGCGAGGATGGGGCCCAACAACATGCGCAGACGACGGTGACGGTTGACGGAGGTTCCGAAGCGGGAGGCGCTGGGTCCCCGGGGCCTGTGGATGCGACGACCACAGGCCCGTCGGAGAGCGCAGAAGCCGCAGGGCCCAAGCAAACGCAGGGCACCAGCCGTCCGCAAAACGGAGTGCAGCTGCTGCTCGGCCGCGCGACAGGTAGGGCGGGGGCGGGGGAGTGTTGCACATCAGAACGCCCTGTCGGAGCTGAATTGCCTGGTGACCTGTCAGAAAAGGCTTACGAGAGGCTTAACAGCATCAACACCGTGTCGCTCTAATGCTTCGCAGGACGTGGCAGGGATCAGAGCGACGGACGCCGGGCACAGGCGGCAAACGGGACCCTCGCCCCGCAGCCGGGGACAGTCAGCGGCGCTCCTGCCAGGGGCACCGCAGGCCGACGCATCCACAATGCAGCGCCCGGCGGGAGCCTTGCGAAGGGGAGGTTGTCAGCGCGTCCTGCACCGGGTCCGCCATCATCAGCGCTCGTACCAGCAGCGGCCCCAGTGACGGTGCTGCTGCCCCGCACTGTTAGCGTGCCTAGGGCCGTTACGGCTGCACAAGTGGAGGCTATGGCCGCAGGTACATCGGGATCCATCGCTTTGCTTTGAACAAAGGGGACACATGCTGTTGTCTGCGTTGTCTAGCAACTAACCAGTGCTCAATCCTGGCCACAGGTGCGTCGGCGTCTCAACCTCAGGTGCACAGCGTCTGGCCGCACGTGCCAGCCAACGCCCTATCAACCACTGGACCCAACACCGCTGAGCTCATGCGGCGGCGGGGCGAGCAGATCCCGGAGCCCCTAGCTCCCTACTCACCGGCATCCGGAGCCCCTGCCGCAATCACCTCATCCCAGGTCCCTCCCCTGGCGCCGCCGCCACAGGCTCCCATGCAGACGCCGCTACCAGCGCCCGCTCCCGCCGTTGCCAGGGTTGGCAAGGTCGTGCGGTTCGAGCGCATGACTCCTCCTCCAAACGCTGGCCCCAACGCACCCTCCTCCTGGCCTGCCGAGCAGCAGGGCCCAGACGGTTACTTGGGCCCAGAGCCATCTCTTGGAATGGAGGACCGAGGCCCCGCGACGTACATCCAACTTCCTTCGCCGGTCAAAGCCACCGTACGACTGCCCGGCGGCGGTGTTTGACAAAATGCTGCATTCGCGTCAGCTATAGTGTTCACAGTTTTGTTACTTGGCCGTGTTTACATGCGATTAACTGTTAGTTGGGCTCGATTACATGCGATTAGCACGCATATCCTGCATAGTCTGTTTGGAAAGTTGCCAAGGCAACACCCGTGCCCAAGAGCACGAAACGCCATAGCGCATATATATTATACGCCTTGACACATACCTGCATTCGTCACACTAGCGGTGATCTTTTTGTAAACGGGCCTGGTTCAACCCATACGTGTCGTCTCCTATGAGTTCGCAGTGTGTACCCGAAGTCCCTAACCCTACCGGTATGTACGACGGCCATACATGGCCTATTTATATGCATCCAACGTGTATTTGGGTACGCATGCAAACGCCCCATGGCAAACCTGCGGTCCCCTTTCCCCATGTAACAAACTCCCTATTAATTGTCTCCCCCCACAAGCCGGTCACTGCTTCTGTGCCCAGCGCGCTCGCTGGCGTAACCCGGCCAACCATGCTAGCAGGCTCCGCCAATCTAGTAGTTGCGGCAGGCATCCTGGAAGGCCGTCACCTTTTCCTCGTAGTTCCGGTAAAAGGTCGTTGCGATGGACACGAATGGTGCCTCAATGTCCTTGCCGGGCGGCGCCTGCACGGCAGGGTCGAACCGGGCAAACATGCTTGGGTGTGAAAGTCAAACCCTCAAGTCACACCCCCACTGTCGCACAGGGACGCGGTGTCTTTGCGGCCTGGCCACAAGCCAAAGAACTCAAAGCAGACACCTCTACGCAAGCCGGCATGCAGCTGCTTACCGACGAGACGTCGAAGAAGTCTAGCCCGTTGGCCGTGGCCCACTCCTGCGCCATGTCGATCCGGACTTGTTGCCGCTGCGGCGGCAGGTCCACCTTGTTGGCCACCATGACGGCACGCAGCGGCCGTTCGCGGTCAGGTCTGCGTGGGAATCACGGGGACAGACAAGATGGCAACCAGCATGTGGATGCCGTACGAACAGCTGAAGGGAGCTGAAGGCAGACATTCAAGTATGCCGTACATGTTCTCGCTGAGCTAAGGGCTTGAACTGACATCGTAAGGCGGGTAAGGCGCCGCCTGCTTGTAGTGTCTAGTTGTACCCCAAGAGCGCATGCAAAGGGCAAGGCGTGCTGGCCTGCGTGTGCTATTGGTTAAATGGGTACGCAAGTGACCCCAAACCCTGCGCCCCCTACCGTGCAGACTTCAAGAGCTCGAGCCAAGCCTTGCATGCCTCGAAGGACTCCATGGAAGACACGTCGAAGACAAGGATGGCGTAGTACACGCCGTTCCAGTACTGTGATATCTGATCCTTGTATAGCTCGTTCCCCGCGGTATCGAGCAGGTAGAGCTCTACCAGGGTAGTGGTGTCCGGGATGTTTACTGGCGCGACGGTGACGTCCACTCCGCTGGTCTGTACAAGCAGCATGTGCCCAGGAATGTGTCCACTCAAACAACCCTCATAGGGTGCGTCATGATGCATATCGGCAACAGCGGATACTTACCATCGTGTACGCCTTAGGAAACTTGCTCCCTTTGCTCGTGAACATGGAAATGAGCGAGGTCTTCCCAACGGTCGCCTCTCCTGCGGATGCAAGGAAGATTCTTCTGTAAATTCCCAGTCTAACGACTTAATTACGATCCCATGTAGAGCTTACCAACTACTGCTACTTTGCATCTTAGCGTCGCTGTAATATCGATGGGCTTGACTGCCTTGACCATTTTGAGCAGAACAACAAATACGCAGAAGCTGTTTACCAAGTGCTCGTCGAGCAAGTAGTCGAAGCGACAACATCCGAGGGGTCAACATAGGTGTTGTACACGCGGCCGTACAGTTTTGCTGGGATAATCGCATTCTTACTGACTTTCAGCGCACGAACGACAGCATGACCTATACTTGGCAATTTAGCTTGTTGCCTGTTCGCTATCATGTGCAAGTCGCTTTGAGACCCTCGACGTGCCGCGGGAAAACCCTCACCTCTGCCATGTGTAAGGGACGCCGAGCCCCCTGGAAACCTTGTTTACCATGCTTTGGGCTGGCGTGGAACAGGGCCTTCGTGTGGGCTTCAGACGCCTGCATTCAAGACTGCTGACGTCCGTCCAATACCGGTACGCTAGCTGTTCAAAAGCCCGGCGGGATCGCCTTGGACTGTACGGACTCGCCAGGTCCCTGCCCTGAAACAGCACGCTAACCACACCTGCAAAAGCGCACCCCTATTCCACATACAAAAGCGCACCCTATTCCTCCACCACTCCACCCATAGCACCCTGCATGCATGCCTTTCTTCCACCCCCTCTTCCACCAAACGCCCATGGGCATTCCACCATCAGAGGACTTCCAGGAACCAGGAACCGCCAAGCATGAATTCCCCTCCCTACTCTCCTGCCCCTTTGTAAGCCCCAACTCAAGGTCTCAAGCGCTCGTTATCACATGTACGCCGATAAGTCCCAAAGCACCACCTGTCCGTCCAGACCCGCAGACGCCACATGCCACCGCGCCTGTCCCCCAACCGCAGCAGCCGCAGCAGCAGCACATGTCTTCCGGCCGTTCGCTCCTGCCGTTGCCGCTGCCGCTGCCGCCGGCCGCACATGCAGCCCGGTGACACAGGCGGTGTGGGCGGCGGGCTGCCCCGAGGCGCCTGCGCCGCAACAGGAGAGGGTCAGAGACCGACAGTGAAGCGCTATCTGGGTTGCTGCTAGAACCCACAGTCGGCGTCTTCGTATGCACATGACGGCATGAGGCCATACTCTTATCGTCAATGTAGCCCTATACGGCACACCCCACCTGCGGTGCTCGTCCCTCCAGGTGTCGAGGCGCTGATGTGCATCTGGGCTAGATGCCGTACGATGCTCGGACTGCCGGCCGGGTAGCTGCCGCCTTGCGAGGGGTGGCTGCTGCTACTGCCGCCCAGCGAGGGGTTGCCACTGCTGCTCGACGGCCCGCCTAGGTATGCGGCCTGCTGCCAGGGCTCCTACGCAATCGGGTTTGGAAGGACGCAAGTGTAAAAGCCTTAAAAATACGTAAACAGTTACCTGAGGCGGTAAGTATGTAAGATGCTAACGTGCTCCATGTGCCCCACCCTGCATGCAGAGCGCTGTGCGCTAAGAGCCCGCAGCATGGGGTGCCACCCACCTGCGCGCTCCGCCTCGTCAGCACCACAAGGCAACCGTCCCAACCGGCTCCAACCGCCAACCGCTCCGAAACCGCCTCCAAGCACTTCAACGGCAGCTGCTGCCCTGCTAGCCGCACCACCACATTAGCCTGTTGCCGGGAGAATTTTACCGGAAACAAGGAGTGAGACATACGTAGAAGCAGATTCGTGCACGTGACCAGACTTTCCCGCCCAGCCCAACCACTGGCACCTGCCCGTTCACCTCCTCGTTGCAACGGCCTAACCCGAAGCCTTTACAAGCTATAGACTACAAGCCCCCGGCTGCTGCTGCTGCTGCGGCGGCTGCTGCAGTACATCAGGCCCCCCACCTGTGGCCCCCGTACGTAGCCCACTGCTCCGTCATGAGAGGCGTACAGCAGCGCCTCGTCCCCCGGGCTCCAGCACACCGAGTGCACCCAGCTGCAGCCCTCGTGGGACACCTGGACACCGGAAGAGAAGGCGGCGAAGAGAAGGCGCCAGCGGCACGAGGCAGCAACACAGCGGATTAACAGGGGCGCGGTGCGGTGAGGCGCGTGAGCGGGTGAGCGGGGCGGGGGGTTGGTGCGGTTGCATCGCATGCGTAGCGGCGCCCGCAAACACACGACACAACACAACACAACACAACACGGCGCAGCACCCACCTCAATGATGCAGTCCCCGAATGAGGAGTTGGGGGGCAGCGAGCCGGCCGGCGCCTCCGTTTCGTAGCCTGCACGCAGAGGGCCCCACACAGCGGTGCTACTCAAAACAGGCTAGTCTCAGCAAGCATTACCGTTGCCTCTACTTGTAGTGTCGCGTCCATGTAGCATGGCTTTGGGGAAACGGGAAAGCACGACACAGGCAATCCTCCTTCTGCACCCCTCACCCCCTTCCCCCCTCACCCCCTTCACCTACCCACCTTGCACGTAGGCATTGAACAGCCGCACCCGCCGGTCTGTGGAGCCTGTTGCCAGCACCAGCGAGTTGGGGTGCCAGGCCACCGCCACCACACTGCTCTCATGGGCCTGGTGTGTTGGCAATAGGGCACATGAGACATGACAGGCAGGCAGGCAGGGGCGGAGCCCACGGAGGACGTTTCCGCAGGGCACGGGAGTCCAAGAGGAACGAGTGGATGACCCAACAACACTGATACGCAAGGCCGTTGAAGGCTTGACCTGAAACGCCCAACGACCCACATGCCACACATTCGTGCATATTTCCCTAGCAAGCCAGGCAATCGGGGTGCTAAGGGAAGCAGAGCAGCTGCCCGCACCAGCCGGCGCCCGCAACCCCCCACCTTGGTCAGGGTTTCCGCGGCTCACTTTACCTATCCCCCCACCTTGCGTATCATCTTGCACGCCCACCACTTGCTTTCGGGGTCGTAGTAGCCCACCGACACCACCTTGGCAGCACTGCCGATGGCAAACTGAGGGGAGAGGAGGACAGCAGAGCAAAGGAGGACAAAGAGAGTCATAGGTGGAGCAGGAGGTTAGCATGAGTCAATCTGTCCTAAAACGGCATGCGGGCCCCACAAGGAGCAGGGTTTGGGAACCACACATGCATGGTCACGGTAGTAACCCCACAGCAGCCCTGCTTCAGTCATCAATACCGGGACGCAGCAGCACTTCAACAAGCGGTGCAGACAACAGCAGGGACTCCCCTGCATACCTTGGCTTCTGACGGGCTCCACTTCACACACAGCGCCCCTTTGGTCAGCCGGGTAATCACCATCTGCTTCTCCCATGACGCGGATCTGGTGCTGGTTTCGGAGCCGGAAGCTGACCCAGATGGGCCTGATGCGGCTGTGGACGCTGCTGGGGCTGTCGTACTGGCCGCGGCCGCGGCAGATGTTCGCGTCCATACGAACGCGTTGCGATCGTGCGAGCAAGAAAGGATCTGGTCTGTTCTGGGGGCCCAGTCGAGCCCTGATACCACTTGCTGATGCCCCTGGAGTGTGGAAACCTGGAGGGTAGAAGGGGCCGGGAGGGAAGGTGCATGTGTGTTCACTGTGAGAAGCAAGGTGCAGCGTTGGACAGAGGCAGCTCTGGGGAAGGATACTTGGCTTCAGCTCGCAAGTCCAGGCCCGTCTGGCTAACCATTACACGACACACCTTGGTCCAAGACAGCGCCTCGCCTGACCCTGAGGCGCCTGAGCATGCTTCGTAAATAACCACATCGTTCCCGCAGTGCGATACGGCGATAGCTGAACAATCGACGTTAAATGCAATGGCCTGGATAGGCCCTGGAAGTCGACTCCGCTCCGCGATACAATTCATGGTCTATGAACTATTTGAAGTAATGATCACAAAGGGTGATTGCACCTAGCTGCTCTGTTTTCGCACCGGGCGTCTACGCATTGCTAGCTTTTGCCGCGCTTACGCTTTTGTTGCCGTCATTCGGCGTCAACGACGCATATTGCATGATAGCAAACTATGCTGTAGGAATTTATGGTAGACATCAGCGCTGTGCAAATAGTCTTGAGACGTCTGTAGGACTACCGGTTAAACTGCAACTCGGCAAAGCGGTCATTCCCCTTGGAGAATATGCCTTATCGTAAAATCTATGGACCTACGATAACTATGAAACAAGACATCGTATCCAAACACAAGGGTGTGTGTCAGCACTGTCTGCCGTGATCCTGCGTGCCACCAGGAATCAACGCCGGTTCGTAATGCAACACCTGCTTATCCTATACCTACAGAAGAACGACAGATTGGCATGCCCCACCATCCCTGCGTCAACATCCGGCCAAACGCCACCCTTCGCAACCAATGCTGTACAGAAACTCCTCACGGCAACCTGGCCACTACACATGCCCTCACGCAAGCCTGCGCGTTGCTTAACAGTTGCTACTCGTACGCAGGAAGCACCCTCGTCCTCAACCCCTAGTCAAAATTGTCTTCCAGGTCCTCCAGGTTTTCTTCATCCAGGAAATCCAGCGCCCCTAACGCCGCAGCCCGACCCTTCACGGCTGCACCCTGCAAGCCGTGGTGTAGTGGCGAGGGAGAGGCCTGCTGCGCCACCACTGCTGCTCCGGGAGCCTTGGAAGGCTGCTGACGCGGATCGGGCCCGCAGGAGCTACCGGTAGTGGTAGCGGGCGGCTTGTTGCTCCAGCCGCAACCTCCTCCTCTTCCTCCGTGCACGTCCCTGGGCTGTAGTGTCTGCACTCCCTGCCGCTGTTGCTGCTGCTGCCCTCCCCGGCAGGAGCAACCGGTACCAGAAGGGAAGTCCGGAGCCTGGTGCTGCAGCAGAAGCGGTGATTGCTGCGGACCCGCCGCCGCCGCCGCCGCGTCTGCAACACCTCGCTGCATTGAGCCGTTGTGGGACCAGCCAACCCCCGAGCCCTGCTGCTGCTGCTGCTGATGCCGGCCTATGTGCCCCTCAGCCGACCAGCCCTGTTGACCCACCGGTGCATGCCCCGCTGCGGACCCTGCCCTTCCATATACCGGCAAGCCCAGTGCTGCCGTGCTCCGGGGGTGCGTCTCCTCCTCCTGCTGCTGGTGCTGCTGCTGCACCCCAGGCCGAAACCCCGCACCCCACCCGCACCCCCCATGCCGCGCCTCATCGCCCTCCTGCCGACTCCCAGGCCCTTGCTGCTCATGCGGCGGCATCCCGGCATGTCCCCATCCCCCATGCAGCTGTGAGGGCGGGTGCTGCCCTTGCTGAGGCGCAGGCTGATGGACTGCTGGCAGTGCTCGGGACGTACCCCCAGCTCCGAAACCAACCCCGCATCCGCTGCTGCCACCTACTCCCATGCCTACCCCCTCTAGCAGCCGCTGCAGGCCGGCAGCAGACACGTACATGGCGCTGCCAGCGCCGGCGCCGTGGGTCGGGCCGACCCGTGGGTCCGTGCCGCCGCCTGTGTTTGCTGCTCGCATGGCGTCCTGGCAGGTGCGGATGATGTGGGTGAAGACACCGGAGGTCTGCATGAGGGCTCCGGGGGCGCCCACCACGATGAGGTGCCGCCGGCCTGCAGGGAGAGAGGGGGAGAGAAGGGGGAGAGAGGGGGAGAGAAGGGAGAGAGGGGGAGAGAAGGGGGAGAGGGAGGCAACAGGGAGAGGGAGGCAACAGATATGTAAGACAACAACACGCAGCGGCGGAGAAAGTCCGTGTCCAACGCGTTCGCAAACTGCGTTCGCAACCTATTAAGAAAGCCGTTGTCGCCGCTACAGCTGTGTGCTGTTGTCACCCAGGTTGGGGCTCAGGACATGAAAGCGCCATGCAGCACGTTACTTAGAGAGAGATGACATAGAGCGGAAGCTCCTTTTTGTACGGTACGGTATTCACCTCGGGTCAAGGCCACATTGAGACGCTTGGAGTCCGCTGCAAAGTCCGCTGCTCGGCTGACCGTTGTAGCTAGGATGATCACCTCCTTCTCGGCACCCTGATGACGTGTGGGGGCAGGAGTAAAAGGACAAACATCCGGTGACGTGTGTGTGTTTTGAAAGAAGCACGGCAGAACACCAGGAAAAAGAGGAAAGCAGGGGAAAGCCCTCCAAGCAACACAAATACACAAAACAAAGCAACACCAAAAAAGCCGCACCTGGAATGAGTCCACAGTCGCGACCTGAACCCCACCGCCGCCGCCATCCCGGCCGCCACGTGCCGCCGCCCCTCCCCCACCACAAGAGTCCCCCTCCGCGCCGCCGCCCTCTTCCGCCGCAGCAGCCTCACCGCCCTCCTCCTCCCGCTCAGCCACATCCCCGTTGCCAGCTTCCGCCCCCGCCGCGGCCCCCCGCCGCGACCGCTGCTGCTGTGGTTGCACGCTGCCGGCGGCTCCCCCAGCCTGCCCCAATTGGGCCTGCAGCGTTCTCCGGATTGTGTTGACTTGAGCGCGGTAGAAGCAGATGACGCCCACCTCCTCCGCGCACACCCCATTGTCGAGCAGGGCGGCAACGGTTCGTGACACGATGTGCGCCTGGGGGGGGGGGTAAAGAGGATAATTGACAAGCTGTATGACACGGCTTCACCAGGGGGGGTGCAGAATGGGCAGGAGGTTGGGTGGTTGCATGCAGGAGGAGCGAACAGGTCTCGGGACAGGGCTGACGATCATCATGCAACCAACCAACCATGCAACGCACCGCATGCAAACACGCACCGCATGCTCCGGGTAACGCAAGGCATACCCTCCATGGGTGCGAGTGATTCGTGACCGCCACGCAACTCCCTCCTCCAGTCGCGTATGCTGCACCCCACGTCTAACGCAACGCATGCCACGCAACGCACCCCACCTCCGCAGTGTTGTAGCTGCTGCGTGTGAACCCGTCCAACTGGGCCTGCCCCTGAGCCTCCACAAACAGCAGCGGAGGCAGGCAGGGCAGCAGCGGCCGCCGGTCGGAAGCGGAGCAGCCGTCTCGCAGCTTGCCGCCGTAAAAGGCAGCGTTTGCGATGCCGGAGAGCTGTGGGTGACACCTGGGAGGGGCCGCGTGGTGTTGGTATTTAGTGGGGTTAGGGAACACATTAGGGGCTAGGAAGGGTAAAGACGCAACAGCAACAATCGCAACAGCAGCAGGCCAGGAATGCACGTCCGTCACATGCGGTACGACATCCGAGCAACGGCGGTATGTAGTCATGAAGCGCACGACGCGGCCGCTGACTGACCTGTATTGGTAGGTGAGGAGGTGCGACTCATGGCCGATTTGTGACAGCCGTACGAACAGCGGCCGCAACAGGCTGTCCAAGGGGCCGGCGGATGCCGTTCCTGAGGCTGCTGATGACCCGTGGGTCGCTCCTCCCGCCGATGCTGGCTGGGCCGGAAGCGACAGGTATGCGGGCGTGGCGATGACAGGCGGCAGCTGCAGCGGGTCGCCCGCTGCCACAAGGTACCTGTACGGCAATGAACAGCGACATGTACAACCCATGTTTACTAAGTCGATTCCCTGTTGCGAATGTTGCGTATGCATTGAGAAGGAACCGTGGGACGCGCGCGTGAGCTGACAATTACACCTGAAACACGACCTCGAACATGGTGTCGTTCAGTCAGAAGCCCCCCAGCCGTCCTAGCCTTCTTCCGTACGACCAACCGGCGGCTTCCGTACCTTGCTTTGGCCCTCAGCAGCGGCACCAGGCTGAGCGGCTCCGTCATCTGGCTGCACTCGTCCAGCACCACCACCGTGAAGCTACCGCCGCAGGCGTCCTGCAGGGTGGGGGAAGCACCATGCATGACAGCTTGACACCTCATGTTGAGGGGCCCTAGCTGCAAGAACGCAACCCAGCAAGGAGCCTTTCGCCACATGGCTGGTTTTCCTCTGTACGCCCTTTCCATGCACCCCGCGCCACCCTAATCCTGGTGGGGTGGTATGGGCCGGGTAGCAGCCAACGCAGCAACACATAGCCAAGCTTCCTCATACAGCTCGCCAGTTTCCTCTTTTTACCCCGGGCTCCCTGCCTACCAGCACCAGGCCCACTACCAGCCCCCCCCCCCCCCCCGCCCCCCACCTCTGATGAGGGCTGCAGCAGCGAGCACACCGTGGCCCCCACCACCGGACAGGTGCGCAGCGCCTTCCGCCGCAGCTTCTCCGCGCCCGCAGCCAGCGCGGCCAGCTCTGCCTCTATGTAGGCCGCATCGGAGGGCGAGCTGGCGTCCTGCAGGCAGGACAGGGGCAGGACAAGATGCGGGAACTTGAGTGCTGGGTCCAAACGCCTAAGCATAAGCCCAGGAAACGAAACATGCGATGCCGTGCAGGCAGCATCCAGCCCTGCGGTGGGGGAAAAAGCCTTATTTTTCGCACCCGGTTCCGCCCTCCCTCCCCTCCTCCCTCCCCCGCTCGTCGGCCTGTTTGCCATTCTCACTCAACACATTGCTTATTTCTGTTTTCCCCCGCCAACCTTGAGCGCCTTCCGCAGCTCCGCAGCCGTGTCCCGGCTGTCGTCCCCCGCCCGCAGGCTGCGGTGCAGCACGGGACGAGCGATGCGGTCCACTGAGCCCAGCCGCAGGAAGTCGCTGAAGCCGGCGTCCTGGAGGGTGGGGAGGGTGATACCAGGCAGTTTTGAGGAGTGGGAGGAGTTGTGAGCTGTGAGCGGTGGTGAGGAGCGGGGTGTGTGGCGGAGCAAGGTGGGGCCATGCGCGGAGTCATGCGGCGGCAAAGTGGGGCTTTAGAGAAAGCGAGAGCGCGGAACCCGAGGAGTGCCGTACAATGGGGCCAACATGTAGCCCAGCCAGCACAGCACAGGCTGACATGTCCTTCCCGGAGCTCATGCCTAGCCAAGTAGCCATGTGACAACTAGCAAGCATGTTCCATGGCGCACCCCTTCCCTGTCTCTTGCAGCACACCCACGCGCACCTGCAGGCCGATGAGCACCCGGTCCACTGCGACGTTGGTGTGTGAGGCCAGCAGCACCCGCACCAGCGGAGGGGCGCCCCCAGCAGCAGCAGCAGCAGCAGAGGAGGAGGAGGAAGAGCCGGTCTTCATGGCAAGTGTCCGGCCTCCCTTACGTCCCGCTGCTGTTGATGTTGCTGCTGCTAGCGCTCGCTGCTGCTGCCGGCCCATCTCCACGAGCATCAGGATGAGGGCGACTAGGAGACTGCTCTTGCCTGGGGACAGAGGGGCCCAGAGGGGGGCAGAGGATCAGGGCAGGATGGGGCAGGTAGGAAAGGATGGAGGTGCGTGAAAGGGTCATGGAGGTGGCAGGAGGCGTGCAGCAACACAGCGGAGGACTCCGGCGCATTCCTGAGGTAGCTAAGATGCGCGCTCACTCCCGGTACCGGTATGACAAGCAGGAGGGACAGAGTGGGGCTACCCTGTGTGGCGGCTGAACATGTACGGTACGGCAGCTCACCCGAGCCAAAGGGTCCATGCACCAGACAGACGGGCGGCTGACACTCCGAGGGTGCTGGGGCAGCGGCAGCAGCGGCAGCAGCGGCTGCACCACCCGGCCCTTTAGCACCTGCCAGCCCGTCCTGATCCATGCCCTCGGCCCCATCCTCCTTCCCGCCTCGCCCCTCATCATGGCCGTCTTCCTCCTCCTCCTCCTCCTCTTCGACATCGTCGTCAATGCAAACCCGGCGCGCCTTCCCTCCACGCCGCCCGGCAGCAGCACCAGCAGCATCCCGGGCCGCCTCCTGCTGCTGCTGCTGTACCCCTGCCCCGTGCTTCCTGCGCCGCCCACCCCACACCAGGACATCATCCTCTTCATCCTCATCCTTGTCGTCGTCATCACCAACACCGATGACGCCGCCGTGGCCATTCCCATTACCGCTTCTTCTCCCGCTGCTGCGGCTGCTGCGGTTGCTGCACGCCTCACCTCTAGCGTCCCCATCCTCTTCGCTGCTGCTGCTGCTGCTCCAGTCCGCAGCACCGGCCTTGGCCCGAGCCCGGCCGGTACCACTCGACCTTCTCCTCCTCCCCCACACAGCCTTGTCCTCCTCCTCCAAATCCTCCTCGCTACTACCGGCACCGTTGCCATCTGGGTTGCTCTCACCATCACCATCCTGATCGCTCGCGCTCCAGCCCTCCTCCTCCTTCGCTGCACGCTGCACCCCTCCCTTCTTAGCGCCCTTTCTTGCCGTCCCTCTGGAGCCGCCGCCGGCACCGCCACCTCGGCGACCCGTAGCCCTCCCTGCCCCCGCGGCCGCCGTCGCTTCACCTTCTTCTTCTCCACGTCTCCCTTCCTCTTGTCGTACCGGGCGAGGTGACCCGTACGGCTGGAACCATGAGGCGCAGTGCAGCAGTACGGCAGCCTGATCCGCATTCAGCTTGAACCTCGTAATGTGGTCCCGAGCAATCGCAATCGGGTCGAAACTCACGCTTCCCTCCGCCATGCCACCCTCATGCTCCTCCCCAGCAGCTGCACCCGCTGCACTGTCACCTGCCGCACCCGCATCACCCGTGGCCCGCTGCGCCTCAGCAAGCCGCGGCTTCTTGTAAGCGCGTGCAGAAGGACCTCCCTGCCCCTGCAACCCCGCAGCCATACTCGCCAAGTTAAGTCTGGGATGTGGCGCCGGTGGCAGCGACAGCAGGTGCCGTAACAGCGGCAGCGGTAGGGTGGAGCCGCATGCGCCCGTGGTGGCTTTGGCTGCTGCTGCAGCGGCTGCAACGGCGAGAATGGATCCAGGGGCGGTTGGCGGCGCTCCGATACCCTCCAGCAGCTGCACCATTTGAACCTCGGATTGCACCTCGGGGCCCCGGAGCGAGTACACCGCCTGAGATCTGCAGGCATGCCGGGCGACATGCAGCCAGCATGCATGCATGCGCAGGTGACGTGTATGTTTGACCGGCGTGCAGGAATACAAGAAGGAAGTGTGAATACGGATAATGGCACGCAACGCAAAAACCTTGGGGCACACGGTCCCCACCTCACGGTGCCCGGCGGCGGCGCCGTCAGCATCTCCACCTCAAACTTTCCGTCCCGGTCAGGGCCGTGCCACAGGCTGCGGCACACCGCCCGCCAGCCGCCGCCAGCGCCCGGTCCCCCCCAGGGCCCCGTCTGGCCCCCCAGGCCGGCTCCCTGCAGCAACGGCTCGGAGCCGATAATCCAAAGGTCGTAACGCCTGCAGATGGGAGACATGCGGGAGTACGTGGAGGTGTTGGGGGCAAAACATTATCTAACAAATGCAAACAACTAGAGTCCCAATCCCAGAGCCCGTCGAGGTGTTGGGGGCGGGGCGGGGATGCCAGCTCAAGAGATAGCCCAGAGAAGGTCAGAGGGATGTATAAAACAGAATAGGTTATGATGAGTGGCGTGGCGGCGCGGCGCGGTGCAAGCAATGTGATCGGTAACATGACAATGCGGGTATCACCACCATCCGCTCACCTCGTGTTCTTCAGTCGGCTGCGAGCCGACGGGATGGTCAGGTAGTACGACACCTTTGGCGCACTTCCACTGCTGCCACCGCCCTCCCCGTCCTCATCATCCTCCCTGCCGCCTCCCGCCCTGCCGCGCTTCTTCTTCGCGCCGTAACCACCGCCGTAACCACCGCCTCCGTCGCCGCGGTTCACCCAGCATGTGAGTGTGCAGCTCGCAAAGTACGGCACATGGCTGGGCATGCATGCACGCTCGAGCTCCGCGGCCTTTGCGGGGGCGGGAAGCCGCGCGAAAGCGCCTCCTGGGTTGGCAGCGGAGGCCGCGCCGGCTTGCTGGCCTGGCCGCCCATGCTGGTTGGGCGCCTGACGGTTACTGAAGTGTTGATGGCTTTGATGTTGTTGCTTGTGCGGGGCGCCGCCACCGGACCAGCCTCCGAAGCTGCTGTTGTTGTTGGTGTTGCTGCTGTTGGCGGGTGGTACGGCGTTGAGAAGGCGTCGTACGACGCCGTAAAACTGCTGTACGGGCTCGGCCAAGCGCAGATTGATTTCCTCCACCAGGGCGCTAACCAGGGTGCTCCTGAAGTGAGCAAGCAGAAGGCAACAAAGGAGTTGGGAGCAGGGCAAGGATTACTAGTTTACTACTTTACTAGCCATAACTTGGCGCTATCGCGGGTTCAAAACGATTACGGCGGCGAAGTGCATGTCTCCACCAGCCAACGAGACAAGGGGAATCCACGCGCTCTTGACACGAACGCCGCACGCCATACCGGTAACTTCGACCCCAATTCAGGAAACTCCCATTCCTCACGTCCCATGTACGGCCACAACACAACCCCGCAGCCCCACAACCCGGGTGTCTCACTTGTAAGCCTCAGCGCTCGTAAAGCGTGCTGGGATGGCCACCACGCGTCGAGCCACGGCCGGTTGATCCAGGGGGGGCAACGTGAGGGCCGCAAAGCCGCTACAACCCGCCATGGCAAGCGCACCCGCACTGCTACTGCCGCCAGTGCTCCCTCCGCCTGCTACCGAGGCGCCGAAACCAGACGCATCGGACCGCGCAATGGGGGTAGGAGCCTTCCAAGGAGCCGGCTTCTGGGGTCCTACAAGCGTGGTTGTGGCTCCGGTTGCCCTGCCTGAAGCAGCTGTGAAGTTAGGCTGTCCAACAGACGAGGCAAACCCGGCCGCTGCCGTTGAAGGTCCTTTGCATGCCTCCGATGACGACCACCGAGCCCGCGCGGCGGCGACTCGGTTTGCGTCCGCAGCCGCAGTGACAGTGACCCCGGAGGCGGCGTTACCGCCCCATGCACTCGTGCGGGCGTTGCCAGCATGCTGCTGCTGCGGCTGCTGCACTGCTGCTGCAACGGATGCATGTATCGTGGAAGCTGGATGGGCGAGAGGACAGCCCATGCGACTGCTGCGCTGATCTGGGTCGCTGGGCGTAACAGAGGTACCGAGCACTGCGCGCTTCTGGCCCTTCCCACCGTCACCCCACGCATCGTCCTCGTCATCCCCAATCCCTGCAAGGTCCTCATGCATGCCGAAAGCAGCCCAGTCGGCGGCTCCGGGACGTGTTCCAGTCGGCGGCCTCCCCTCCCGAGCCCCACCGGCCTCTAGCACCCCGGGAACACTACATGTGATGACGTTCTTTGAGCCTCCATGAGCCTGCGGTGGGCCCTGCGACGGATCTAGTACGACGATCTCGTCGGGGATCGCGTCAGCGCCGGGAGCTGAGTCCAAGCCCCAACGACGCCGTGCAGAAGCCACCTGGTGGGATACTTCGGGGCCGCTGGCTGTGACCCGTGGGTCGGCCCCACTTGGTTGCTGCCATGCAGGTCTGCCCACACCCGCTCCGTTTGGCGGCAGCGAATGCATGGGCGGGCCATGCATGGGCGGCTGGCCCCAGCGCGCTTGCGCTGCTTGATGGGTGCTGTTACCACCACCCACAGCGGCAGCAATGCCAGCAGCAGGAGGCGGAAGGGGAGCAGCACCAGGCTTGTTGGCAGCGACGGCGCCAGTGCGCGGGTTCCAGGAGCCGTTACCGTTGCCGGCTGCCTTGCTGCCGCAGCTGCCCCCAAGAGCGCGATCCTGATCTGGGTCGCCTAGGTCTACCACATCTGGGCCATCCAAGTCGGCACCAAACTCCGCCCAGGGGTCATTACCAAGCCGCCCCGGCGGGGCCTGCTGCTGCTGCCTGTGCGGCAGCGGCGGACGCTGCTGCTGCTGGTGCTGCTGCTGCAGCGGCGGCGGCTTCGGCTGCTGTCCGCTTCCAAGGTCCCAATCTGGGTCGTCTAGCGACAGCCCGGTGCCATGCGGCTGGTCCCAGGCCGGGTTGTTTGGCGCAAGCACCCCCGAGGAACTGCTGCTCCTGCTCCTGCTGCTGCCACCGGCTGCGGGGGCGCCATTGAAGCCGCATGGATGCAGCTTTTGCTGTTGCTGGGGTGGTGGTGCTGGTGCTGGAGGCGCTTGATGCGTCGTCATCGTCGCTGTTGCTGGAGGCTGCGGCTGTGGCGGCGGCTCGAAGTCTAGGCCGATGAGAGCGAGGATGTCGTCATCTGGGTTTGGAGGGTTCGATGTTTTGGGATGGGGAAAGCACGGTTGGGCAACCAAGACTCTGGCAAGGCAGGGATACGCTTAAGCGAGTTATGCCTATGCAAGGAAACCAAACGCAACACCCAACAGCCAGACCAAGCTGCGGCACCTACCCGAGCGCACATGCGATGTACCGGTGCCCGCAGGCCTGGGAGATGTGATTGTTTTGGGACCGGGTTGCGGAGGTTCGGTCCTCAGCCTGTGCTCCGCTCCGCCGCTGACCCCCCAACCATGCGGGCGGCTGACCCCAAGTCCATGCGGACCTTGTTGGCCAACGCGATGGGAGTCCGGAGCACCTCCAGTCAAGTGCGGTAAAGGTTGCTGTGGAGGCTGGGAGGTATCGGGGGGCATGTATCGCCCTTGTGGTTGGCTGCGCTGAAGCGGCTCTGGTCGTGTCCCCACCAGGTTATTGCTGTGTTGGTGTGGCTGCTGTTGGGGATGCGTCAGCTTGCTAGTTCCGGCGGGCTGCCGTGCAACACCTTCTAGCTGAGGTCCATTGCTTGGATCAGGCTGAGAGGTGGTTTGGGGGGCGCCAAGCGGCTTGGGCGGCATGAAATGCGGACCGCCGCGCCGCCCGAGAACAGGAACCACGTTACCACGTGGCCCAGGCGCGGTTTTGTCAGGTCCCGGGGCAGCTGATGGGCGCTTATTCTCGGCCGTTGGTCCTGCGTTGCCGGCCTTCGCAGCGCCAGCCAAGCTTGCCGGAAGCTCGTCTAGACCGCAACGCTCTTCGACAGTGACAAGCAATCCACCAAAGGCTTTGATTGGGCTGTCCGATTCTGAACTGAGCGCTGCTGCCGACAGACGAACACCTTCCCCAATTTGCCGTCCATCGGCATCGTGCAGCGAGACAAGGCCTGCCTTCGACTGGAGGAACCCATCTTCCCACGTCTTCCGCTTTTTCACAAGGTGCTTGGTATACAGGCATTTATAGTAGTCCATAGTGACTTGCGTTGGAAGGTCACAACATGTTCGTTTGCGACTCAGTAAAGTAAGGAAAGACTGGACAATATACAATAAATAAGTATCGCCTATAACTATGCTGGCCCCATTACCCTGCAAGTGACACACGGGTTGGCTCGCTCGCGCCAAATCGGACAAAGCCTGTACGGCCATTAGCAATCCAGCTAAATGCGGCAGCCTATCGGCTATCGCCCTATCCTATCAATATCAGTAATCTTAATGCAGGTTATCATGGCTTGCGGTCGTAACACTTCAACTCAGGGATAGAACGGCTTTGCAGAGCCGGGCGGAGCCGGGGGCATGCCAGGCATGCGCGGCGGTGTCCGCTGGAGTTGGAGCAGCAGACTTGGGTTCTTCATCTTAACCTGCAGGACAAACAGTAACATATGCTTCTCAGGTACCAAACCAAAGTGGATGGCTGGAGAGATGTCACATCTGGGCTCTCACCATTGCGTTGACGTCCGCGAGTCGCGCTTGCATGAGCTGCAGGCGCGCCTTAACCACGTTGTAGCGGTAGCTCACATGCAGGCGGACAAGGTCCTCTGCGGCCGTTACGAACTTACAGCTGAGCAGCTCCACAAACTTGTACTCCATATTCTGCAGGGGCAAAAGACCAAGTCCAGTCAAGCATTATCCGCTTGTATAAACCAGCAACACGTCCTCGCTCTCATTCTGGCCCACGAAAAAAGGATCAGTTAACCTTCTCCTTACGCAGCCTTCTACAGCTTCTTGAATACGCACCTGAATGAAGTCCAGCCGCGCCTCCCCGGTGGGCTGCATGATGAACACCGCAAGGTAGATGTGCGGCTCGCGAATGCACTGATTTAGCATACGCATGAGCACAGCGGGGTAGTCGGAGAAGCTGACCATCAGCCGCTGCGACTCCTGCGCACAAGGAGATAACCGACAGTGGATGGTAACAGACAAGCCACACCGTTGGAAAGCCGCAGGTCAGGCCACCCCGCCAGAAATTGATGGAGCTTGAAGCAATGTGTACTAAGACAATTAAGAGCTACCGGGCAAGCAACACGCGCACCTGCATCTCCTTGAAGGATGTCTCGGTCAGCTCGTGCACGTAGAGGAAGAACAGGTTGGACTCGCTGCACAGCTCAACCTGGGGACCAAAACAGACCCGGGGGGGGGGCGGACGAGTGGGATGGGGTGGGGCTTGTTTTCAGGGATTGGGAGTATCTCAGGGCGTCGGGATCTAGGGCATGGCGCAGCATCCGAACACAGGCATTGACCCAGAAACGCCACACATCCTGTGTTCCAGCTTTCTATGACGCCGCCTGCAAGGGAGCGCCTTGGCGTGAAACGCGCGGATGCAATGTCCGGTTACCCCGTGCGGTACGTACCCGGATGCACTTGACCTGCGGCCCCTCCTGCTGCACCAGGATCTTCACCCGGACAGCCTCCAAAGCGCCAACCTTGCAGGGTTGGGAGGGTACGTGGGATACGGGTGCCGTACATGGGAGGCAGGCACAGGGCATGTACGTCAGAGGACAGCATGACAGGTATGGAACCCGTTCGCCCAGGGTTTAGGACCCGGGTGAGGCCATGCCAGCGTGTGGAGCTGCGCCAAGGGGCTGATGCACCCGGATCTGCCGTACAGGAGGAGGGCACGCCGGGCCCTCTAGCGTGCCGTACCTCTGTTGGCAGGTCCACGTCTGCAGAGGAGCGCAGCTCGAACGGCACCTCCCGCTCGTAGAACAGCTGGAAGCCATCGGCTGCGGGCAAGGGGTGCATGGGAGGTATGCAAGGCGATGGCTTAGGGGGCTGCAGAGCCCTGAGAGCAGAGGAGGGTCTGGGGGTGGGAAAGGTGTTTTGGCTGGCCAGGACATGCGCGCTGTCATGAGCAGCCAGAGCAGAGCTGTGAGGGCACTGGAAATGCAGGTGGGGATCATGGCATCAACCCACCAATCAGTGCCTCTGCTACGAACTGTGCGCCCAGAGCTCGAATCCGTGCAAGCAAAACCAGCTAAGGACCGGTGAACTTTCCTGATAACGTGACCCGTGACAACTTTTTCCGCGTTGCCCTTACCCAAACCCCCGCGCCTCCTGTGCTTCTAGGTGACCCGTGTCGTGTCAGCCATCCGAGTTGACAGGCTGACCCATGCCGTTTACAAGGCCAGCAATCCGTTTGTTACCCACCTAAGCTAGGATCCAGCTCTTCCAGCGCGGGGTAGTCCGGTGGCGGTGATTGGTCGTCCATCGGGAAAGCCGTGGTAACTCTGATCTATGCTGGATACGTTTGCTTGACTCTAATTATTGTATACACAGACTAATATGCACTGCTGGTGAAAGCCCCAGCCGGAGCTGTCACATTAGTTACCAGTCAAAGCCCGGGAACCGTATGAAATGTATTGCCGGGAAATTAAACACCCTACGTCAGCAAGCACAAGGAAATGCTAATGTGTAAATGATATCTTATTATATTGCACTTCTCGTATGGCAAACAGGCCCCTCAATAACTTTTGGCATCCAGTAAGGACTCGTAAGCAGCTCTGTAGTCACCTGTGATCGGGTAGGCAAATTAAGGGCCAAAAGGGTCAACGCTCCAAGCATGTGTCGTACCGCCTAACAGATACTCGTTAAGCGGTTGGGGCATAATGGCGCGTCTGGCCTTAGCCAGGTCAAATTCAGCAATAGTTGCTTCAGTAACGGCACACGCGTCAAACTCTAGCTAACGCATTGGCGGCACCAGAAGCCAACGGATACACGACCCATGATGTCACGTCAAACATGCTTGCCTGGGTATCATGGCTCCCAGGCCATCCCTGCGCCCGCAACTCCAGACATCTCCATCACATCTAGCCATGCAAAGCGCCATCACCGCGCAGTCCGAGCCTGCATATGCACGCACAATTTCCACCACTGCTTCGTCCGTTCGAGGGAACCCCATCGCAGTCCTGCTGCTTCACATCATTTCACCACTTCAACCACCAATGGATGACAACTGAACCACATGCCCGTACCCCACCTCACCCCCTTAGTGCGCCGACCTGCCATGAAAACAGCCCGCCAGCACCTTCCTCAGCACGACCCCGCACCCCCCCACACGCCCCTCATACCCCCCGTCCGCCGCCGCTCCCTCCTCACCACTCGTCTTCTCCCCCACACCACTATCACTCTCCAAGCTCCAATCCGCGCAAGGCGGCGCCGAAACCTCGGAAAGCTGCTTCATGGCCTCGCCGTACTGCCGCAGGGCCGCCACCGCAGGCTCGTCCCCGTGGTGACCCATGGGCCGCGACACGTCAACCCCAGTGTCGGGCTGCATGCTGACAGCGGTGGGGATGCTGGAAGCGCTGCTGGTGCCGTACACACCGTGCGTGTCGTACGTACCCGCCCCCGGCTCCTCCTGGCATCCGTACGGCGCATCCTCACGCTCCCGCTGCAGCAGCTCTTCTGGGGGCTCGAACGGCGGTGCTGGCGCGAGCTTTAGGGTATAGCCGTCGTAATCTGGGCGGAGTAGGAGCAGGCAGCATGTGAAGGGGGTGCGGGGCAAAAAGGAAACAACTAACTGACCGAGTGATAAGGCATCATCATGGGGGTGCGGGGAGGACGAGGTTTGCGACCCGGCGAGTTCTCCAACGCGGGTGAATGAATGAATGACCGTTACAAACGGGTGTTCTCCAGGCCTTGATCGTAACCCGTAAGCAGCAATCCCAAAGGGGCTTCAACGTTGCCCCCTACATACCCCTACCCACTGGGCATGCATGCATGCCTCCCCAAACCCCTCCCATCCGTTTCCTTATTTTCAAACCCCAAACCGCCCTCCCCCCCCCACACACACGTGCCTGGGTACTTCCGCGCCGCCAGCATCCACGCGCACACGCCCGCCAGCGGCCCGCCCCCCGCGGCCAGCTGCATGCAGCTGTCCAGCACCTGGCCGCACAGCACAGCACAACGGTCACTCATTGAATCACTCCGGCAATCACAGTACGTTCCAGCTCGCGGCCAGTTTTCTTAACACAAGTGGTTGTGTTAAGAAAACACGCCTTGTGTGAGGGAGAACATGCGAAGGCCCAGATGTGGTGGGGCCTAAAATGATAACTAGCTAGCAATCATCGGACTGTCTTTGGTTGGCCGTGTCCTTGGCAACCGGTGTTACGATGCCAGTCACTTCTTGTAGCAAAGCTACCACCTCCAAGCCCCCGCCTCCCTACCTCCCGGAACGCCTCCGTGCGGTCCAGGTTGTATGAGCAGTCGCGGCCGTGGTAGCTGGTGGGCTCCCGCTTACCAAACTCTGCGAAACATAAGAGGAGCAGGAGGAGCAGGACGCAGGAAACACGAAGCAGGAAGCATGTATGGTAGGGAGCAAGACGCAGGGAACAGGCATGCCGTCCTATAATCGTTGACGCTGGCGCCGTAGGCATACGATTCCCCTTCCGGCGAAAGCCATGGCGGCCACTTGGACCAGCCCGCTCCGAATACACCGGAAACACCGCCCGCCCGCCCTGCCCGTGGCACGTACCTGACAGCACCAGGGGCTTGCGCAGACTGGGTCCCCCACACAGCCTGGCGTGGCTTCGGAGCCATGAGCGCATGAACGACCTGCGCCGTCGTTCACAGCCCGATGAGGCATATATGGACTAACAAACACTGCTGGTGTGTTCCAGGACGATTGTGTATTCACGCCTTAATCCCTTGGGTTCTGAGCCATATTCAACGCACCCCAATACGGTATTCTGCGCCCTTACACATCCGTGCTCCTGCAAGCCCTGCGCGGCGGCCAACATCACACAGCTGCAACGGATCCCAGCGCTATGTCCTGCCGACATTGGACACACGCGTGTATAGCCGCACCGCCCTCCGCTGTCATGGCGCCCCTGGCGCCCCCTAACCCCTGCCGCCCCCCATCCCCTGCCTCCCCCCATCCCCTGCCTCCCCCCATCCCCTGCCTCCCCCCATCCCCTGCCTCCCCCCATCCCCTGCCGCCCCCCAGCTCCTGCCGGCGCCCCCCCCCAGCCCCGTCCACCTGAGCTGCTCCTTGCTGGCCTCCAGCGGACACCACTGGTCGGGGTACAGGTGGATGCATGCAAAGTCCAGGGAGGGGTGCTCGAACAGCGCCGCGAAGTCGGCGCCGTGGCGGGCAGCGGACTCGTAGGGGTTGTGCTCTTGGAGGTCTGGGTGCAAGGGGACAGCAGGGAGGAGGGAAGCAGGGGGAAAGAGCAGCGCGTGGGGAATGCATGGGTGGGAAGGAGCAGTGTGTGGGGCGCATGCATGGGCGGGAAGAGTAGTGCGTGGGGCATGCATGGGCGGAGTGAATGGTGAAGGATGAGAAGGAGGCAAAGGAGGACATGTTTCTGTTTCGAGGTGTACGGGTACGGGCAGTCATTGTGCTGCCCTACTGCCGCTCACCTGGGGTGCTGGGGCCGTAGAAGCCCTCCAGGCCCACGGTGATGAGGTGGTTGGGATCCACACTGCGGACAAAGTCGGCGGTGGACGACACCCACTCCTACACCCACAACGGAATCATGGCAGACACACTCATCAAGCAACACAACAAGTCATAGCTCGCACTCATTGCGTACTCAGTATACGTGTACCGGTGCAGAGTATAGAAATAGAGACACCCCAAGCAGCTATGTATGCAGGTAGCGAGGCAAAGCCAACACCCCGTAGGACACCTCAGCATCCAAAGCCTTGCGGCTCTAACTACCAGCCAGCCAGCATTCCCCGGACTCGCCTGCAGCACTGCGGCCCCGCCGGGCCCCTCGCAGCGGGGCTCGTTTGCAAGCTCCCAGCCCAGGATTGCTGGATCCGAAACGTACGGCACCCCTGTGACCGTGTTGTCACGGCTCACGAGAGCGGCCACCGCGCGGCGGAATATGGCCTGGCAGTGCGGGTCCGTGTAGAAGAGCTCCGTGGGGTGCTGCCTGGGGGGATTTGATTGGGCGGGCGGAAAACGACCCGTGGGTCATCGAGGGCGATGGTGATGGCGAGAAGGGAACTTCGGACCGCCCCGTCAAAAGCCCCCGTTAAAGGCATGCTTGGGTGCATGCACATGGGAAAGGCAGCCATGGGCTGTCGTTGGGTGGCATGGAATTGCATGAGCACGCGGGGATGCATGGTTAGTAGGACTTACTGGAAATCATGCTGGGCCTTATCCAGGATCCCGTGCCGCCACCTGCGCAGAAAAGTACGACAGGACTGATAACGCTCCTCCCTTGGCGGCATAATGGCACAATACCGTCACACCACAACGGCAGAATACCGCTACTCCGCAAGGTTTCTTTGCAGGCGCACCTGACGTACGCTGGCATGCCGCCATAGTCGTTCCAGTAGTTTGTGAACGCCAGGAGCAGCCTGCATAAGACAAAAGGAATGGGGAACGGACGGGGAATGACCCACAAAGCTAGCTGCCCCGCTTACAATGTCACAGTGTGATAAGCATAGGAGGTAGGAGTGTAAACCCACATCAGTTAGACTCCTGTAGGGCGCATATGGCATACTCCATGCGGCTAACAGCCACCCACCGTATACCGCGACGCCCAGCTTCGCTGATTAACCAGTCCAGGCCACGCAAGACGTGCTCGTTATACTTTCCTGGCCCAGAAGTGCGACAGGAAACGTCCGGGAACATGTCATGCTGTCACACGACGAAGGCAAGGTAGGTTACAAATGGGTCACACCTGGCTCTGGCTGGAGTGCATTCCATTCGTCTGGGCCATCGCAGAACGCCCAGCACCTTATTACTGTCAAGTTCAGCCGCTGCGCCTCATCTAGTACTTCATTTACATATGACCGCTGCCCCTCATCCGCTGAGTAGGCCTGCACAAATGACAATGATGCTCTGTTTGCCACTTGTGTGCTGCTTATCTGTCGCTTATCTGCAGGACTCCTAGGAGAGACCCAAGGGCCATCAAATCTTCGTGCGCTAGCGCCATCCATGTGCTTATTGCCGCAATAAACGCTATTAATTTCATGCATATTTACCAGTAGGTAATGGCAATTTGCTCCAGCGAAATAGAACTGCTTGCCGTCTACAACAAGCTGGGAGCCACAACGGCGTACAAGCTGCATTATGCAAACCAACAGGCACAAGCCTGCTACTGTAAACCATTACGTGCGTGTTTCTTGTTGCTTTGAGCGGTGAAGTGTAGTTGCCGTACCTTTGACCATGCCTGGCCTGGCAAAGCACGCAGCATAACTTGATGTATTAGACTCTCGCTGCTTCAACGTGACAAACTTACTGTGTTATACTGCTTATGTATGCTACTATGCACACCAAAAATGGTTGCAATTATGTCGCGAAGCCATATTTACCAGACCTTTCGGCTTTCCGGTACCAATTTAAATAGTCAATAATATTTTACTGTTATTAAGATAAAGGAAAATGACGACGACGTTTCCTCGTACGATGGGTTATGGACTGGGAAGCAGCTTGCGGGGAGGGTCTACTTGGGGACACGACCCATACGATCACCAGATGCGTGACCAAACCATGACTGCCGCTCCAACGTTTCCCCCATTCAAGTTTGAGGCGCGGCGGGCACGCATTGACTGGCGCCTGCTGCATGGCATTGACATCAGCGCGATGGTCAGTTAGAAGCTTGCTTTTATGGAGGGCGCGTAAGGAGGGTTGATGGAAAGTCGGTGACGTGAACGTCTGACGCTCTTGTAGATGCGCGACGTGGACCTGGACACGCTGGAGAAGATTGTCAACATCGTGGCCTTTGGTGACATCGAAGCAGAGGACACTCGCCATCTTACGGAGCTGAACTTCATTAAAATCTTCAGACTCTCGCAGATGATGATTGAGTACCTACTATATGTACAGGACTGCCTGCAGAGCAGCAACAGCTGGCTTCAGCAGGACAGGTACGGCAAGGGTACCCTTGGCCTTGCAAGTTACCTAATGCTATTTTACTGGCCAGCACACTGGCGCGGCACAAAACGACATCACTAGTTACCGTGGGATGTCTGAGCTCGCCTTCGGCTTGACAGACCAGGGATAAGTGACCCGTGGGCCAAGGCGAAAGGGTTCATGCATGGGTGGAATGCGTAATGCATACATCGTTGCAGCAATTCAAGTTGTTGCACGACTTCCAACAGGAACAATATGGACAAGTACATTCAAGCCGCTCGCCTCCGCCTTCGTGAGCTCGAGGCCAACCTGAAAATGAACAAGAGGGAGCTCCGCCGCGCGCGCAAAACCATTAAAACCTACGAGCTGCTGGCCGTTATCAACGACGGCAAGGCCGCCAAGACCACAACAGCGGCGCCGCCGGCGGCCCCGGTAGCGCCACCGTCCCCGCCGCCACCACCGCCGCCGCCACCGCAGGTGTGTGGAACCAGTCATCCAGACCAGACACCGACCCAGATCGCTCGGGCCTGGGGCTACCGCTGTTTGTGTCTAGCGCGTTCATCCACACACACCGCGCTCCTCACCAAACAAAGCCAAACGCATCCTACCCTGCTAAGCAAATCAACCGCCATGCTGCGCTGTGCACAACATTGGCCTTTTTTGCCGTACAGGCGCCGGCCAAACCGGAAATCAACCCGGTCAACGTGGCGATGGAGGCGCTGCTTCGCAAGGAGCTGGTGGTGCTAGCAGAGCGGCTGAGCAAGGCAACCATGGAGTGCCAGGCGCTGCGGGGGGAGCGGGACGACCTCTACCAGGTCAGCGCTGCCCAGCCACCACACAACAGCGGGCGCCGGTTGCATGCATGCTAATGCCTTGTCGCATTAGCAAATTTAGCATGGCATTCACCGTACATGGTGCCGTAATGCTAGGAAAGGGGACCTAAGCACCGCCTGTGCAGTGCAGCGTGGGGTTGCTTGCGTGCTTGCTGAGGCTCTGTGTCGCCTGCATGCAGGCTGTGAAGGACCTGGAGGCTTCTGTGAAGGCGAGGGCACGTAAGTTTAGAGGCAGGGTGGCGTAAGGGGACTGCCCATGTGGACACGGCATGGTCGGGCCCTACAGGGTTTAGTTTCCGTGGCAACAGCCATTCTGAGCGCTGACCCAAATGGGGGGAGCTTTGGAAGAAGACCTCTGTGCCGGAAACTGATCCTCTTGCCTGGTTTACGCATCGCAGATCTCAGCGGAGGGTCCAGTCCTCAGGGCTATATCCGCCAAAAGTAAGTGCCAATCACTGTCAATACGGGAGCCATCTCGCGGGTCTAGATTTCCTGGAGTCACGCGAACGCGTTCACCGTGGTCTTCACCGGGTGCAAGCTAAAGATGGGAGATGGCGTTTTCTTCCTACCAAACCTGCCTCCAAACATGGCAAACACTTGACCTTCTTAACCTCTTTGTCTCTTCCTTCATGTTCGCAGCCAGGAGGCCTTGCAGACGATTCAGGGGCTTCAGGACCAGCTCAACCGGGCCACGGCCGAGATCACGTAAGCCCCCGCAGCCACGCACATGCCGTACCCCATGTACACCTGCACTCTCATGCGCGCTCTGAGGTTGCACGTGTGTGCATGCCTGCCTGCATGTCCACCCGCTATACATTTGTGACCTAGCATGTCAAGATGATGAGCTGTGACGCGTCCGCAAAACCCGCATTGCAGCAAACTGCGGAACGAGAAGGACGAACTAACGGTGGATCTGGAGCGGGCCACAACGGACAACCGCCAACTGGTGGACGAGAAGGGCAGGCTGCTGGCGGAAATCGCCTCCAGGTGGGATCCGTTGGGTAGCGTCAGGATCACTGTTACCACTGTCACTGTTGCCATTCAGTCAAGAAAGTGCCACAATGCGGGTGGTCTTGGGCAAGCTACCTACCGGTACCGGTATCTGTTGCCGCGCTGAACCTCGTTGGCAAGCATGTGTCGGTATTGTCTTTGAAAGTTGGGTCAAGTCCCCTCAATTGCCTGAAGACGTCTGGTTTCCTCCGCCATCACCGAGTGGGTGGTTGTGCCTTTGACTCCTGCTCCGGCAGGCCCGCCGAAACTGGGCCAGCATCCGACAACCGGCCCGTCAGTGACAACCTGGGCAGCCTGCTGCTTGATGCGGAGCGCCAAAAGGCGGAAATTAAGGTACAGTCTCCTGCATGCCAAGAGCATTGCCGTGAGCGCCATGGGGCATATGCGCAAATCGGGTTCCGTGTACCTTCTGCTGCCCCTGGGCATTCGGCCTCACTCCTCGAGGCGGCACTTTGTTAGCCGACAGAGTCTTGAGCCGGCCAGCTCACCGCCTTTCCAAACAACCCCGCCCCTGGGGCCCGCAGGACGAACTGGAAGAGGCACGCGCCGAGATCGCCGCGCTTCAGAAGCAGCTGATGAAGGCCATGAAGGCTACGGCCTTTGCGCCGATGGGGTGCGTACCGGTATCTAATGGTTGCCGCTGTGCTGTCTACAGGACGACTCTCCCTTCTCTATGACTTTTGCTCCCCGGGAAGACATACCGCCAGCTGTGCTCACCAGTTACTGTGGCAGATCATTGCTTTTATCCAATGAGGGATGTGGGGGCATGTGACCCACATGAGGGTTGAGCACAGATGGCCAAGCCTTGCTGCGTGTCGCTCGCCGACATTGTCGCTGGCCCGTTCAACTCCCGCGCAGGATGCTACCGCCGTCTCAGGGCCCGGACGAGCGCGTGGTGCGGGAGCTTGAGCTTGCCAAGGCTCAGCTGGAGAAGGAGCTGGCGGACGTGAAGCGAACGTACGATGAGGACGTACGGCAGCTGCATGGTGCGTTGGGTTTCGGTTAGCGCGTTGGGTGGCTTGAATCTGAGCCACATCGATTATGACAGCATGATATCCGCTTCTTTACATCCGCAGAGGAGCTGGAGATGACTCAGGCCAAGGCTGTGGAGGCTGATCGCAGGTGCTAACGGGGTCTGAGGCATGCATCAACGGGTCTGCTAGCTAGGGTGTGGCGTCAAGACTTTCCCTGTCCTTAGTGACCTTGCCTCTAGCTTGTATCATGCAGCTGTGTGACAATCCCAGTCAGTACAGCTGCACATGGTGTTGCCCCAACACCCCGAGTCCCATCAGGGATCCAACCAAGAGCCCACCGCCGCCTGTTGTTGCAGGCTTGCGGAGTTGCGTGCCACTGCCGCAGCTGCTCCCGGCGAGCGCACGAGCGTGCAGCCGGCCGGCGGGTTTGTGAAGGTGGTGGAGGAGCGGCGGGGCGACCGCAGCGATGACGAGCAGGACGCTAGCGTGAGAAACCTGGTAAGGCACGACTCAAGCAGGACGTGTAATGACAGGGTACCGGTACTGAGTCAACATGACGACGACCATTGCGAACGACTGCGAGTGCAGGGCGCTTGCAAAGCCCCAGTGCATGATGGGCTTTCCTCCTAACTATCTGCATTGCATGTTTGTTCAAGTGTGTGCCTCGCCCACATGTGCTGCAGAAGAAGCTCCTGGCGGAATACGAGGCCATGAACGAACGCCTAAACCAGCAACTATCGCAGCTCAAGGTGCGCACGATACAAAACAGAGGGTTCGCCATCGTAACAGTCGCGGCGCAGTTGCGAGACTCTCCAGTGCCGGCGGCGGCAGCAGCAGGGTCCCCTGAGGAGGCTGCTGCCCCATGCTTACCATGCTAACGTAAAGCTCAAGCCCTCGTTTCGTGTGTTCGTGTGTCATGTCCGTCACCCTCCTAGGACGAGCGAAACACGCTGGCTGAGGAGGTGGAGCAGCTTAGGTCGCAGCTGCAGAGCCGCCCATCGCCTGCTCGGCTGTCTCCTGCCGCAGGTACGTGAGTGAATGACCGTTACATTGGTTCCCTAAAAGGGTACATGTCTGGAATACGCTATACCGGTAGTATATAAACAGCGCAGCCGCGCTGATCCTAAACTGTTCTTTGGCCTGGTTATGAACAAGGAGCCTGCTGGACGTGAGGACTTTTGCAACACCCTTGTTGTACAACCCATGTCGGTGGTGTGACAGGTGACCAAAGCATTGGCCGAGATTGGCGTACGGAAGAGATCGAACGTCTCAAGGGAGAGGTAAGCACCCTCGTACGGCAGTGTTAGCGGGGGTAGCTTAAGAACCCATGCTTGCCCATGGCCTCGTATGCACGGGCATTTCTAAACAGTAACACGCAACACCACTGCTGGTTCCCCCTTCTGTAGTGCGACGCTTCCCAGCGGCGAGTCCAGAGTCTTGAGGAGGCTCTTCGGGACCGTGATGCGCTTGTGGAGCGGCTGCGCGCGACCATCCGTGACCTGCAGGTACGGTATGACAGGACTTTCCACTGGTTTCCTTTCCCATTTGTGATACCGGTATTCCCAGGGGACGCTAACAGGTTGGCGTAGGCGCTCTGCTTCCTGTGAATGCGGGCTGATGTGTTGCGCCGCTTTGATTGCTGACTAGCCACACGGCTCCTGGTCCCCATTCATGGGTGGCAGGCTCAACTCGAGGAGCGCACGCGGCAGCAGCAGGAGACTGAGGCTAGCATGGGACGCGTGAAGCAGCAGGTGGGTCTTGCGCGTATGCATGGCTTACTGTCCCGGCAATATGCATGGCTCACTGCCCCGGCAAGTTGGCCTGTACCGCATCCTGCATACTTACGGCTCAGTGGCCGTGCTCTGTTAAGGAGGTATCTCCGTTCGTATCACTGGTTACTTCGTGTTTCAAAAGCTCCCTACCCGTCTCGCATCCTAATGTTTGCAGATCCAGCAATTCGAGCGGTTGGCAGGGCCCAGCCACGTCAAGACCAGCTCCTTCTCCTTCATCCCAGAAGACGCGCAGCAGCCTGGCAGCGCCCCCCTGGAAACGCCATCCTCGGTGCGGAAGCCTAGCCAGCCGGAGGTGCCGTCGCGCACACCCTCACCTGTCGCGTCGTCGCCGCCGTCTGCCACAGCCGGCGACTCGGCTCCACCGGCGTTCACGGCGCCCTCACCCCAGCGGTCCGAGCAGCAGCTGGACCCGTCTGCCAGCAGCAAATGGCTCCGACGCATTCCGCGACCGGCGCCTGCGGAGGCCTAGTAAGTGATGTATCCTCTGGCGTGGGCCCCTTGATTTAGGTTAACGGCTAGTATCCTACATCCAGCCTTGAAAACACGTTCTAACTGTGTCCTTGCCACTGCAATCTAGCTCCACGTTGCCGTGTTTTGATCTTTTTCGTGCTGTGACGTACAGCAACATCCAGCAGACCGTGTTGAAGCGCGTGGCGGGCTTAAAGCCCGAGGCGCTGGACATGATGCTGGCGGAGGAGATCCGAGTCATCACGGAGAATCCGTACGAGTACGGCGATGACGACGAAGCGGTGTTCAGGGCCATGCTGCCGTACGAGCTGGCCGAGCGACCCGGCGTCCTCTCGGTCGAGCGCCACGAGCTCAAGGTTCGTGTCGCTCCTGATGAGCTCCTCATGGGCGCTGTGAGGGCTGCTTTGCTGGTACCGGTATACGGTGTGGTTGTTATTATCCTCGACAAGCCATAGCACCGTGGACAGGCACGCATTCAAGCTCAATCAGCATTGTCGCCGGTCTGCGTATTCCGGGGCTTGTCCTGCTGACACCGGAACGGCGCATCCCGATCGTTCACACACCCGATTCTTCATCGTGCGCAGGACCTGGAGACGGCGCGGGGGCTGCTCACGGACCAGCTGCTTGCCGTACTGGATGACGAGATGGCTCAGTATGGCTTGGATCCGAGTGCCGAGGCGATCAGCGACAAGGCGTACGCGGCATCCATGCAGGAGCTAGCCGCCAAGCGAAGGTATGTCGTCAGTTTTTGCTTTGAGTATGGGACTTTCAGTATGCGCAGAAGCGATTTGGGGTGGTAGGTATTGGGCCAGGGTTTGGTTGCCAAGGTCCAGGGAGGCAGGGCTGAATGATGGGGCCTTGCCGAGCAATCGGTGCCCTTGAAACCCTGGCATCACACATGGACGCTTGGCACATGCGTCGACATGCTCTAAGCCCCGTAAGCCAACTCCATTCGCACACGCTTTCCGTCCGCACCGAAACCGCGCCTTTCCCCTCGCAGCCAGCTCCTGGAGCGCCAACCGCGCGAGACGCAGGAGCGTGCGGAGCGGCTGCGGGAGGCGCTGCTCACGCACCTTGAGCTCATGAAACGACTGACGTCGGAGCAGCAGGTACGGGAGCAGCAGCAGCGGCTGCAGGAGGAACAGCGGCAGGCGGGGGCCCTTGCAGGCGCCGCTATGTCTGAGATTCAACCCGAGGGAGCCGTTGAAGGCGGCAGGCAGGCTACTGCGGGGAGCGGCGCTGCGGCAGGTACGGGTGCTGTGGCGGTGGCGGTGGCGGCAGGCGCTGTGGCTACGGCTGCGGCTGTCACTGCTGGGGTGGTAGCGGCATCACGTGCGCAGTCATCGTCTGGCGCCTCGAGTCACGACGAGCCGCCCGCTGCTGCCTCAGCAGCTGCAGCGGCACCGCCCCAATCACAGCTGCCCGCCTTTCCCCCGCGGCAGCCCAGCCTCCCTCGGAGCATCAGGACCAGCAGCGGCGGGGACATGGATGAGCTGCGGGGCATGCTGCCGGCGCCTGGGATGCCCCCCGCTGGAGCGGCCCAAAGGTACGTGCCTGGCAGCAGGGAAAGGAAGCATGTTCAGGAGTTTTCATCTAGCCTATGGAATATGTGCTGCTCGTATGATTACGGCGTAGCTTTCCGAACCTTGCCCGTATGCCTCCCTCACTTGCTTGTCGCTGTCTCCATGTGCCTCCCTACAGGCCAAACCCTGAAACCGTCCAAGCCGAGCGGTCGCGGACTAGCGTGCCTGGGCAAGGTTGGTTTTTAACGTGCTATATCATGTATGCCTACCAGCACCGGTACCTAGTCTGCAGAAGTTGGTGGGTGAACTTTCGGCTTAACCACACGGCAGCATTGTTGTTTGCCTACAATCGACAAAGGCAAACCCGTCGACAGGATACCCGTCCCACATGTTGTCTCTTCACACTTTGGCCTACAGTTCCTCACTCGTTCCGTCTGCCGCTTCCCACCCGCCTCGCCTCCCTCAGGCCCTGCCGGCAGCACACGCACCAGCCCCGCCACCTCACCCCTGCAGCGCTCCCTGCAGCCGGGTGCCGCCCTGCCTGACAGGCCCACAGCTGACAGCCACCCCGACGCATCTGTCCCGCCCTCCCACAACAGCAGCAGACGCTCAGCGCCCAATCAGCAATCGCTGCCTCGGTCAACCACCTCGCTTGCGCCTGCCTCCCAGCAGCCTTCACGCGAGGCTTCGCAGGGTGCCCCCGTCGTGTTGGGGCATGCACCGCCGGCGCCTGCAGCCAGGACGGTTACGCCGGCAGCTGCCGCGGCGGCCAGCTCGCCCGGCGGCAACATGAACATGTCCATTCGGTCCGTCAAGTACCAGGACTCGGACTTTGACGACGAGGATGACGTGGTGCCGTTGCCGCAACCGAAAGCAGGTGGGTACAGCTGGGTACACGACGGTGCTCGCTGTCCTTGATATATCTGTACTCGGCAGTCAGGAACGCTTGGAGACGGTAGGAGTCACATGCACGCGGCATGCGTTCGCATAGCAGTGCTTGCATGACACCTATCAGTGTAGGACGGCTTGGCTCAGCTCATCCTTAGCTCGTCCTTACGTTGTTGTCCGTGTGGTTTTGTGGCTTGCGGTGCAGTGGCGCGTGTGGTGGAGGACGAGTACACGCTGACGGAGGACGAGGAGGCTCAGCACGACATGGGCATCCAGGACAGCGACGACGACTTTGCCCCCGTCAGTAAGTGCCAGCAGAGCTTTGGGTAGAACAGCCGCGCGTCCGTTTCCGAGGGTTTAGGGGAGTAGCGCAACCATGTAACGCTGTAAGCTTAGATGCCGTCAATCGTCTTGCCCGTTGATCGCATGGCTACAGGAGGGTAATCAACCGGTTCTGCAATGCCCCCAGGTGCCCAGCCCAAGATCCTCATGCGCGGCGGGGCATCGTCGCCGCCAGCGCCTAGCCGGTTCGCCCCCACCCCCGCCCCAGCCGCTACGTCCGCTGTCACGCAGAGCAGGCACGTTCATGTATGATCAGCCATGGTAGCACGCATAACACGAGACGTCAGGTGCCGAGGTGCACATAATTCACTCAAGAGCGTTTCTGCTTGCGGTGCTATACTTTTAACCGTGTGTTCATGTTGCATGCAAGCTTCATGCCGTCGCTCATCTTGGCTGCTGTTGCAGGGGTTGGGCAAACGACGAGCCGCTTCAGCGGGCCCCAGCGCCGTCAGCTACCAACCAGAGATCGAGCGAAACAGCCGAGATTGAGGAGTTGGAGTCCATCCAGTCATTCAACAACACGCTCAGTCAGTCTCTGCCCCGGCGACCCGGGGCCTGGGGCAGCCCCAACAGCACCATGCGCAAACCTGCGATGGTACGGGACGTACGAGAGCCGTCGAACCAGGCAAGTAACGCTGCAGCTTGAGCGAACCGTGGATAGAGCCCATAAAGTCCATGGAGCGGTTGGGGCGGCCTAGGTTGAATCTGACCTCCCCGTGTGTATCCTTGCTGCTGCGCAGATGAGCGGAACAACCATCAAGAGCTTTGGCGCCACCAGCGTTTCTCGAGACGAGGTGCAAGGAATGCAGGTTGGCTTGGTTACGGTCATGCTCAACGGCGCATGGCTCTCTTGGGACTGTAGTGCAGCGCAGCATGGACGAACCTGGCTTCTTTCGTGCATGCAGGATTTGACGGGCGTCGACTCGTTCACTGATAACGTTCGTCCGGCAGGGCGCTTCATGGCGCCACGATCAGCTTTCCAGGTGCGTGGTGATGTCGACCGTCGTCCCTACATGTTGTATGTGGTAATGCCCCCATTCATGTCAAAGAAGGAAAGATCTGTTCAGCATGGCTGGAAGGGCCAGGCAGGCAGGTTGGAACAGGGCCCCGGGGCTGGCCAAGCAGTTTGCATTGACTACTTCCCCAGTAAAGGATCTGTTGAATGCCACTGAGCAAAGCTTCTACCTTGCGTTTGACGTCGTAGGCGGCCGGAGCAGCTCCTTCACGACAGGTGGCAAGGCGCCAAAGCACTTCGAGTGAAGTCTCTGACATCGAGTACATCTAATGGCCAAGACCCACTACGCCTGGGAAGCTCAGGCACCAGACCGCGCATACGCGACTGGTGACGTTCGTGCTTCCAACATCGCAGATGTCCAATGTCATCTGTAATGTACACGATCCACAGTGGGGCTTTTGTATCTTCACCTGGTTAACAAACCAGTAACCCTTGTTCCCTTTTAGGGATCCACTGTAACGGTCCTTCAATCAATCATTAACCGCGGCAGTATCATGAACGGATGTCATTGCAAGCCTACCGGGCCGCAACACGACGTTACGTCGTACCAGTGTATATCTTCCCTTTCTTCTGACACCCTCCCCTCACAGCAGCTTCAGTGTCCGTCAGGCATGAAGCCGCCTCATACAATACCGTTGGCCAACCAATGCACACCTCCGAATGCCGTACAGGATACAATGCTTTGTTGCGCGTGTCAATGTCGATCACTGTTAGGCGTCCTGCTCAATATAAAGTCAATGCAATGCATGGCAGTACCCCAAACAAGTCACACAATACGGCAGCCACTCGGGTCGTAATAAAGGCAGCCACTCGTACGACCCGAGTGGCTGCCAGTGGTGTACGACGTGGAAAATGCGCTGTGCGTGTAGAAGCCCTAACAATGTATCACGTGCGAGCGACTCTGCCCAAAGAGCTTCTTAAGACCCAAATCCAACCACCAGCGGAAGCCAAGACCGCCAATCATCCTGCTTGCGTTCCTCCAACAACCATCAACGCCTTACTCCCTGCATTTGGTGCTGCCCCAAGGGGCAGCGCCCGAGGCTGCACCCGGAGGTGCGCAACCCCCCCATTCATTCAACTGCGCTGCCGGCTGCAGCAGCCCAACCACTAACGCATCACTTGGCGATGCTCTTACGGCAGTCGCAGCTCCTGCCAGCCTACCCGCAGCCATACCCGCTGCTGCTGCCAAGCGCGGGCAAGGCTGTCGCAGCCGCCGCCGGGTTGGGGTTGGGCGCCCGCTGGTTCGCTGGCTGCTGCAGCTGGTTGCCGGAGTCTCCGGATAGCACCTTTGCGGCGTGCAGGAGCGCCACATTGTCGGGGATGTACGGGTAGGCGACGACCACCGATTTGGCCACTTGCAGGGGCGTTAGCACGCTGCGTTTGGTAGCGGGCGAAAGGAGGGATGACTACCGTTATGACCTCCATGTGCTGTGTAAAGCTGTGTAAAGTTTGTAGGACACGCCGTGAAAACTAACGCAAAAACATAAATCGCAGCGGCAGGCATAGAGCGACTAGTGACGCGGCCCAAACGATGCTGCCAACTACCGGCAAGAGCGGACTGCCTACCTGGTGCACAGGAAGTCGGTTAGGTACATGTGCGTCTGGTGCTCCTTGAAGGCGCTCCGCTCCAACTGCCGGGCCATTTCGTCTACACAGTAGCGGTTCTGCGAACGAAGGCCAACGAGGAAGCACGCCAGCAATGTAGTTGCGGCACTGTAACAGGGGCTTCACAGGAAATCGCCATGTGCGATTTGTAGGCTTTGTGAAGGGGCCCGGGCGCGTGACCACTTGTAACGTTTCCACCAGCGCCCACCACTCCTTGGGCCTAAAGCAACAAATTCTACACATTCCACACATACTCAGTTTGTAACACTGTGCCGTAGGAAGCCTTGCCCCCGCTGCAACTTACCGCCATATCCTTGCACGTCTTGGGAGCGTTCGCCACCACCGCCGCCAGCCCCGACGACAGCTGTGCCGCCAGCTGCTGCCGCTGCTGCACCACCGGCGCCACGTTGCGCTCATGCATGCTCGCCAAGGAAACGGCGTCCCGCAGCTGCTGCGAGTTGAGTTGCAGGGCGCGAGCTGCGTGGGGAAGGCGCACAGGGTCAAAAGTACGGGCCGTATGAAGTACGGATGCGTGCATTGGCCCTAACACCTTGCGATGGATATCGCGCTAGCAGGCAGCCAGGCAACGGCCATGCACGTTGCTGCTTACACGGTCAGCTGCACTCCAAATGGCTACCTGCCGTCAAACGAATGCCAGCCCAACCTGCCATCGCTGTAGCCAACGCCCCCAACGTACCGCAAGATACCCAAAAGTATTCGCTCGGCTGCTCAGGCTGCCCCGTTTCCACGTTCTTGTACCTGCGGGTCATTACAAGTACACCGGGCAGCATGCTTAAGCCCGAACCAAATCCACTGCACAGCCGTTGCCCCCTGGCCAGCCGAGGTTGCGCAGCACAGTGCAAAGCAGCCTACCAAGCGCCACTTTAAAGCCCTTCCGTTCATGACACCCGTACATGCACTTACAAGCTCTCCAGAAAGCAGGTTGGCGAGATCAGCAGGACCTTCTTGGCATAGATCAAGAAACGCTCAAGATAGCGCTCCAGCCGCAGGTAGGGGGGGCTGCCGACTCCGTGCGCCTCAGCGCCCACAAGCAGCATTGCCAGCTGCAGAAGGTGGCATCGTTGTGGGAACGGAGGCACCATTTTGGTTGGGACGAACGCCTTGCCTTAGGCAGGTGCCCCAAGCAGTGCAGCAGGACGCAGAAATTGACAACCCGCGAACGAGGGGCGCACATGCACGGAGCTTGGGGACTGCGGGAGGTGTGCAGTCAGGCCCAGCGGTGTAAGCCTGCACGTATGGCCCTCACCTGGGGACACACATGTTTCCAAAGCATGCAGAACTCCTCCGATGTGACGTGCTGCAGCTGCTTAACCACCTCCGGCGACATGGGCGGCGCTTCTCCATCCGGGCCCGGGCACATGGCCACCACCAGAGGCGCATCGGAGGGCCCCTTCCGCGCCTTGCCGCTTCTGGCAGCCTTGCCCACAAGAAGGGCCTCAGACGAGGCGGCGGCTTCGCTGTGCTGCGGTACGGCACTCCGCTCGCCTGCACGGACTCCAGCACGAGATGACGCCAGCTTTAGCCGTGCCATGGCCACTTCTGCACGAGCCTCTGACCACGTGAATTCGAGGTCGGGCGGCACGCCAGGCGCCGGCTCTGCTGGAGGCACCGGCCTAGGCACTGCCAGGAGGTCTGTTGCTGGCCCCGCCTGGGATGGCTGCCCCTGCGCCAGCGACTGCAGCTTTGCGAGCAAGCCGGCGCTCCTGACGCGAGATGAGACCAGCGTTTCCAGGATCTGCAGCCAGAGGGTAGCAGGCGACTATTACCGCGAGTAGCAGCTGTCACGCAGGGGTAAGCGCATGGGTAAGGGCTTGACAACAGCACGAACATGCCCACACACGTTCTAATGGCTGCGTTTTCCCCACGCTTTCGGCAGTCTGTCTGACCTTCTGCGTATTGCGCATGAAGACGTTCTCGCGGCTCAGCTGTTGAAACTGCTCCGTCAGAGCTTCAAGCTTCTGCTGCAGGTCCGGGACCCGAGGTCCAGCCTTGCGCCCACGACGGCGATTTGCCCCTGAGGGCTCCTCATTAGCGAGCTGCAGCGAGGTCATGAACTCCTCACTATCCATCGGAAAGTCCTGGGCTTGCGAAGGGCAGTCCGCTGTAACCATTCCTTGGGGTCCATGCAGAGCTGAGCCTTCATGTTCTGCGGCAGAGCTGCCTGTTTGGTGCTGGAAAAGCTGCGGCTGGCTGCAAGCTATAGAGGGATGTGGCACAAAGTCCATTGCAAGGGTAGGACCTGAACTGTATCCTGGGCACGGCTCAGTTCCACCCGCGGGGCATACAATTCCAGTATTGACATTGGGATAGTCGTTGTGTTCATAAAGTAGTTGCATGAGCGACCCCGTCGCCCCAGGGGACGGTGAGTTGTATAGCTGGAAACGTCCATCGGACGTCGCCATTATCTATGTAATCTGTCTTATGCGCACCGACTAGCTTCGCATCTTTCCTATTTCCTAACACCAGTTATGCCGCATCCTTGCAAACCCCTATTCCTAACGACGTTCTTTGAGCGCAGGCACAACCTTTTTCAGCAGTGTAATCGCCCCATAACACCTGTGCCGTCAAGCACTCTAACTAGCACCTCGCAAACGAGTAGGAACGGTGCGTTGATGCATGGCCTTGTGCCGTACCATCTAAATCCAAACTGTAATCGACGCATATTGGGCATCCCGTGTCTTTGTAGCACGTGGAGTTTAGGATATAACATCATCCTGCAGCTTGGATTACGAGAACAGCCATATATTAAACCGTTTGTCAAACACTTTCGCAATTTCCAAGAAGTCGGAACATCCGGAGGGGCCTAACGTGCTTTTTATCATCCCCCGAGTCATCCCCCCGGACAAATTACGAGATATGCGTCCGCATATCGCCATCAAGCGCTCAGTACCGGTAGTCAAACAAGGTATATGAAGCCATCAGAGTTTTCCCCTTGCAACGAACTCACGGTAATCAAGCTATAAGCTTAGCCTTTTTCATTGAAGGTCCGAGCTGGTAGGCACCAGATTAGGATGCACTCCAAGCCCAAAGCCGCTAGCAACACACCTCCTGTGCAGCTGCTCCGCCCCCTCAGGCAGCCCCGCAGCCGCCGGCTGGAATCCCGCCACCTCCTCCCACGCACACGCCAGCGGCAGCCTACTCACCTCCCTAGCCTCGCATCAGCCTCGCAACCTGCCACCCTAAGTTTTGGAACCAGTACTTATCCACAGTTCACAATCTCTTCAACCTTCCAAGCCTGCTAAGCTGCCAAAATGGTTCTCAGGAAATAGTGTTGCTACGCCGCATCGCACTGAATCACCTGTGACGCTAGGCCATACCATTACCAAAGAGTACATGGTTGGGTTCCGGACACCAGTTGCCAGTAGGACCTGGCTACAACCAATCAGATAGGCAATCACCCGCGTTCCCTTTCAGGAACAATCATACATTCAACCCCCCAGCATATAACTTTCATCTTCTTAGGAAGGATCTTTCAATGTCATTCGGCTAGGACTTAGGAGCACAAGAAGCCGAAAACGTCAGCAATGTAAGGGACGCAGTGATATACAATGACCCTCACATTTAAAGCTACAAGCAGCAGTCCGTTCAACGCTCAGACCTCACTCAGTCACTCTACATACCGTACTTCCCTTCCCTAGCGCAACGCACCAGCAGCCCCTTGCAACGGCGGTACACACCCGCTAACACTGCCAGACCTCAGACATCGCAACTCACAGCCAAGGGTGCCAGGGCCCACAAGCCCGCCTGCATGCCCCCCACAGCCATCACCGCCGCCGCGCCGCCTCCCCTGCACCTGCTACTGCGCTGCACCGAAGAAAGCACCCCGCATGTGGGTCGGCTGTGGCGCATGCATCGGGCCCGTCAGCACCTGTCGGACTGCCGACTGGAGCGCTGCTGCTCCCTGCGCCGCACGCAAACTCGCAACCAGGTCTGCAGCAGAAACAGCAGCAGCAGGGGCCGGGCCACCGGGGCAGCAGCCGGGCCACCCACTGAGGGAGCGCCCCGGGGGTGGCTGCGGCAGCGCACATCGGACCTCATTGCGCCTGCTGCAGCTGCTGGTTTGCGCCGCTGCCGCCTAGCGTTATGAAGGCGTGCAGCAGCGCTATTGGGTCGAGGATGTAGGGGTAAGCCCCGACGATCAACTTGGCCAGTTGCAAGGGCGTCAGCAGGCTGCAACACAACCAGGAAGGCGGGATGAGGATGAAGGGAGGTACGGTAGGGTTGTGGTCTTGCAACCACATAGCGCTGTGCGCAGGTGAGCGGCGTGATGGCAACCTCCTGGATCCCTGGCAATGCGACAACTACCCGCAAATCCGAAAAAACTGCAATACTTCGCCGTTGTGGCGATGCCCAGGAAGGCAGGAACGCACACATGGCGTGCCGACGCAGCACCACCTATTCCTACGCGCTGGCCAACACGCCTGTGTGCTGCCCGCCTGCCTACCTTGAGCACAAGAAGTCCGACACGTTTTGGTGCTTCAGCTTCTCCTTGAGGGTGTTGCGCTCCAGCTGCCTTGCCAACTCGTCCACCTCAATCCGAGACTGTGATTGGATCCAACAAGGAGAACACACTCAGTGTTGAGCATCCAAAGAACATCCTCCGAAGCTACCCAACGGCGGGGAAGCGTGTACTCGCTGTTAAAGCGAACCCGGGACCATCAAGAAGTTCAAGGCATGCATCCACAGTGACGAAAGGATCCTACTCCGCACCCATGCTCGCTGAAGGGCACATGTGTAACTTTACTGACACATGCAAAGCATGTCGACCCTCGGCCGCCTCAGGTTGCGGTATTTTCGTTCAGCTTTCGTCGTGAGCCCCCAGGTTTCACAAGCCCGCTGCCCCTAAGCTCACCTCTAAGCCCCTGCGGCACGCAGACACGCTCGCCGCCTCCGCCAGCCCCGTCGACAGCTGCGCCGCCAGCTGCTGCCGCTGCTGCACCATCGGCGCCATGTTGCGTTCGTACATGGTGGCAAGAGAGGCCACGTCACGCAGCTGCTGCGGGTTAAGCTGCAGGGCGCGGGCTGGAGGGGGCGGGCGGCGGCACGGCAAAGGGAGGGACATGGTTATCGCCCTTGGACTAACAAAAGTCTATCAAGCTAATGTACAACGACCAAGCGAAGCATGCGCTGGACAGGAATGCACAATTAAAACAACTTAGGAGCAACCCGCGCCGATACAATCTAGGCAAGCGCTCCCTTAACGTCTGGGTATCTATGTGCATGCAGTCAACTTCACGAGCAAAATCTGGATCAACACAATCTGGGTCACCCAGGCAAGCGACCCGCAACCTACCGCATGACACCCAAAATTGGTCGTTCGGCCGCTCATGCAGCCCCGTCTCCACGTTCATGTACCTGCAAACAGAGGCAACAAGATACCGCAATATGAGGATAACATGCTCGAATGCAACACATCACGGCGCCGCGGCCCCACAACCGGAAACCTCGCATGCTGCCACCGTCACGGCATGCTGCATTGCCATTTGCCAAACTCCATACCGGTAAAAGCGACACTGGTAAACGTGCACAGGGAGCCATTTCAGGCCCACTGGCCCGCCCTGAACGCACTCACATGCAGCTCAAGAAGCACGTGGGTGTCAGCAGCATAATCTTGTCCATGTACGTAAGCATGTTCTGGTAGTAGCGCTCGAAGCGCTGGTAAGGAGGGCTGCCAACTCCGTGCATCTCCGCGCCCACAAGCAGCACCCCAAACTGCACACAGCGCAAGGCAGGGCGGGCGAGCCATTCAGCGGCCTTGACGTTGGTAAAGGCTCAAAACATGGCATCGTGTGCCAGAAGAATAGGTATCCTAACAAGATAAGGCAGGATAGGAGGAAACCATAAGGGGCTCATCAGGTATACTTGGCATGGACATCTTAACCGCTTAAGCGTGCTGTCGCGCCGTGCAGCCGACCCGCATGGATCCAAGGAACATGCACGAAAGAGCTTGCAATAGTTGGAAATAAGTAACTCCGCAGCTAAGGCGGCAAGCCACGGTTGCACCTACCTGCGTGCATATCTGCCTCCAAAGCATGCAAAAGTCCTCCTTTGTGACGTTGCTCAGATGCCGAATCACCTCCGGAGACATGGGTGGCAACTCGTCGTCCGGGCCCGGGAACATGGCCACCAGTGGAGGCAACCCCGCCGCCCCCTTGCGCGCCCCCTTGTGAGGGTTTGGATCCAGGAAGGTCTTAGCCGCAGTGGTGTAAGCACGGTGCAGCTTGATGCCCGTGCCTACGCGAATGCCCGCCCGTTGTGGATGCAACACCGATCGCGCAACCGCTGTTGAGGGGCAGACTTCTGACCCGGCGAGCTGATCCCTGACGGACGTCTGATCCCATGACTGCAGCACGGGATGGGATGTCGCCCCGTATCCAGCTGCTGCTGCTGCTGGTGCTGCTGGAGCTGCTGCCTCCGCCTGTGGCGCCTGCTCTTGCGCCGATGAAAGCAGTTTCCGGAGGAGTCCAGCCCTCTGGTCCCACAATGGCACCATGCGCTCCAGAATCTGGAGGGCCAAGGTTAAAGGGATTGCCGCAGGCAGGGCGAGTCATAAAGGGAGAGAGCTGCTTGCAGGGGCAGCCTGACAGGGTTTGCAAAGGGTCAAATTAGGCAGGAGAGGCTAGCCGATTGCTGCCATCTGCCCGCAGTGGGTTCACGTGCGACGACGGGAGCGAGGATTCAGGTTCGGCACATGCCATCTCACCTTGAGCTTGCTTCGCATGAAGACGTTTTCGTGACTTAGTTGGTTGAACTGCTCCGTGAGAGCCTCCAGCTTCTGCTGCAGGTCTGGTAGTCGGGGCTTGGGCCTCCGTCCACGACGACGCAGTGCTGCTGGGGAGGGCGGCCGGTCCTCAAGGGAAGTTGGAGATGTGGCAAATCCTGGCCCCAGAGAGAATGCTGGTGCCTGCGAAGAGTGCTGTACTGCATCGGCTCCCAGCACAATGGGGAAATCTGGTTGTGCCTGGTAATGGCCGGTAAGAGGTGGAACTGTCGCTGGCTGCTGGACGACCAAGCGTGGTTGAAAGGCAAACGGCATGACTGCGCCGGCAGCAGTTGCAAACCCATGCCCAGCTAGCTGTGAGCTTGATGATTCTCCGTTCGCATGCGCAGAACACCCATGCCAGCCAACGTCGCTGTCCGCAGCGCCAGGCCGGAGATATTCGCTGAAGAATTGCAATGACGTGTCCGAAGTCCCGGGAGATGGGGCCCTGAACTGCTGGAAAAGTTCTTGCGCGTATGTAGCCATTTCTTCCACTGATTTTCAGTCTCAGTCACGAAACATCCAGACCTGCGTCGGTTTCTACATATCTACGAACCATTTAACGTAAACATGCCGGGTACCGTAAGAGTATTGAGGATTGGGCAAGTGCTGAGTAGTTTGAGAAATAACCCCGGGCAGCAAGCATGCAACGTTAAGGTAGACAGTAAGCACAACGCGTCCCCTGGAAGACTTTAAATATGCAATTCCGGGCCAGCGGACGCACTTGAGTCAGCTCTCAGCTGGTTTCGGTGCCTCAATGAGCAAGGCGTAGCATACTAGCATAAGTAGCATGCTATCATACGTTTAAGCGTCGGCTAAGCTGAACTGCCAGCCCTACAAGCCTCTTTATGGCTATAGCCAAAGATGCTTTGGAAGGCAGCCATTCCGCCATGATACCGTACCGTGACCTTGGGAAGTCCGACGGTTCAAGCTAAGGCCCATCCACTTCTAAGCTATCCACGCAGCCCAGTGCCTATTCACCTAAATGTCATTAAAAGCCACATCAGCCCAATTTCCAAGGGTACATCCTGTATCAGGACCAGTGCCTAGAACCCCTGCACCTGGAGCTCCATAGCCGCTTGCCCACCAAGCTACACCCGTCCTCAACCGCAGCCCTGTCCTTCAAGGCTGTTGCCAAGCCAACCGCGCCCTTGTTCTGGCTCCCATACGGGTTCCATGCGACCCATTGCTCCAACGCGGGTCCCCAGCATGCTAAGCAGCTGCATCCGTTCCTGCGCTTCCAAGAAAGGCGGCAGTGCGCTGTCAAGGACTGCGCTGTCAAGAAACAGAACAAAGCAGTACATAAAGTTGCCTTTGCTTGCTCTTGTTCTACTCAACTACACACGATAGTGGTGCCTGTACACACCTTGGGGACGCCTGACCGCCCGCAACGCCCTGCCAAGCCATCCCAGCCGCAACAGCCGCAACACAAACCCTTATTGAGTTCTGGGTATCAATTTCAACTGCGTCTTACCCCTGGGAGGAGACGTCAGTCCACATCTGTCAAGGCTCCTAAACCTACGATTCTACATACTAGTCAAGTAGTCATGTTCGCAGGCATTTCTCGTGCCCTAAGGTTGCCCAGGAAGCGCCTCCGGGCTCCAACCGTAGGCGATGCAGCAAAGCAACCGCACCGAGATACCCTATCCTTCAGTAAACTGCCTCAGGCAGTCGCCTCTCACTCCAATCCTCTCGCCACTCACTCGCTTAACGCCTACCCCTCCTCTCTGTACACACTCCACAAGCGCTCAACGACCCAAGCAGCTTAAGGTCAACCCATTGCAACGGCGCCGACACACGGCCGCTAACAACGTCGCAAGCTCCGTCGCAACGCACGACCAGCAACCATTGCAACAGTGGTACACGCAAGCTTAACGTCGCAACTCACAGCCAAGGGCGGCATGTGCCCCCGCCTGCATGCCCCCCACAGCCATCACCGCCGCCACGCCGCCTCCCCTGCACCTGCTACTGCGCTGCACCGAAGAAAGCACCCCGCATGTGGGTCGACTGTGGCGCATGCACCGGGCCCGTCAGCACCTGTCGGACTGCCGACTGGAGCGCTGCCGCTCCCTGCGCCGCACGCAAACTCGCAACCAGGTCTGCAGCAGAAACAGCAGCAGCAGCAGCCGGCCCAGGAGTCGGGGCAGGGGCCGAGCCACCCGCGGACACGCCACCGCTGCCAAGTGCCGGCAGGGAGGCAGCAGCAGCGGTGGCGGCGGTGGAGGGCGGAGCTCCGTGCTGTGGCTGACGTGGCCCCACATCTCCGCTGCCCAGCAGCAGCTTGAAGGCGTGCAGCATGGCTATGCCGTCGGGGATGTAAGGGTAGGCCACGACCATGGACTTGGCCACTTGGAAGGGAGTCAGCACGCTGCGTTGTGCAGGGGGACAAGGAGAATACCCAAGGTGTTGAATATTGATGTCCCCCGTTGTGGGGGGGAGGGGGACATGCATGCAGGGTTGCATACGCATGCGGGATGGGCTGAAGCGGTGTTGATAGGACAAGACAGTGGGGGCCCTGGGTGTTCCCCCGGTTCTCATAGGGTAATGGGAGAGGCCATTGGAGGCAGTCAGCGAGGGGAACGAGGATGGGATGATGTACCCTCGTTCCTCTCGCCCCATCCATCCATCCAAGTCATCGCAGCAACTCCCCTGACCGCACCTTACGCATAGGTACTCCCCGATGTTTTGGTGCGTCTCGTGCTCCTTCAGCACGTTGCGCTCCAGCTGCTTCGCCAGGTCGTCCACGTTGTACCACGTCTGCAGCCAGGTGGATGGGGAATGTTTACGGGTGGGTGGGTTTTGCCATGCACACAACATACGGGACCGGTAAGCCAGGACGAATGAGGGGCAATGGACCAAAACAATGACCAAAGGATGGACCAAGATCCACCGCTGCAACTCACCGAGAGCTCCCGGGCATTCTTCGGAGCGCCCGCCGTCGCCGTTGTCGCCATTCCTGACAGCCCCGTCGTCAGCTGCGCCGCCAGCTGCTGCCGCTGCTGCACCACCGGCGCCACGTTGCGTTCGTACATGGTGGCAAGAGAGGCCACGTCACGCAGCTGCTGCGGGTTGAGCTGCAGGGCGCGGGCTGGAGGGGGCGGGAGGCGGCGGCGGCGGGCGGCGGCACGGCAAAGGGAGGGACACAGTTTAGGTAACATACCCGATACGAGACGCCTTACGTTAAGCCGCAATGGCGCAAAGAAGCGCATAGCAGCCTCACGCATGGAGGGGCGCCTAGCTGCTGCACGGCTATGGGTTGAGCGATGCGCTTGGTAGGAACTCCAAAGCATGACTGGGCACTAAGCAAGTCAAAACGGACACAGATAGTCAGGGCTTATCCTTAGGCGCCGATGTCTAAGGCTAACAGCTCCAACCAAAGGCCCTGTCCCCAGCGGACACGAAAGCACTCCCCACGTACCGCAAGACACCCAAAATTGGTCGTTCGGCCGCTCATGCAGCCCCGTCTCCACGTTCATGTACCTGCAATGCAACAGAGGCAACACGACAACGCAATGCAAGGTACTTCTGTTCTGTAACGTACCCCCTACATTAACGTGCCATACTCCCTCAGCCGCACATCACGTGCTAGCCGCCCAACGCACGCTGCTGGGAAAACCGTCTCTCAGAGCCAAACCGTTTCGGTGCCTCAAGACCCTACCGACAAGCAAGCCCCTCCCTCCACATGCAAAGCCGGCTACCCCCTCATGCGACTCACATGCTTTCAAGGAAGCAAGTAGGTGACAGCAGCGTGATCTTGTCCATGTACAACAGGTAGCGCTGAAGGTAACGCTCCAGCCGCAGGTAGGGCGGGCTGCCGGCCCCGTGCGCCTCAGCGCCCACAAGCAGCACCCCAAGCTGCACACACCAGCAACATCAGCAGCAGCAGGCAGGAAGGGCACCGGACATTAGCTCGGTACGCGCATCCTCCGCCGACATACCGGTAAGATGGGCACATGCAGACATGCTGCTTTGTTACGAACCACTGGTAGCGGGCTAAGTAAGCCTCTTGAGTTGGACGGCGTGCAGTTTGGGTGGTCGCGCACCATGCCCGACGCAACATGCACGTGAACACACCATCCATCCCGTCCTTGCAGTTTTCCGCATGCCCTTAAGGCACGCGGGAAGCAGGCAGCAGACGCGCAGGACCTCAGCTCTCAGCCGTTGCCGTACCTGCAGGCACACGTTCTTCCACAGCATGCAGAAATCCTCCGGGGTGGCTCGCTTCAGCTCCTCAATCACCTCCGGAGACATGGGCGGGAGCTCGTCGTCCGGGCCCGGGCACATGGCCACCAGTTGAGGCACCCCCGCCGCCCCCTTGCGCGCCCCCTTGCCCTTCCTGGGCGCATTCGCGGCAATGTAAGCCCTTGTTGCAGCAGCTTGGGCGGCGTGAAGCATGTGAAGCCTAACGCTCCGCTCGCCTACAACGATGCCGGCACGGGACGCATGGGGCGCGGGTTTGAGCCGTGCCACCGCCGCGGCCGCGCGAGCTTGTGACCAGTCGATTTCGCGATCGGGCGGCGGCTGCTCGGGCTGCTGCAGTGAGGGTTGAGCAGGTGCCGCTGAAGGTCCTGCAGGTGCCGCTGAAGGTGCTGCTGATGCTGATGCGGCTGCTGCCTCGGCCTGCGACGCCTGTTCCTGTGCCAGCGACAGCAGTTTCGTGAGGACGCCGGCACGCTCGTCGCGTGAGGGAACAACTCGCTCCAAGACCTGCAGGAAACCCAAGGGCCACAGGGATTGACGCAGGGGTCTCTTTCCGTGCTCGTACGGCATGCAAGGAAAACAGGATGCCACTCAAGATGTGTGTTGAAGACACGGTCCCCAGCGACTGCCGTGCATGCAACCCACAGCACATAGCCCTGAAACATGACACTGCGCATGCCTATCTCACCTTTAGCTTATTTCGAAGGAAGACGTTTTCGTGGCTTAGTTTGTGGAACTGCTCCGTCAACCCTTCCAGCTTCTGCTGCAGGTCTGGTAGCCGGGGCCCAGGCTTGCGGCCACGACGACGACCTCCTGCATGTGCTTCCTCTGAAGCCTGATGCGACGGCCCACCGCGCGTGACCGTCCCTAGTGAAAACGACGGCGCCAGCGAGGAACAGCCCGCTGCGTCGTTTCCCGCTAGTCTAGCGGCCCTGTCAAGCTGTGCCCAGGAACGGCCAGCTTGCTGTTCAAGCGTCGAGGGTTGCTGGCAACCCGTAGGACACTTCGAGGCAAAGGCCGCGGCTGCATCCGGCGCTGGCTGGCCAAACCCTTGTCCATTCGATTGTGGGGATTCGCTTCCGGCAAACCAACCAACCCCGGCACTTCCGCTGCTCGTCGCTCCAAGTTGATTGTCCTCGGTTAGAAACTGTAGCAACATGCTCGTCGTCCCGGGCGACGGAGGCCCAAACTCCTGGAAAAGCTCATCGGCTGACCTTGCCATGTATAAAGTGATCAATCTAATAGCTCAGAGCTATGGGGAATAAGCATCCTTCAAAAAAGTTTATCAAAATCCTGTAACTGTGCAAGGCTAAGAGAGCTGAAAACGTTTGCCGGACGGGCTCGTAAGGAGCTGCAGGGTACAACAGGTCTGCAACGCCTACTCGTATGGAAGTATTAGAGCAATACTATGTGTCTGGTAGCACGCTGTAGACAGCCTCGACGACCCTAAATGGTACCAGGATCCAAAGTCGGACGAGCTCGTAGCGAGGACGTTATCAACCCCGGCTTAAGCATCTTGGCTATAATCAACATTTCTGAACAGGAAATACGTTCAACTTGCCAAAAAGCGTTGGGAAGCTGTCTATTGCGACGGTCAGCTAAGGAGCCCTACGGGCTACATCCTATCGAAATCCAATGCTTAATAATTGATTAAGTACACAACAAGGAAAGGTTCTTGAATACCTTCGTGACCAGGATACCCAGTGCAGCGCAAATCCTGAGGATGCGCCAGTTGGATGCCTCGAAACTTAAGCTTTGCTTCTGGTAGTGGTATCCTTTTACGCTACTCCCTGGCCACATGTCCTTACAGCCGTCTCAACCCGCATGGCCCTTTATCGCGTCCCTTAGCCCCCTGCCTCCGTACCCTGCACCTTTCCCCCGTTGCCCCATACGTCGCCCCTTCTCAGTGCGGGAGGGGCGACGCGTGGAGTACCGGGGGGGCGTCTGTTGGCGGCAATACATACAGCAGCCATGATTGGGCTGCGGCGGGAGGGGTTGGGGAAGGGATGGAGTCATGGAGAACTACGTGGGATGAGGTGACGTTGGGGCGGCATGCGGAGGGAAGGAGAGGGTACAGCATACAGCGGTTGGGAGCGTAGGGCAGCGTTGAAGTGACGGCATTGCACGTGGGGGACGTGATAAGAAATGGGGTGCGAAGGAAGGGGTCAAGGGGACTCAACAAACCGGTGGGGTGGGGTAAGGAAACACAAGATATACCAAAACCACAGGTTAGGGGGGGATTGGGCTGTGCTCGGTTTGGCTGTGATCGTTTGGACATAGAGCGTGTGGGTGATGGCAACACAAGGGGGGAGCGTAGGAAGGTGCGGGGTGTGAAGGTAGGGGGGTTCACGAGGCGGGATGGATGGCTACACGGGTTGGGATGACGGGTTGGGCGTGTGTAGGAACGCGTTGACTACCGCCTGCATCTCCTCTGTTTCCTTGCGGAGACAGCCATAGACGCAGACGCCTGCCCGTGCATCACCACGTGCCTTAGCCTCCCCTACGCCCGGTGGATATCCATCGCTGACCGCCGATCGTTCCTTTGCCGAAGTTAAAGATGACACGATAGCTGGCAATGTTCCATAATTTGCCCTCCCGGTACGAAGCAACAGTAACCTAGTAGACAACCATGCACCACGCTGGCCATGACGAGCGGCTAGGCCGCAGAGATGGGTATCCTGGCCGACGGCTTATCTTAGTAGTGTTCCTCGTTCTCTACTGAACTACCTACAGTTGTTAGGAATGCGTCAAGGAGCAGCCCGTAGGGCTGCTGAGCAAAGCATCACAATTAACAGGCGCTCAACATTTTTCTATTTAACTGTCAAATCCCCTGTCTAGTGGTGTTTAAATCTTGACAAGATGCGCTACTTTGTGTTGATAACGTCCTCGCTACGAGCTCGTCCGACTTTGGATCCTGGTACCATTTAGGGTCGTCGAGACAGCCTACGTCGTACCGCCTGGATCCGAGTTGCACGCTTGCACGTTGCACCCATAGCTTTGCTAGCGATGTTTCGGTGACGTTATTGCTTATACTTGGGTGTTGTGTACAGGATGCATCAGTTCTATTCTTTAGGCATTAATCCATTTACGGCTGAAAGAAACCGCATGACCCATGCCGAACCCCTGGCAAAGTCCCAAGGCTCCACCGGCTTCGCTACAGTTCGTCCCGGGTACGTCCCAAGTACAAAGACTGTTACAAGTGTGCGTGAAACGTTGGCGACAGAACTACCCGTAGACCTTCAATGACCGTTCCACAACGAAAGCCTCCAGGCGGGTCCCCATGCGAACCGTCCAGTGCCTCTGTGCCCCTTCAAGCACCGCACCCAAACAGCGAAGCCCCATCTTCCACCTTAGCCACCCCTACCACAAGCAACCATCCTCCTGTGCAGCTGCTCCGCCCCCTCAGGCAGCCCCGCAGCTGCCGGCTGGAATCCCACCACCTCCTCCCTCGCACACGCCAGCAGCAGCCCACACACCTCCCTAGCGACCCGCGCCTCCTCGCCCTCCTCGCCCTCCTCGCCGCAGCGCAGCAGCACCAGCAGCAAGTGCCGCCACAACGCCTCCGCATGCGCCTCCACACGCGGCCACGTCACGCGAACCACCACCGCCAGCACCCGCAACGAACCCACCCTCGTCTCCTCGTCATGCGCATGCAGCCACTCCAACAGCAGGGGCATGAGACGGCCCGCGTAGCGCAAGGAGGTAAGGCCCAGGCAGGTCAGCAGGCAGGCGGCGGGCGGCAGGAAGGCGGTACGGCGGGCGGGCACATGCGCCTGCCGCTCTGCCTCCGTCAGCAGCTCCGATGCCAGGCGGTGGAAACCAGGAGCGCGGGGGTCCTTGCCCTGCGGCGGGCGGTCGGGCGCAATGGCGGAGGAGGAAAAGAAGGATTGCGTGCTTTGCATCAAGCGGCCGCAAACCTGACTGATATGTGGCGGATGGTGTGTGGCGTGTGCCAGGCGGGTGTGAGCGTGTGACGTACAAGGGAGGTGATGGTGTTGGTGGTGCCAAGGAGTGTCTGACTTGTCATAGCATGCTGCTTTGCAAGGCGCACGGAGCACTCTCCTTTATCCTGATGGTGTCCTGTACGTAACCCCGCAACCACGCAGCCCCGCACCTCGATGCGCCGCACCAGCGCCACCGCTGCGGGGCACGCCAGGCGCCACAGCTGCTCCTGGCAGCCCACCACCAGGCGCCGAGCCTGCTCCAGAAGCAGCTCCCGCTGCCACTGCAGGTCTGGCAGGGGCAAGAGAAGGCGGAAAGGGGAATGGAAATGGGCACGGAAAAACGAGCTTGCGGCAGGGTTCAGGGACGGAAGGCGAGGTGGCGCGTGTGTGGTGTATGTTGTGTGTTAGCCTGTTGGGCGACGAGCTATGCTTTAGGTGGCAGCAGAGCGCGGAGCAAGATGGAGATGGAGACGTAGCCTCACCAACAACAGCAACACGAAGTCCGACCCAGTGGCAGCAACACAGCAGCATCACGGCCCCCACCTGCTGCCAGACACTCCACCGCGACCGCATGCAGCATGCTGATGCCGTACTGCCCCACTCCAGGTGCGGGGTCGTCGCAGCAGGCTAGCACCGCCGGCAGCGCCAGTCGAAGAGCCTCGCCAACAAAGGGATGGCGACTGCGCATGAGCAACCAGGCAAGCCGGCGAGCAGCCACGGCGCGTGTGAAGGTGTCTGCGCGTGATGCGTTGGTGCAGCGGGTGAGTCGTTAAGCTGTTTGGAAGCAATAGGTCAACGACTTTGGTCAAACCAACGGCATGGGATAGCGGCGCAACGCATGGGCGTAGGTAACCTACATACCTTTACCTCCAAAACCTTCTGCTACGGTATCTCTCGAACCTCAAAACCCACCCACCTGGGCCTGTATACGGCTTGATAGGGCCCTCTTCAAGCTCCTGCACGTGCCTCTGTACGACAATCGGCCGGATCTTATCTCGCAACAGCTCAGGTAGGCAGCTCGCGATCAGATCCTGCTCCGAAACCTCTTCAGCCGTCAACAGCGCCAGCGAAGCCGCACCGCATCCGGACGCCGCTGAGGAGCTCCTCAGGGCCCGAGAGGGCGCCGGACTAGCACGCGTCCGCGCATGCAGCGCCCCCAGCAACCCCTCGCAAGCCACCGTCACGCCGCTAACGCCGCTGTCAGCCCAAGGTGTGAATACGTCGCGTGGCGGCGGCGGAAGTCCTGGATCAGCAGCAGCAGCGGGGGCGGAGCCGGCAGCCGCTGACCCAGATCGAGATCCCGCTCCGAAACCCGGAGGATCTGCTTGTACGGCAGCAGCAGGTGGTTGTTGCTGATGTTGCGTTCTGGAGGGAGCTGCGTAGGTTGCGCACAGCAAGAGCAGTTCCGAGACTAGAGGCTGTTGCTGCTGCCGCCAGTGCTGCGCTGCTTGAGACTCCAGGGAGGGATTTGGGTGCGGCGAGGACGCATGTGTGGGACTGCTGGGCAGCTCCTCTATCACCACCTGGACGAGGCGAGGAAGCGGGGAGACGCTTTTACGTACGTTGTGTTTCGTAAAAGGTTGCTATGTTAACAGCAGGAAAACAACTCTCCCCAGGACACCAGGTAATTACAAATGACGCGCGACGAAAAGCCCAACAGTGCAGCTGAATTAGCGAGGTAGGAGCCACTTACCACTGGCCTCCTGGACCGGCCTTGGAACTGCTGCTGCTTCCGCTGCTCATGCGACGCGCCTCCAACCGCTGGTTCCTCCTCCTGCTCCTCCTCAGCCTTTCCTTCCTGCTGCTTCGTCCCATCCTCTCCATCCTCCCCGCCACTGCTGTCCCTGCCGTCGCTGCCCCCAGGCCGCACCCCCAGCGGTGCCGGCAGCACCCCCAGCAGCCGTGACAACAGCGCCGCTCCCGCCACCACACACAGCCGGTGCTGTTGTGCCGCGGCCGCTGCAGCCGGCTCCGGAGCAGCCGGCGCGCCGCCCACATCAGCGAACAACAGCTTGTCGGGTGCCTGAGTTGCGTTGCGCCAGGAAAGAAGTACAAACACGTACCGGTATACATTGTGTTAGAGGCTTACAAGAGCTGGTTAAAGAATGAATGCAACGAACCGGGTTTTACATGGGATGCATGTCAAACTTCCAGTCGGTGCTGCTGCTGCTGCCGCTGCTGCTACGTGGCGTCGCATGTTTACACACCGCCGCCGCCGCCGCTTGCACCCACAGTGGGTCCCACCCACCCACAGCACCGCCAACCACCCACCTGCAGCATCCCCGCAATCCTCCTCATCAGCCGAGCCAGCCGCACCGCCGTCGCCAGCTGCGACGCCGACACGTGCTGCGCGGGTAGCTGCAGCTGCGTTGCGCCCCCGGCAGCAGCAGCAGCGTACGGCGCTATCGAGACGCCAACGCTGCCGCCGCCGTCGCCAGCTGCAGCCCTCAGCGCCTCAGCAGCTCCTGCGGCCAACGCCGAGGCAGCGGCCAGCAACGCGGGCCGACTGGCTGGCGGCGGAGGGACTGGAGCCGTTGGATGGTAGACGAGCGGCGCGACCTCGGCCCTTGCTACTAGTGTCTGCACGAGGGGGCCAAGACAAAGACAAAGGACAACGACACGGGCATTAAGAGCGTGGGATGATGATGACAGGAGACACGGCGACATGGGCGGCCAAGTACGGTACGAAGTATCTAAACGGCAACTCTACCTTACACCGCATAGCATAACCGCTGAAGCTCGCAACCCACGCCTGCAAGGGTATTACTCCCAGGCAGGGCTCCGGAGGCACGCGGCGCGGCCATACCACGCCCCATCTAACCCCCAAGTAACCCCACTTCACTCCTATCACTCACCCCATCCCCCGCCGCCCCCGGCCTCCTCCAGCCCCCCCCCACCTCCAACGCCTCCAAGCTCCCCGCAGCCCCCAGCAGCCGCCCCACGCTGCAGCTCGCCGCGCAAACAGCGCCCGCCACCACCAGCGCATCCGCCTCGCCCACCCCTAGCTCTTCGGGCCTCTCCTGCTCCTGTTTCTCCCAAGCATCGGCCACGGGTGCGGCAGGTTCACCTCTCTTCACTGAGGTATCCGTCCTCCGCTCATTGCCAGGGGGGTTGCGAGTGTCAGGCGTTGTCGCTGTGGGCGTTACATCGCCCTGCGCCAGGACGCCGTCGGTGTCCTGGAGCAGTAGGCGCTGCCAGGCTTCCTCGAGCGACCCATGGGTCGCAGCAGCCTTGTCGCACCGCATAGCGTCGCTGAGGCAGGTCGCCAGTGACTGCAGCAACAGCCCTAGAGTGTCTGGTTCTAGTGAATGGATTTCGGCAGCTTTTACAGCGACCTCCGTCGGTGACCCAGATGACCCCCATGCAGCAGCAGCCTCCTGCTGCTGCTGCTGCTGCCCCAGCAGATCAGGCAGGGCCGGTTGCTCAAGCGCCGCTTGCACAGCCGCCGCCCCGGCAACCGTACGGCAGATGGTCGAGATGCCGTACACTGACATCGGGCCCTCCTCGGTTGCCGCAGCCTGCTGCAGCTGCATGCCGAGCTGTCGTACAGCCCCCCGCCAGCCGGGGTGGCTGCCTTGCTGCCGGGTGAAGGAAAGTACGGCGTCCCATATCTACGGATGGGGCAGTTTGCGGTAGAGTCACTGGATTACACCGCAAGCATTGTCCGCAAGCATGCCGGTGAGCCTCCAAGCAGGGCCAGTAACCGCTTAGCCGGATGCCCTGTGACCCCCACCGCCTAGCCTGGCCAGCACTCATTGCAAACCATTGACTAAGCGCTCCTGGAAACCAACCCACCTCCGAAGCCTTCGATCCCGCCGACTGTCCCATCGCCGCCGTCGCCCCCGGCGCCGCCGCCTGCAGCACTCCCTCCGCCAGCCTGCGCCACTCGCGCCCGCTCAGCTGCTCGAGACACATCCCTAGCCCCAGCAGCGCTGCCGCAGCCCGCAGCGCCGCTGCCCTGACCCGTGGGTCACTGTCCTCCGCTGCCACCCGGCAGGCCAGCTCCTGGCATACCACCCAAGGGTTGACGTCACACCTAACACCGCTGCTGCCGCTGACTGCTTCAGGAGATCCCTTTGACGTCTCCGATGCCGTACTTCCTTGTACGGCGCCATTACTGGTGCTGGGTACGACAACGCCCCTGGTGTCGTACTGCAGCGCCAGAGCGTCATGTAGGAAGAGTACGGCTGCCGTACGGACATCCGCGCTGGAGTTACGCAGCCCGGGAACACCCTGTGATGAGGGCAGGTCAGCGTAGGGCACAGTTAGTTGGAAGCTGTGATGCGGAATGGTCTGTATTTGCAGGTATGGTGAAAGGTGTGCACAAGGCAACCCAACAGCCTACTAGAGGCATCCAGCGTACGGTGTCATAAGGTGCCATACCTTCAGGCAAGCCCACATCGGCAGCAGTGGCAATGGCTCGGTTGCTTCCACGCAACGTAGGGCCTTCAATACATGGCGCAAGACTTGCAACCATGCCAGCTCCCACTCCGGCCGCACTGACAAATGGTGACAGCAAGCTGCACCGGAGGCTCCGATAACGTGCTGCGATGCCCACACGACCGATGCCTTGACAGACGCAAAGGGACTGCCCGAGCCCGACGTTGCGGCCGTTATAGCTGTCATGCCATCGCCATTCGTGCCCCCGCGCAACCCTGACGCAGTTTTGTTTGCGGAGACCTCAGCCGCGTATAGCAGTAGGCCTGCTGCACTTTTCGCAGCACCGCACAATTCCTCCAACACCTGAGCTTGCGTCTCTCGGCCGCCCAGATCTGTCACCAGCGAGGGCCATAACCTATAAAGTTCGGTTTCTGCGTTTTGCCATGCCGCTGCAACCTGATCATCGTTATCCCATCTTGCTTCATGCAGGCGCGCACGAAGCTCCTTAAGTGCTGCTGACATGACAGATGCCGCATGGAGCCGAGCCCCTACATCACTTTGGCCTAGCAGACTACACATCATGTGGCTAATAGGTTGCATGTCCCATCATAGCAATCGCGTAAATGCGCCAATAATGGTAGTACAACAGCCGTCCTCTCAGGCGCATTGGGGCCCAGTTCAATACAGCAGTTTCAGGTAGGTGTGACGATCCGCCTTGATGAGACACCTGGAACCTAGTCGATTGCGGCCTCGGGCCAGTGTGGATAGAGTTGTACAACAGGGTACGAGCAGTCTGAGGTGGCGCAAGAATTGCGTCTTCACCACGGTAACAGCTCCCTTGTAAACGGTTGTACAATACTCTTTGATAGACTTCTTGCTATTGTTTATAATTGGTTATTTGTTGGCCTAGGACCTCGCAACAAAAACGTTTGTTGTACCCGGTTGGCAGGCGTTTTTCTGAATGGCCCTTTGCAACACACCTCTCCGCGTTGGCTCTTTGGCTGCTTCGCCCCGCGCTGTACTTCCCATATCGCCGCGGCAATGTCCTCGCATAAAAGGGCATGGCGGGCCGCAGACCGCGGCTGCCTCCGCAAGTATTACCCTTGCCAACCATTCTGGGATTTCCACAACTCAAGCACCACAGCAAACTGAATCCTTCCTCAGCCGTTACGCACTTGGGGCTCCATTGGGACAGGTGCGAACAAATTCGTTAGTGAGCCTCATGGCAGCGACTATAGGAAGCTTACATTTGTATCTAATGAACTAATGTCGTCATTGCCATCCGCTTTACTTACAGGGAGCGATGGGCACTGTAGTGTCCGCGTGCGACCGAGTAACTGGCGAGGAAGTGGCTGTTAAGGTTGTCGCGAAGCAGTCAAATGCGGGCCGTCACCAACGTTCGGCATTGCACCGCGAGGTATGTGCAACGGGGTTCATGCAGGCTACAACTGTACTACCACCAGCATACCGGTATATTGCAATTTATACATCTCTTTCACTGCAACCTGCTTATCACAGGCTAGCTTATGGCGTCGTGCTTGCGCTGCAAGCCGTCAGGCGGGTCGCTTCATTGCGATCGAGGAGGACGCTAGCAACTACTATATTATCGCGGAGAAGTGCAATGGCGGCAGTCTGCAGCAGATGCTTGACGATCGGGGCGCTCTCTCGGAGGTAGAGCTGTCGCAGGTTGCCTGGTGAGTCTGGGAAATGTCCACACCCCACCAAAAGACGTTGACGCCAAACTACGCCATTGCCTTGCACGTGTACGAGCTCAACAAGGCCCATTGTGCATGCTTATTTCACCTTTGCCCCTTAGCCACGTGCATCCCTCCATAACGCTCGCACAGTCGCTCGTCAAACGCTTCCAGATCCAGGGTCGTTGTCAAATCCAAACCCGCCTGCCACCCGCCCCCACCGACCAAACCCAAACCTGCCTCCCATCCTCCCTCCACCCGTCCCACTTTGGAATTTCTTTTTTCCACCCGTCCCAGGTGCGTGCTAACATTCCTGTCGGACATGCACTCCCAATCCATGTACTACGGCGACCTGAAGCCCGGTAACGTCATCCTGAAGGACGTCTACCCCTGCAGCTCCGATCCCGGCTGCCTGAACGTGCGCGTGGTGGACTTTGGCTGCTCGCAGCTGGTGACCCACGGGTCACCCCTGCGTTCCCTGAGCGGATCGCCTCTGTTCCTGGCGCCTGAGGTTATCACGGGCGCGTACGGCCTCCCAGCGGACATGTAAGCGTGTACGACGGGGGTTGGATTGTTGTTTTCTGCCGGCCACACACCTAACCATGCACCCTGCAACCTCTCTCGTACTCCCCCTACGTTCCTCACCTCCGCTTTCAAATCCCTTTGCGGAGCCTTGTGACACATGGCTTCCCTCTCTCCTCCTTAGGAAAACCCAGCTTTAACCCCACCCACAGCCTTACCTCCACAACTCGCGGCTCACTTTATCTATTCCCCCACGAATCCCTCCGCTTACCCAGCTTTACCTCCCACCCAACTCCCATCCACAGGTGGGCCTTTGGTGTGATGCTCTTCATGCTCATTTGCAACCGCCTGCCTTTCTGGCTGGAGCCCATTCCCTACCTGGAGCAGCTCGATATGGACTCGATTCACGATGCCATCCGTTACAACCCGGTGCTGTTTGCGGGTCCCAAGTGGCGTGGGGTGAGTGAGGAGCTCAAGGACCTGATCTGTGGACTGTTGGAAAAGGACCCTGCGCGGCGGTTGACAGCTGCGAAGGCCATGGAGCACCCCTGGTTTGAAAGCACCAAGGACATGTGCACGCTTGCGTTGTAGGGGCTTTGCAAACAGTTAATGCAAGAGAGTGCAGAGTTGCTGTTGCTTTTGCTGTTGTTGTAACTTTAGTAGCTTGTAAGAGGTGGTGGTAAAGAGGTGGTGGTGGTGGTGGAGCGAGGAGGTATAGGATTGTGTGCGTGCCAGGGACACGCGGCGGCGGTGATGGTGGATGCTGTGTGGGGAGGGAGCGGGAGCGGGTGCGGGGGACAGTTAGTACTGTGTGCGTGTGCGAGGAGGGGGAATGTGACGACACGAGGTGGGAAGTTGGGCAACGGCGATGGCTCTGATGGGTTGTATCAGTTGGCTTACAGTTGATGCATTTTATGATGAAAAAGCGGTATTGGTGTGTGAAATGAGGGCCGCTGTGCGGTGAAACAGATTTCCATGCCACTTGATTTGCTTGTGTGGGAGACGAGAGAGGTGTGTTTGTTTGATGGAGTAACCCCGAATTAAGGATAGATGCGGTTTGGGGAGTTTGGTGTGTTTTCAGGGTTCAATTCCACGTGTCCACGCATTCTGTGGTTAGATCGCGCATAGGGTTGTGATTTGATATACCCACGTGAAGAGGAGAGAGATGCTGCCCGTTCATTACTAACCTCCTCTTCCCTTTCCTGGTATCCTAGGTTTGTTGTACGATTGTTATGTACGGCAAACAGAGGACATCACCCTTGACGCACAAGAGAAAAAGCGAGAGCGAGTGTGTCGCTTTAGAAGCCCCGAGAGATGTGTATGCGACCTTTATGTGTGTTTTATGTGTGCTAAGAGTTGTGCAATTGTTATTTCATGAGTATCAAGACACATCGGCAGGGATGTTTTATGTCAAGAGGTAAGCAGCAGAAGCACTGTGGTTGACTCGGTGTGGTTTTGGGGTTGCTGGGGGAATCTATTGCGGTGAAGGCTTTTGAGCCTTGTGCGCCCTATGTGCTTACTGTGTGTGTGTTGACGTTTGGAAGGCTTCACCTGAGCTTCAACGCTAACTTTATTACCCTTAACCGCCAAACTAACTAACTACTTGTACGCTACTCGAACCTTTACTGCTTTCACTCTATGCTCGCTATGCTGGCACATCTTGGCGACTGTTGAGGTATGGCGGTTACCCGTTGATGCTTGGCTGACAGAGATGTGGTTACAGCATGTCTCGATTCGGTTACCGGAACCGGTTCGGTTCGGATACTTGGATCCTGCTGGTGGGTCGTTGTTGTGCAACTCTCCGCAGCTTGTGGTGGTCGCAGCGGTGTTTGATGTCGTCCCGTCCCTCGAGGGCTTCCTCCCTCATTGCTTGTGCCTAGGTTGCTTGTGTTCGATACATGTATCAGGTCTCGGGGCCGTGTGCGTGTGTGGGTTGGCAACTAGGCTTTCGAACTTGGGTTTTCGCAGCTAGTCAGCTTGTATTACGTTGGGGTTAGCACAGCTTCAGGTGGGCTTGTGTTGTGGATTTTGATGCTTTATGACTCGCTCGGGAGGTCTTCCACCATGCTTGGGCGTTGGAGCACTTTGCTCATCATTACGGGGAACGGAGTTGCAGCGGTGCTTTCCTATGGCCGTGTGTAGGGCCCTCAGGTCTCTATGGAACTGCGTGCAGCAATCTCTGCCGTACAATTTGCTTGGCAAGTTGGTCTGGCCACTTGTCTGTGTTGAGCAACAACGGACTGACTGAATCACCGGAGCGTTGGTTGGGTGTTTGTCTTGTACTGTATCACCGCCACTTAGAAGTGAATCTGGTTAGGAGGCATGTAGGTATCGCCCTTTGAGTGTATGTGTGTAGCACAGAAGAGGAATGGTTGTGTCTGTTGTGTTGCGGTATCGCTTTCACCGGCTAGGATTCCGAACAGTCTTGGTTGATCCTGCCCTATAGTTGAAAGCATGCCAGGGTGCCTGCCTCTAGGGGGCTATCACCGCTGACCTTCTGTACTACTATAACATGTTGTGAGGACTAACTTGTAATGTGCATTCGTGGATTTCCTTGATACCCTTTTGGTGGTATTGCTGTCCTTTGGAGTTGGGTGGTATGCCTAGTGGTATCGCTTGTGTGCAGTGGGCTACGTTGCGTGAGGAGGGTGGCTAGCGGCCGGTTGATTGTGTGGGTGGTAGTCTTGTGTCTTGGCGTGGTGTTGGGGACGGAGGAGGAGAAGGATAGGCCTGGCAGGCGTTTTGCTGCCGCATTGCTGCTTACCGTTGCTCGAGTCGGGTGCTTGTTTGCACTTGGCGGCACTTGCGCTAAAAGGTCCCCCATTCGCGCGGGTTTGTTAACGCTCCGAGCCGTATAACTGAGTGCGGGGGTATTGACAGTGTTACTTTGACTGCAGATTGTTCGGCATCTCTTCCTTCCCTTGTGCACTCTGTAGTTCTAAAGGTGTTCGTAGTTGGCTTTGGCGTGGGGCCTGGGTTGGGAGATGGGTTTGCAACTGCGGTGTACTGTGTGAATGGGATGGCGGTATGCATTATTCGAGATGTCACGTTTCTTGTGGCTTATAGTATGCTTTGTCGGATTTGATTGGTCAAGTGGCTTCAATTGCGTCGTTATGGTGTCGCTACGTGGTACGGCAGCACCCGCTGGCGACAAAGTTTTGGTCCAACTTGGGTGTAACGTGGTTTAGTAAGAAGCATTGTAAGTACAAATGTACAATACACACGAGGTAACTATAAGGGGCAAAACTCTGAACGCCTTGCCATCACATTGCGTAAACCGTGGCTGTTCGATATGCGTTGAAAGCTGGTGAGGTGGGTTCCAAGATTGCCGTACTCCGTAGTTTCCTGCAGCAGCTACCGGTAACCGCCAATGCCCCGTGAGTTCGCTATATCTCTGGTGAAAGTACTTTAGCCCAGATACATAACATTGCCATTTAGGCTGAAAGCTCTTGTACGTAGGCAAATTCCCGAGGGTTCTCAGCCGAAATGTCCACCATGCGTGTGCGCGCCCTGGCGCACCCGACCTCCGGGTTAACCCGCCGCAGCCGCACGATCGCTTTCAAGCCAATTTGCAGGGCCGGGTTAAAGCAAGTTGACAGGTATGTGCGTGCGCTCCCATTAGTGTTCGGTTGGCGACTCTAGATGCAAGCATGCCAGGAACCCCAAGCAGCTTCCGATCACTGTGATCAACACGTAGTATGACACCCTATTTATTGTAACTTGCAGCGCGCCATCTGCGGGCCCCAGTTTGGGCCACTCGCTGTTCGCTGGGCTTGCATCGTGCGTCGTCCTAGCCTCAAGTGTGCACGCAGCACCAAGCGTCATCGCAGGCCCCGCTCGTGTCGTAGACGGAGATACGTTGGTAAGGATGTCTAATTTCTAGGTTGTTATCGCTGAAGCTCGTTTCCTTGGCGTAATCTGCTGTCTGTCTGCCCTCATCTCAAGGTAATTAATGGTGAGCGCATTCGCCTTTATGGAGTAGATGCTCCTGAGAGCGCCCAGCAATGCGCTGATGCGCGCGGGGCGTCTTATGCATGCGGCCTTGTGAGCAAGGATGCGCTCGCTAAGAAGATTGGAAGCGCGCCTGTCCAATGTGATGTAAAAAATACCGACCAGTATGGCCGCAACGTATCTATTTGCGGGCTACAAAGCAACGGCGGTACCGTGGAGGAGCTAAACTCATGGTTGGTCGGTAACGGCTACGCGGTTGCCTACAGGTACGCAGGTCTCACAGGGCCCTGCCTCCGTCAAAATCCTACCGCATCCTCGACCCGACAACACTGTCAACACAATCCCTATAGTTGCCCTGTTAGGCCTGTCATTCCTCTTACTAAGTCGACCCTATCAAGGGCCACTTGACCCACTTTGACCGCCATACCGGTGTCCCTGGACTGATGGCTGCAGGGAATACAGCAAGGCCTACGCGCCACTTGAGGACGCAGCGCACGCTGCCGGCAAGGGTGTCTGGCAGGGGCAGTTCCAGATCCCCAGCGAATGGCGCAAGGTTAACAAGCGCTCCGAAGCCGGTCCCATTCAGGCGGCTGTGGCATTCACACCCAACCCCACTGCACCCACCAACGGAGGCGACCCAGTTCCGCAGTGCGCTAAAGGCCCTGCTATCAAGGGGAACATTAGCGCAAAGGGGGAGAAGATTTACCATGTGTCTGGCGGGCGATATTACGACTCGGTTCGGATTGACCTCAAGGATGGTGAGAAGTTCTTCTGCACCGAAACCGAGGCCACTGCGGCTGGATGGCGCCGTTCAGCACAGTGATGCTGTGCTGGCGTGTCGTGCCCTCCTGGTGCAGGCTGTAGGGGGCCTTCAGGTGGCTATGGGGTCCGGTGGAGGCGTGCTTTCCGGGCAAGCCCTGGCTTTGTGGTTTTGGTTTTGCTAGGAGCACACCAGGGTATCGTGTGTTTGGTCGACTGTTAAGGCGAACATAACATCGTGGCATGCAGGGGTGGTGGAACAGGCAGCAAGGGCTCCTACAGGAGGCCGATGTGGCCATGCCGGGTTCTGTGTTTACTGGTGTTCACAACCTCGCCCTCTGGCAGGACACTGTGTGTTGAGGAAGAATGCTCCACGCTGTTACCCAATTGACCATAACTGTCGAAATGGTCCATTGCGTTCCGGGTGAAAGCAATGGCCATGACTTGTTAACCTACTGCAGTACCAATCGTACGGTACATCCAGTTTCTCAACCATCAACCATCACGGAGGCAACTTCACAATGCCGTCAACACTCTGCGACCAGCCTCTCCACAATCCACTGTTACTACAGTAGTGGAGTTACCTTGGCTTAAACTAGCCAAACCTCATGTGCCCCTGTTGCCAGGTTGCCGTGCTGTAAGCCAGGGTAACAGCTACTGTAGCAACAGTGCTACACAGCTCATAGTAACCGACACAAACCAGTTGCCTTATGTGCAGCAAAGTAACAGCCTTGCAATGGTAGACATTCTGTGGCAGAAGTGGAGGGTACTGGTATGCAGGGGAATGCATGCATGCGTTAATGGGTTGTGGATTTTGAAGTGAGGCTACAGGACTTGCACTGCAGTCATTGCGAACTGAGGAGCCATGGAAGTGGTGGTGACTTGTACACTAGTCACCACTGCTTCCATGCCTTCTCATTAGTAATGCAAGTCCTATAGCCCCATTTCAGGATCCACTACCCATTGGTGCATGCACACCAGTACCCTCCATTCCTGCCACGGAATGTCCACCATTTACAAGGCTTTAGCTGTTGCCGAAGTTGTGCACAGCCATAGTCCAGCCATAGTTCAGCCGTTGTCAACACCACGCCACCTGCACAACAGGATGGAGGGTAAGTCAATGACAAAGGGTAGCAGACCGAGGGCCTGTCAAGTAGTTCGCATAACATGTGCAGGAAGGGCGCCCTGGTGAACGTACATGCTATCCTGCAGGACCCCACTCAAAAGATTTTACCCTGCAAAATAACTTCGCCAACTGTTGCTTACCAAAGCTAGTGCTCAGCGGGAGTGACAGCGTTCCTCCAGGAGCTTCGTTATCTTATACACGTTGGACTTGAGCTCCGCAACATCCTTTTTGACCGCAGCCACGTTCTTCTCGATCGCAGCCACGTTCTTCTCGATCGCAGCCACGTTCTTCTCGATCGCAGCCACGTTCTTCCTGACCGAAGCCACGTCTTTCTCCATAGTCGCGGTCTTCCGCTTCACCTCGGCGACGCTGCTCTTGACTGCCGTGGTCCCCGACTGCAACTTAGTCACCTCCTCCTTGAGGGCCATTACACTGCGTCTAGTCTCAAGGTTGTCTGCTTTTACATCCTGGAGCTGGCTGTAACTCAGGACCAAGTTTAGGCCGAAACAAATGCCTCCCCATGTAATCACTATATGAAGAGCCTCTTTGTAGCTTAGGCTTTCAGTTCTCCTTAATCGCCGGCTGACCGAGGTAGCGGTTGAGAAAAGAACGGAACATTTGTGTCTAGGTCATTCATCCAGGATTCTTTGCAGAGGAAACCGGTTTTGGCAATAGTGAGCGAAAAAAGCCGCAAGATAGCTCCCTGAGACCCTGACGCAAGCAGTGCAAGCATCCCCGTTTACCGCCAGAGGCGGTGTACGGAATCCTACGGAAGAGAAACACCACCGTTTCTTGTTCCATCAGTACTAATGCAAAGGTAATGAGAGGTCCCTATTCGAGAGCAAAGCCTTGCGAAACAGTGACACGTTATCTTGCGCGATTCTCGTGCTGCACCCGTTTCCCACTGCCCTCTCCTGCCTCCCCACGTGCTTCTCCTTGCTTCGTGCTTGCGGGCCTCTTGCGACTCACCGCGGGGCCTCTCTTTCAAGTACAGTGCCTGCCTCCAAATGCCCTCCCAATGCGGCTTCTCTTACCCACGTGGCGCTTGCCTCCCCATGCCCACTTCCTACCTCCCCATGCCCCCATTCCTGCTCGCATATGCGCCACTTTATAAGCAGGGCGGCGGCTGCGCTGGTCTCATGGCCGCGGGTGGTTTACGATGGGAGTGTATGCATGCATGCATGCATGTCGGTATTCGGGGATGCAAGCGTACAATAGCGCGGTGATTGGGCATGGTCCACGGCGGCTGTGCGTACCGCATGGCCGCAGGTAGTTGGGCATGGCGGGTATGCATGGCTGCATGCATGTACTAATGCCGGTGTATGTGCCAGGTGGGCATGCCCTTCCGCATTGGCGTTGATGCATGGGTTTAGCGCATTGTACGTACGCCCAGAGGCCCAACAGCAGTACCGCTCTGTGGCATCCGGTCCTACCGGCGTGCTGCACCCATTCCTAAGGTACACATGTTATTAGGAACTGCTGTGAACTGCGCCATGTCTGCCCATCGGTGCACCTGGTGTGGCGTGCGTGGTGTCCCGCACCGGTGCGGTCTGTCCCTTGCGTTTGGGTGCCGCTGGGCTTTGCGCATATGGGCATGCCTGCTCGCATGCACGCTGGCCAGTGCGGGAGCTGCATGTGTGCGCCGGGCGTGTAGCCACCGCAGGGGGAATGGCAAACGCTGCACGGGGAAGAGCAGTGGAAGGCAGACGCAGCGCAGGCAAGGTCTCTGCCCATAAAATCGTACTCAGGTATGAAAGCAGGAAGTGGAAGCCTCGGACGGGACAAGTTCAAGCACATAACGGCTTGTGCGGGACTTCGTTGTCCTCTTACCACCGTAAAGAACCGTTTAAAGTGACCGGTCAACCTGCTGCGGTACGATATGTCCAGCGCCAGCTTTTTAATCAACCGTCACCCATCACGCAAGGCGACCTTCGTAAGCAATCCATCGACTCCTCCGGCCACTATGCATAGCGCGAACCTACGTAGGGAGGGCGTAGTTGCTGTAGGTACAGGCGAGCAGTCGCTTAGTCAGTAAAAGAACATGCTTCCTGAAGACGCCCTACGGCTGAAGCTATTCCTTTCAAAGGAGTAGCTAGAGCCGCCTGGGAACACCCGCTTGCACCCAGGTGGTTTGCTTTGTACTCTGTTCAACAATTAGAATGCTGCTGTCTTCACTTCAAGGTTATGCAAAGGCTCACCCTGAGTCTGACAAAACAAACGATGAATTAGGTGAGAAGATTCATAAAGCGGGTGTCTCACTGCTTGACCGCTGCAAGCTCAACTGGACTGCATGCGATGCGACAGAACAAGACGTCCTTATCCACGTCACGAGTATCCTGGAGCAATATGAGTTGGACAAACGAAGAGGTTCCTCTATACCCACCTTCTATAAACCGGTACGCCAAACCTCAACAAAGCCTTGGTGAGTCGTATGTTGCTAAGCTACGCTCCTCCTCGCAGAAAGCAAAGCCGCAATCCCTCGCCACGCTTGTGCGACGAGAGGCTAAGCACCGAAAGGAGCAGGTACGCAGGACGGCAAACGTTCGCACACAGGGTTACACGCAACTTGATTCACGCCAGTCCACGCTGCCCGTGCGGACCCCAGTACCCTATCCTTCACCTTCGCCATGTAGGCATGCCTGCATGCACACCCTTACCTTCCTTGCATGCCCCCGACTCCATTCTCCGTCCCTCCTCCCGTCCCTCCCACCCCTGCTGTGTGCATGTACGGCCACTCTCAGAGCACGCTGCTGCTATCGGAGGAGGATCTGGGTCAGATTTGGTTCATGATGAAGGAACACGGCTGCGGAAACGCGGAGGAGGGCGAGGAGGTGCGAATCAACTACGATGGATTCTCGCAGGTGCGTGCGCGGCTGTGTGGGGCTCGAAGAGGGACCAACCCGTGCTAGTGGAAGCCACGAGTGAGGGCAAGGGAATAGGGAGGCTGTGTGGCGGCGTCTGAAGAGGCCGGTGATGGAGCGGAGTGGGGAGAGGAGATGGGAACGGCTGCATGACGCGGTGTTGAAGGGGATGATGCTTAACAAAAGCGGCGGGGCGGGATGTGGATCGTCGGGGAACGGTGTGAGGGACGGGGCAGGGTAACCGCCAGGAGAGCGAACGACTGCACGAAGAGTGCCTGGGGGGGGGGCAAGCGGCGCAACAAGGTGCAGCTGTAGCTGTCCCTTTCCGGCACGCTTATGCCACCATCAAATTCCACCCATTCATGCACATGAGCCAACAAGATTCCGCTCCTAATCGTCAAACCCACCCACATGCCCTCCTGCAGGTCCTGACGCAGTGTCGTGAGTGTTTCGGTCCCCAGATCGAGCCCTACTTCAAGGCGCACGTGTTCCTCAAGTTCGAGCGAGACACCAACGGCTGTATCTCCGCCAACCAGTTCTGCAACTACCTCAACCTGCGAACCACCATGCACCAAAACGTGGGTAACGGTAGGATGCAAAGGGTGTAAGGAAAGGAGAAGTGGAAGGAGTGAACGAGGCACTGGAATTCCAAGGGGTGAGATGCAGTGAGCCACATATAAGGGCTCCCTGAACCCCGGTGCCTTCTCTAGGAATGCTAGCGACGTTCATACCCTGCCGGTAGCCCCATGGATAATCGCTACAGCTGTTAACCCAACCCCTCCCTCTTCCTGACTTCCCTCCCCCCGTATTATGTTTGCGGATTCTGTTTCCATATTAACCCCCCGTATTACAGCGCCCTGCCGCCTCCTATCCACATTGCTTTGCCCTAACCTGCGGTTTCCTATGGTTCGGTATGGTCTTTGAACCACCTCCCACCCTCTGCAGCGTTTGGAGCTGGCTGCCTTCGACCCCGACAACACGGGCAGCCTCAGCACGGAGCAGCTGGAGGCGTTCGTCAAGTCGCTGGTGCCGCACACGCCCGCACTCGAAAGCATGCAGGTGGGCGGGGGGTACGGTTCGGGGCCCTTCTCATGCTCACCTGCAGCTCCTCCACAGCTCCTCAGCCGCGGGGTGAGGGACTCGGGGCTCGGATGCCCTTGCCGTAACATGCGCCGGCGCGGTTGGTGGCCCCCATTCCGCACCGTTACTTCTGCCCTCCTGCAAGCTCATATGCTGGTGTTGTTGCCTCCACCTGTCCTTACCTCGATGTGGGTCGCCGACCATGACCTTCCTTCTGTGGTTTCCTATGGTTCGGTATGGTCTTTGACCCTCCCTGCTACGGCATCATCATCATCATCATCATCATCATCAAGAGAAGCAGCAGCAGTACATACCGCTATCCTGTAATCCACCTTTCATGCCCGAAGGGATCCCTCTCTAGCATTACCTGTATGGAGCTCGGTAGACCCCGGTTGGCGCACCACCAAGGGTAACCCCATCTCCCACCTCCCCCAACTCACTCACTACTACCCAATCCTCCCACCCCCATCCTGCGGTTCGTTCGCTTCTTCCTGGCACCCAACCCATCCCTCCCCTCCCTGTAGCCTATGTGGCAGGTTCGGTTCGACTAACTTGGTTTAACCATTCACCAGGAGCTCGTCGGCTTGTTTGCCATCCTCATTCAACATATTGGGTTCATTGGGTCATCCTCATTCAACATATAGGGTATTCTTCCTTTCTCCTATCCTCATTCAACACACTGGGTATTCTCCTTCCTCCCCTCCTCCCTCCCTGCAGCCCAGCTTCCTGGAGCACTACGGGCGCATCGCGGTGCGCAAGCTGCTGTTCTTCCACGGCAAGAACGGCTGCGTGCGCATCAAGGACCTGGTCAACAGCATCGTGCTGCAGGTAGGGCGGGGGCGGGGTAGTGTAGGGTTCGTCGGGTTAGTAGTACCCTTATATGGCTGAGTGCTGAGTGATTGAGATTTCGCACTGTCGGTGGGGGGCGGAGGAGGGATTACCGATAGGGGGTTTAGTGTCCCACTTCTACTGTGTTTTGCCGATTTGCCCCCCCTATGCGCGGTTTCTTGTAACCCTGTACACATTTTCCCTTGCCCCCCGCCTCTGCCTAGTGAATCCCTGCTTTTTCCTTTTTTTGTTTTTATATGGTTTTAATTGGTCCAAAAATTGACCCCCTCCCACGTGTGCAGGAGCTTAACGAGTTGAAGCACAGCCAGCTGCAAGAGCACCAGCTCATCTCCAACTGGTTCTCAGTCCAGGTGAGGTGGAGTGCCGTTGGACCCTGCTCCCTGACCCCTTACCGCCGCGAGCCCAACAAACCCTGACTACCTGGTACACGCGCAATCCCATCCTCCAGCCGTGTGCTAGAAGTCCCTGTTCCCCCTTCCCCACCCCCGCAGTCAACCCAGCGCGTGTACAAGACCTTCCTGGCGCTGGATGAGGACATGAACAACCTGCTCAGCCGACTGGAGTTCAGCGCCATCAGCAACGGCACCATGAGCCAGCTCTTCATCGGCCGCATCTTTGAGGAGCATGTGATGCGAAGCCGGGTGATGCAGGGGCGCAACGTGCACAGGTGGGGGCGGCAGGAGGGGGTCAAAGAGAAGGGAGGAGGGCTGGGCACATGTGGAGGGCATAGGGCGAGAACCGAGAAGTGGGAGGGCCAGGGGGAGGGGCGCAGTGTTTAGATACCGACTCGTCTATCTTGCATGGCCCACCAGGGTTTTGAGCCTCGCCCTCCGCCTCCTCCATGTGTTGGGAAACCTTCATGTGTGATAAGAAACCTTCATGTGTATTAAGATAACTGGCCGTTCATGTGCGACACAATAACTGGCCGCGAGGCGAAACGTACTGTGTTTGCAGGAAGATGAAGTCCGTTCATGTGTGTTAAAAAAACTGGCCGCGAGGTGAAACGTACTGTGAACGTACTGCTCCATGTGTGTGCCCGCGCCCCCCCCCCCGCAGGGACGAGATGGACCTGCTTGCCTTCACCGACTTCGTGCTTGCATGGGACCACCGCTCCAACCCCGCGGCCATCAAGTACTTCTTCGATATCTTCGACCTCAAGAAACAGGTGAACACATTAGCAACTGAAGTGCATGCATGCACCTGACCCCTGGCTGCATTCCCCTCGTCCATGGCCCCGCCCCCCCCCCCTGGCCGCCCATCTATTGCCTTGCCCTCCATTACAACGGGTTGGTTTCTTCTTGGTCCCCTGGCTGCATCCCCCCCCCCTCCCGTCCACAGGGCTACATCTCGCCCGCCGAGCTGTACACGTTCTTCAAGGAGATCCACCACATGTGGGTCCACGTGATGCACGAGTACGCCGACCTGTCCATATACGACGTGGTGGACGAGATCCTGGACATGATCAAACCCAAGGTGGGCGAGGGGCAGGGGGAAAAATGTTTTGAAGTGTAGCAACGCGTCCCAATCCCACATCCCGACTCATGCAGTGAGCGCATTCGGAGACACTATCCTAGAAGCACGCAACTCAAGATACTTACCGAGGGTGTGTGTTAAGAAAACTGGCCGCGAGTAGGAACGCGTTAACCCTGCGCGTGTGTGCGCGCAGGGTTAACGTGATGCAGGGAAGTGGGGTAGCCCATGCTGGCATCGCGCGCATAGAAAGACCTTGCTGTGCTCCCTTTGATCTCTGCCGCTCCCTCGCTGCCTCCCCTTCTCCTTTCTCCACCTGCCCTGCGCCGCCCCCCCCCCCCACCCCACCCCACCCCACCCCAGGTGACCGCCCGCATCACGGCGGAGGACCTGGCTGCCAGCGGCATGAGCGGCATCTTCTTCTCCATGCTGTCGGACGTGAAGCAGTTCTACGACTACAACTACCGAGAGAACTTCATGCACCAGGACGAGGACTCGGGGTCGTGAGGGGGGGAGGGCAGGGGAGGGAGGGGGAGTGTGAGGGGAGGGATTGCTGTGACTAGGGAGGGAGGGAGGGAGAGAGGGAGGGGTGACCAGCGGGATTGGGGAGGAGGGAGGGTGTGGGGCCGATGGCACGGGATGACTTGTGCGGGGGCCGCACGGAGGGGTGAGGGATGGATGAGGGATGGGTGAGGGGGGACCGAGCGATGTGAGCTTGGCAACGTACATAGGTCCTATCCTGATTGGCTTGATTGCACATAGGAGCGAGGGAACATGTGTACCAGGTAATTCTACGTGCACGCAAACTGGTGATGTTGGCGAGGGGGGCTGTAATTCCGGGGTCTTGATTGAACAAATGGATGTCAGTGCGCGGCACTTCATACTTTGCTATACTTATGTCTGGTTTCGTTTGGATGTGGCATGCTGCTGTTGGTGATTACCGTACGGTTTTCGTGAGGGGAGGGCCGTTAGCGCCGCCAAACTGGAGGGCCGCGGGAAACATGGGATAACGATCATGAGTCTTAGGGTAGATGAGGCGCAAGGGAAAGGGGCAGGGCGGTTACCCTTGCACGGCTCGTAGGTGTCTTTTTACTAGCGGCATATCTGCTGTTGTGATCCTTTTTAGGATGGGTTGGGATGCCGCGTGAAGCGGTGGTGACACAGTCATGGTGTTGGACAGTAAATCCCTTGGGAGGCGCTAAAGGACGGCATGGCGATGCCCGGCGATGTCCCTGTTACGGCCGCAGCGTGACAATTGATGCTGCTGAGGTGGGCACGCCATGTGTACCGGTACATATTTGCGTTTTATGCGCATTTGGGGCTAACGCAAAATTTGACCTATACATGTCCTGACACGTCCTTGAGCGAAGCTCCATGGGGCAGGGTCTGCCATGGCCACGGTTGCAGCAGAATGGCTCCATCCACGACTAAGCAGTCGCCTGATGTGGAGCCTGCAGCTTCAGTACGTGAGTTTGCACGCCTGGTGCTTAAAGCCATCTGTCTGGTCGGCATTTTCAAAATCCGTACCAAGACAGACGCAAGGCTCTTGCCAGCCCCTCGGGAGGCAGATCACCCACGTTGGGGCGTGCAGGTTGCGACGTACCTAGCCCGGAAGTACGTGAAAGCGAGCGCGTTCCTGGATCCTGAATCCTGATCCTGCTTCGGATCCTGTCCGCCGGCTCCGAAGGCGGTTTCCTTGCATGTTTCCAGCAATTGGGTAAGAGTTAAACCCTTCGGCGTTGTAATCACAATACACAGTAACGAGTCGCCGACACATCCACGCCGGTATTTTTAGGAGTCGCCTGAGCTGAGCGGGTTCGGCTCGTATTAGGCATTGGGTTCGAGCCTTAACCTCCAGTGAATTTTTGTAGTTACGCATTAAATGTGCATTCATATCTGGGAACTTTTATAATTGCTGTATCACGACCTTATACCTGTTGGTTGCGAGCGACTGTAAGCATGTCAGCAGCAGCACCAGCTACCGAGGCGGAGACCGCTGGAAAGCAGACGTGCCCAACAATTAGCATGACAAAGGTATAAAAATTAATTGTCGGGGTGCAATCACTCCGACCCCAATGCACAGCCTTATCCGTTATCCTACCATTCCCTGGTTCTCCCCTCCCTCCCTAACATGCACACGTACCAAGGCTACCACCCCACAGGCGGGGACCCTGCCCGCGTTTAAACTCGAGGTAAGCAGCCCCCTGGGCGGCCCAGCAATGCATGTTTATTTGTTTATGCATGCCCCTCAGCCACCGGTATCGTCGACCCAGATCCCGAACACCTCACTAGTCCCAATTACTTATCACCGACCCCATGCCCTTGCCCCCTCCCTCCCTCTCGCCTCCCTACCACCACCTCCCCCCCATGCTGCACCCTCCTTCCCCCCAACACCTCCTCTCCTGGTCGCCTCACCCTACCCGCTACCACTTCCCCCAAACCCAAACCAACCCCAACCCTGACCCCAACCTCATCAATCCCCCCCCCGCCCCGCCCCGCCCTGCATCCCAGCGCTACTTTGCCCGCTGGGAGTTCTCCGCGCCGCACCTGCTGTGCTGCTCCGACTGCGAGCCGCTGCCGCTGCAGGAGCTGTTGGGCCTGGCGGATGAGGACAGCAGGGGCAGGTGGGGGTAGGGGGAAGGAGCAGGTGGGGGTAGGGGGAAGGAGCAGGTGGGGGTGGGAGAAAGGTACCGGTAGGAAGAGCAGGTGGGGGCGGGCGGGGTGGTGACGACAGCAGGAGCAGGTACCACTCCAATTGTGGGGCTACCACTCCAATTCTGATCGTCATCCAAACCCTGACGCCCCTCCGTTTCTCGTTTCTGATCCTCGTCCCGACCCAGATGGGATAATCTGCGGCTTGGGTACGGCGAGACGAGAGGCATGCCGGTACGGCGCGGGGTATCGCGCAATGCGCGTTGCAGGGCGTGGGCTCTTTTCCGTAAGCAGTTCATTTGTCGGTATTGACTCGCTGGAATGTACGGCGTTGCATACAATTGCGCAGGAGTTACGGCAAGAGATCTCCAAACTGTACGATCACGTGGATCCGGAGGGCGTCATTGTGTGCGCGCCCCAGGAGTGTAAGTATGGCTAAGGGTATGGCCGGACGGGTCCCTAAGGATGTCATGGGAAGCCAAAGCCGACATATGTACCTTGTACGGGTGCGACGTACGGATCTGGGCCGGTTTGTCCCCATGTCCGCATGCATGTCCGCACCCCACCATGCGTGCCCCCCCCATGCAGGCATCTACCTAGCCATGGGGGCGCTGCTGCAGCCGGGAGACCATGTGGTGAGTCGGGGTGAGCCTTGCTGGGGGGCCCTGCGGGAGGGGCAGCGGGGGGAGGGGCTAGGGCCTGGATGATGGGGCTGCGGCTTACGTAACACAGCCCGATCGGGACTCCTCATCGCTGTACAAGTGTACTTCACAACAGCCTGTAAAGGTGTGCTGTACACCCAATGCGATGCCGTACGACATACACGTACACACACGCGACATCCCAGTACGTTCCTACTCGCGGCCAGTTTTCTTGGCACACACTGCCGGTGTTCTTAACCCGCACACCCGCCCACTCCCGCACACGCCCTCCCGCAGGTGGTCACGTACCCGGGCTACCAGTCGCTGTTCCAGGTTGCTGCTAGCATGGGCTGCGAGGTGGAGCTGTGGGAGGCGGAGCTGCGGGGGAACGGCAGCGCGGGATTCGATGTGCGGCGGCTGCAGGTGGGGGCTGTGGGGTGGGGTGGGAAGGCAGAGGCTGCAGGTGGGGAGTGGAGCAGGATGTTGGGGACCTTACCGCATAGGACCATACCTCTGCACGCCTACAACGCTACAAGTGCTGGAGGAGCTGCACGGTGTCTCCTTCCTACCAGCCGCTTCCCCATCCCCATCCCCATCCCCATCCTCTCTCCTCCCGGCCCCATCTCGCCCCTTTCTCCGCTTCTCCCCTCCCTTTCCCGGCAGTCTCTGCTGCGACCCTCCACTCGGCTGCTGGTGGTGAACTTCCCGCACAACCCCACCGGCTTCCTGCCCAGCGTCACGGAGTGGCGGCAGCTGGTGGCGGCATGCAAGGCGGTGGGCTGCCACCTCTTCAGCGACGAGATGTATCGGCTGATGGGTACGCCTGGGCGGGGGGTTGGGGCGTGTTGGGGCCACCTGGGCGATGTGCTTTGGGGTTTTGGGGCAGGGCGGAGTGGCCAGAGAGCATAGCTGCGGGTGGTAGGTGGTCAAGGCGGGGGCCTCTCCCCTCCTCCTCAAGCTTCACCCAGTAACCACATGCTTCACCCATTCCTACACCCCCCACCAACCCGCCCACACCTTCCCTGCAACCCACAAAACACAGAGCTGGACCCCGCATCCCGGCTGCCCAGTGCCGTGGACCTGTACGACAAAGCTATCACCCTCAGCGGCCTCTCAAAGGTACGACACAGGGGCCGGGGATAATCCCACATACGGTAAACGCATTTTTCATTAGCGCTTGTCCAAACCAAAGTTCAACACCCAAGCACACCGCACACGGGCGCACAACACACACGCACGCGCGTCGCGTGACCGGCAACTGTGGTGAGCTCAGTTACGCGGCTTAGTTGCCTTATCACATGCATACCTGCATGCCACTTCTGTTATCACATGTATGCATGCATGCTCTATTAACACGTGCCTGCTTGCCCCCCAATGCTCGCAGGCGTTCGGTCTGCCGGGTCTGCGGATCGGCTGGCTGGCGGTGCGGCCCGCGCTGCAGCAGCAGCTGCTGGACCGTGTGGCGCAGCTCAAGGACTACACCACCATCTGCAACTCCGCACCCAGCGAGGTGCTGGGCCTGATGGCCCTCCGCGCGCGCGAGCACATCCTGGCTCGCAACATGGCCCTCATCCGCGCCAACCTGGCGGTCCTGGCAGCCTTCATGCGGGAGTTTGGGGACACCTTCGCCTACTGCCCGCCTGCTGCCGGCTCGGTGGCCTTCCCCAGGTGGCTGGGGGGCAGAGCGGGGGGTAAGGGAGGAGCAGGAGGTGGCAAGGGGTCGAAGGAGGAGGGGACAGAGGAGGAGGGCGATGGAGGAGGGAGCGGCACAAAGGGGAAGCAGGAGGAGGAAGGGGAGGCGGAGGAGGGCATTGAGGCGTTTTGCGACCGGGTGGTGAGGGATTGCGGCGTGCTGCTGCTGCCTGCGAGCGTGTACGACCATGCGGCAAGTGAGGCGCGGGGGCATTTTAGGATCGGGGTGGGTCGGAGGGATTTGCCGGAGTGTTTGGAGGTGCTGAGGAGGTACTTGCTGAGGACAGCGGGGCAGCGGCAGCAGCAGCAGTAGGATGTGACAGCTTGTTTGGCTTTAACATGGACTGTCCTAACCAGACCAAGCTTACATAACTTGTACAACCATCAGCAGCACTGGCGGGCACTTCTTGCGTGCCGCATATATTGTATGTACCTGTACGGCTTGCCGGTGGTCTGCTGGTTTCGGTTTCGCAGCCCTAATTGCGGATAGCTCCACTAACTAGCTCTTGGCCATGGTATAGTCGACAAACATCCTACATAGCAGCTTGCGAAGCCGACCGTGAGGCGTTGACAAGGCAATGCGTACCGCAATAAAGCTGAACTTCTTTGTCAACCTGCATCCATCCTTAGAATGGCTATACAGTGAAATACCATTACAACACTTCTATGACCAAGGCGCTTCGTTACGCTTCTGGTAAACTACGGTGCCCCTGCCTTATACGTCCGGAAATGGGCGTTGAAGCCATTAATGAGAAATGAAGAAGAACCCATAGCCTTTCGTGTTTCGTCTCCGCGACACTCCTCGGCAGCTCGGTCTGGCGCATAGCAAAGTGGCAGTTGGCGGTGGTTTCGGGGTCCATCGCGCCGCTTTGCCAGGAGAGCGATGGGGTGTGCGCCCAGCAGGTAGGTCTAAGAATCGTTGCACCAGCTGCCGTGTGAGCATATTTAACCTGTGTGCCAGATCGATTACGAAGACTCTCTGCACTCCCTGACGGATGGGTGGCCCGTCATCATCCCTGCTGCTCCCTCCCTTCTCACCCCTCCCAACCACCCCGCGTCACCAACAGGCGCAACAACGGCGTCCCTCCACCACCTCCCAACGTCTTCTTGCCACATTACACCCTATCAGCCCTAGACGGCCGCGACGTCTTCGGCCCCTTCCTCAAACTCGTATCGTACGATCCTGCCTCGGGTGCCCTCCAGCTTTCAGCGCTGTTAGTATGCAGTGAAGCCGCCCAACAACGGCTGCTGCAGCCGCAATCACCACAGCAGCACCAGCACCAGCACCACCTACCAAGGCACCTGCACCTGCACCGCCGGCGTTCAGACCAGCAGCAGGAGACCGTTCCGCAGGGTCCCCATGCGCACCTCCACGAAGCTAACCAGCAGCACCACCAGCCGCAGCACCACCAGCAGGGGTTACTAGATCAAGAGAGCGGCGGCGGTAGTGGTGGTGGTGGTGAGGCTCAAGCAGTGGGAGCGCAGCCGCCGCCGCAGCAGCAGCAACAGCAGCAGCATCGCACGGTGCCGTATATTTACTGGCGTGACGTCCATCCGGGCGACAATCCTGGAGCTAACCGTGGTGTTGACGGTGGCGGCGGTGGTGGTGGTAATGGTGGTGGGAGGGTTGCAGGTGCTAATGTTTCTGCGGCTTCAGCAACGGCGACAGCTGAAGCAACAGAGGAAGCCGCTGCGGCGGCGGCAACTACTTCTGCTGCCTCAAAGGCCGCTGCTGCTGCTGCTATAGCAGCGGAAACAGCCGAGGTCACAGCAGCAGCAGCAGGGATGAGGAAAACGGATGCAACAGCTGGCAAGGCTGACACGCAAGGCAGGCCAACGCCCAGCAAGGTAGAATTGGTGGAGATGACATCGGTAGCCTCCATCGCAGCTGAGGAAGCAGCGGCAGCAGCAGCAGCAACGGCATTTGCAGCAGCTACAAGGGAGCCACCACAACATACAACAACGCCTCAAGAAGCAGCACAACGCACAAAACCAACTCTAACGGCCGCATTAACCAACACCACTCCACCACCAGCTGACGTACGGAATCCAGGAGCAACCGCAACAGCAGCACCCGTATTGACATCGACAACGCCGGTTAGCGCTGCGGCACCAGTACCGGCCTCCTCCTCCCCTCCCTCCCATCCATACGCCCCATCATTCCCCACCTCCCCTTTCCCCTCTTCCTCACCTTCCCCCACCGCTGCCGATGCCTGGTACGACAGCTCCTCCTCCTCCTGTTGTACGGCAGCTGGCGAGCTGTTGTACGACTGGAGGGACTGGCACTTCTGGCGCTTCAGCCTCCGCACCACGTGCGGTACGGCGGCCAAACAGCTGCAGTACAAGGTAGGTAGCGGCACGACAAGGGGGCGGGTTCTTGAGTTGCTTCATGGAGGCACATGGAGGAGTTAGGGTTTCCGGAGGAGGGAAAACTGCCGGTAGGCAGGCCTACCGTAGTAGGACGTGCATGCGCAAAAAGCTAGACCCCCCACAAAGCCCCCTTCCTATCCGCAAATTTACCCCTTCCGGGCCCTTTCTCCCTCCCTGCATGATATGACATGACGGCACTTGACCCCCTCCCCCCACACCCTTCTCTTCCCTCTTCCCACGTACGACACGTTCCCGTACACGACACACACACATCCGTACAGTTGGATCTGGTTCCGGGCCGCACCTTCACGGTTGCCGTACCGCCCCGTCACCTCAGCTGCTGGCACTGGGCCTTCACCACCTGCAACGGGCTGGACAGCCCCGCTAACCGGGAGCGCACCGGTGGGGTGCAGCCGCTGTGGAGGGACGTGATGCGGCGGCACGCGGTGCAGCCTTTTCACGCGCTGGTGGGAGGTGAGGTGCCCTTCCTTGTTGTGTGGGTTCAGGGCGGGAGGTACCGGTATGGGGAGTCCTCGGATCGGCCTTGGAGTAATGCCTTGGAGAGCTACAAAAGCCACACGGTATCGTGATGTTGAGCACGCCAGCAAACCGAACCTTCTTTCCCACCTCCCACCTCCTCATCCACCTCACCCACTCCCCTCCCACGTCCCACCCCTCCCCGCCCACCCTGTGGCTCCATCACTTGACCCAGGCGGTGACCAGCTGTACAACGACTCCGTGTTCGCCTGCCCGCAGCTGCGCGGCTGGGACACGGCGGGCAGCGCGGCGGAGGCGGCGGCGCGGGTGGGGCTGCCGTACAGCGGGCGTGTGGCGGCGGAGGTGGAGGAGAGCTACTTCGCACACTACTGCGTGCACCTGGGGCAGGTGGAGCGGGGGGGTTGGGAGGGTGGGTCTGACAAGATGTATAGACCAAACCGGAATAGGAAATCACGAGATTGGGCTAACGGCTAAGCAGTTGGGCGAGTGGTGGTGGGGAAAGGGAGGGATGGCGGGCGTAACCCATGCCTGCCGTCACTTTTGCGGTTTGAAGTAACCCGCACCCGCACCCGCTCACGCTCACGCGGCTTGAAGTACCGGTAACCCGCACCCGCCCCCCCCCTCCCTACCATGTTTGCACCCCATGGTGAAGCCTTGTCATACAGCTCGTCAGTTGCTTCGTCAGTGTCTCATTATATATATATTTTTTACCCTCCCTGCAGCCGGTGTATTGCGAGGCCCTGGCCAGCATCCCCTCACTCAACACCTGGGATGACCATGACATATTCGGTGGGTGGTGTTGGGGGGGGGGGCAAAGAGGAATATTATCCCATGTGTGGCGAGATGTTCGGCGGGTGGTGTTGGGGCGAGTGGTGTGGTTGGGAGGTGCCGCATGCGTGTGTTCGTGGTGCCGCATGCCGGTAACCTGAGCTACGCTAATACTGGTGCTGGTACTGGTACTGACAGCATGTGTGGGAGGGGCAGCAAGTGGTGGGGAGCTCAGCGTTGGGTTGCCTCGCTCCGGACGGTGCCACAATTTGTATGTTCGGTAGTGCGTGTTCGGGCGCTACGGGCACCAGCTTTTGGCAGCCATTGGCTTTCTGAGACCCTCCTACCACAAAACCAACCATGCCGCGTCCTGCTCCTCCTCCTCCTTCCCCTCTTCTCCCCTGCTACCTCGCACAGACGGCTGGGGCTCCTACCCCGAGCCCATCATGCAAGCCCCCATCGTGCGAGGTATCTTCACAGCCGCCTCCCTCTTCTACCACCTCTTCCAGCATCACACAACACCACAACGAGCGCCGACTGACGGTTACTGGAGCGGCTCCTCGTACATGTCGTACTTTGGATCCAAAACCGTTGTCGTACTGCCGGACACTCGTACGTTCCGTACGATTAACCAGATCTGCCCGCCGGAGTTTTACGAGGAGTTGGAGCGGCGGTTGAGGTCGTTACCCGCTTCAGTGGAGCATGTGGTGGTTGTACTAACTGTACCTGCGATCTACCCGCAATTAGACGTCGTACAATGCTTGCAGGTACGGCATATACAATCTCCTCTCATATGTACGTCGGTTCCGTCTTGTGTGCCGTACATCGCCTTTAGCTCCTCCTCACAGCCCATTCCGCGTGCTGATACATCTGCCTTGTCCTTCTTGACGTGTTAGCATGCTGTCATGCTATCATCCTCCATCCGGTTAGTTAGGTCCTTCCTCCTTTCCCGCCTCACCCGCCTTTCCTCCTCCTCCTCCTCCTCTCTCCCCACCCCTCCTGCAGTCCCTATCCGACCGGCTGCTCGGCTCCCCCGGCCTGCCCGCCCTGCTGGCCGGCAAGACGGGGCTGCTAGGCCGGCTGCTGCCCACCCGCTTCGGCGAGTTGGAGCTGCTGGATGACTTCCGGGACCAGTGGGGCGCAGCGGGGCACGTGGGGGAGCGGGACAGGCTGCTGGGGCTGCTCATGGTGAGGCGCGGGAGGGCGGTGTGTGCATGACCCTGTGTGTGCAGTGTGACCCGGTGTGATCCGATGTATGCAGGGCTTGGCGGAGGAGAAGGGCTTCCGCGTATCGCTCTTGAGCGGTGACGTGCACTGCGCCGGCTTCGGCCTGTACCACACCCGACGGGGAGGGCACTCGGGCAAGCAGCACCTGAAAACGAAGGAGGAGGAGGAGGAGATGCCAGCAGCAACAGCGGCAGCAACAGCAGCGGCAGTGGAGGAGCAGGAGGTCGATTTGGGTCTGCCGGACCCCGCGGCCCTGGCGAGCGACCCACGGTTCATCCCGCAGATCATCAGCTCCGCCATCACCAACGTGCCGCCGCCCAACTTTGTGCTGGGGCTGCTGCGGGACGCGGGAGCTAGGCCCAAGCCGGCTCTGGAGGTACGGCAGGCGGCAACACAAGGTGGCAACAAGGGTGTCTAGTGCATGCATAGAATCACAACGGATGCCGTACGGTGTATGGATCGCGGTGACCAATGGCAGAAGTCTGGGGACCGTTGGTTCAAACTGTTCCTTCCCGTGCCTGCCCTGCCCTCCTTGCTGCCCTCCGTTCCGTGTCCCCCTGGTCACCCACTGCTTCCCCTTTGGATTGCATGGTAGCTTTTCCTCTTCATTTTGGCCACCCCCCTTTTGTGGTTTTGGTACCGGTATGTCTCTGACCTCCTGACCCCCCCCCCCTTCCTTACAGAACTGTGTGGCTCGCATGCTGCCGCTCAGCGCTGCCAACACCCTGCTCAACGCCTCCTCCTGCTCCTGCTCCTCATCCGCCGCCCCTGCCGCCGCCACCGCCGCATCGTTCACCACACCCACAACCACAGCAACCATCTCCACGCCCACTGCACCCCCTGCAAACAACAATAACAACAACTGCAGCAGCAGCAGCGGTGGCGAATGCGACAAGAACAAGCCAGTACAGGTGCATGCTTCGGCGGCGATGGTGCGGACTGCTGTGGCTGATGACCCAAATGAGGGGTTGCTGCTTATCGGCGAGCGAAACTGGTGTGAGGTGGCGCAGGGGGCCAGCAACAGCAGCGGCAGCGGCGGTGGTTATGGATGCAGTGACAGTGAAGGTGCGGGCGACAGTGCAGCCGGCGGCGGCGGTGAGGAGGGGTCAAGCCTGGTGTTTTCAATACGCTGCGAGAGGGGGCTGGGGTCGGGTGTGGTGCGTGCGTATCCGGTGCGCGTGCCGCCGTTGCAGCGGTTGTGGCCACGGTGATTGCCAGAAGACGTGAAGAGTAGTAGTAGAGGTGTGGATGGTAGAGGTGTGAAGAAGCAACCTATGAGCGTGGGGGGGGCGCGTAATGGCTGGATGAGGGTTGCGCCGTACGAGCGATGATGTGAGGTGTACGGCGGCTGGCGGGGCTCTGCATGCGTTGCCAGTGTGGACCCCAGTGGCGTTAGGTGTGCAAGCCGGTGCGCGTGGGCGCGACAGCGTTACGTGTGTTAAAATAACTGGCCGCGAGTAGGAACATACTGGGATGTCGGAAGATGAAGTCCCCACTACGTGTGTGTAGCTGTCGGGAGCTTTCCCTCCGCTGGAAGCCTGAGGCGTGAGCTGAGGTGGTGTGTATGGGCAACCCTGGAGGTAGCTGAGGGGCTGTGCTGCTGTGGGCGTGACGTCATGTTGGCGGCAAGGGGATTGGGAACCGGAAGAGAGTTGACTGGGATTGGTATTCTGCATCAGGCTTACTGAGGATCTGCTCCTTGGGGCTACGACCCCATCCATCGCCGTGAAAGGACTGCTGTGTATTGTGCATGCAGAAGAGCCCATTGCATGTGTACGTTGAGGAGCGTGTGTACCGCTTCTTGAGGAGGGTGTTGACCGACTGTGGATTTTGTCGGCGTTGACTGGCAGGGGATGTGGCGGCCGTGCCACGCCTGCTTTGAAACTGCTGAAGCGTAACTGTCTACCGGCAATGGTAGGGATGTTAGTTCGCATGCTGCTGGGTGAATGAGTGGACGTCACAATGGTTCCCTAAAACCCAACCCTACCACCCTGCTAGGTGTCACGAAGTATTGGTTTGCCACTCTGTACATCACCATATACGTCATTCAACTGTTTTGTTGTGTCGTGTAGTTGTGTAGGGTGCAAGCTTACGGCCTCGTTGCAAACTGTTGGCGAGTAGTTGCTGAGTGAACGGGTTAGATAGAGGAGCAGCTCCGCACATGCGGTGCATGCTTGCCGCATGGTTCCGCATTGTTTTTTGGACTCGCGCATTCGATATGTATGATGCATGGCGACCTCGACATTGTTATGCAATAGGCACTGAGGCTCGTAAAGGACTGTAACGATAACGATGAGGCTGGTTAGCGGTCATGGGGACGGGGACGCCTAGGCACACCGGACTGGCCTAGCCTCAACGAGGCTCCTGGCACTGCAGGCTTGGGAATGTAAGGTTGTTTTGCAAAGCATGGAGGAGGATGCATGGCTTGGGCGGTGGCGTTGTGGCTTGATCGCTGTCGGAACCCATCACATCCCGGAGCACACAATTCATGCTGAAAAGCTGGACATGCACAGGCATGCTTGCTAGGCTGCAATTGTTGGCATGCGTCGTCTGTTGCATTACCGCAGTGTGCCGGCCCTCAGAGGCACTAGATGCCGTTAAGAGGCGCAAGGTTACGACTGACGGTACCGGTACGGCATCAACCAAAAAAGTGTCCGGAGCTAGTTTGCTATGCTGTACGCATAGCACTGCACTGTTTTTCGCCTAGCGTCACATAAGTACTACTGTAGGTAATCCCTGCAAGAACTAAGAACACCAAGCTTGCGACAGCTAAGTTGTAAGACGCGTTGCTAAGTAAAGCACAAAAATGCGGAGCGGGAGCGGCGTTCTTTGTATTTCGGCATGCCAATTGGTAGTGGGCCTCTGCTTACTTGGAGGTGCGCTGGGCGCCAACTTCTTTTTACCATCTTTCTACCGCTTACACGTCCCGTTCTCCTTTGAATACACCCAAACATATTACGGCTGCTACCTTTTCCAGTCTACGAGGGTTACAAGGTAGGGGCCTTCCTGTCTGTGGAGAAAAGCTTGCGCGAGTGCATGGCTTTGCGGGCCTAACCGTTTATAGGGATGCTGGTAAAGAAGCCCTCATGACATGGTGTTCTATTGACTCTTTAAACGAGGATATATACCTAAGCTGATCTTCTGTCACGTCGCCTGTCGATCAACCGTTGCTTTTCGTCTGACATGTTAGCGTGCTAGTGTACTGTTTGGAGAAAACTGACTAACGGCAGGGTACCGTAATTCTGGGTTTTTGTGAGATGCTTGGCCCTAGTAGGCGCTGTTGGCCAGCCCATGGACGACCCGCATGCAGGATGGTGACCTTTGGTCAAACGTCCAGTACTTCAACCTCATCGGCACCCTAAGCGCCAGCCGTGGAGTTTTGCATCTGACGTTGCACAACCCAAAATATTAAAGCCTTTCATGAGGTCCTGGCCCCTACCGCCCCACCGCATCCCTCTGTCCCATTTCTCCCTCCCCTCCTCTCCCTCCCACCCACACCGCCCCAGGCCTATTACTACGACAACTTGACCGACGAGTCGGCCAGCGTCTCCAGCCGCGTTGCCACTTATGAGTCGCCCCTGGACTTCCGCTCACCCATGGGCTTCTCCTACTACCTCTCCATAGCCAACAACATGTTTGCGATCTTCGGACTAGCGGGTGTCATCAACGCGCAGCGGGAACTGATCATTGCGTTCTTCTCCTACAACGCGGCGCAGATGGTCATCGCCTTCCATGCCTTTGTGGACTTGTGCACGGGTGGGTGCGGGAAGAGGAGATGGGTGAAGAGGAGAGGGCTGTGATGGTGAGGGCGCGGGTGCGGGTTTGGGTAGCGAGGTCTGCGGTGCCAAAACCGAGGTTCAGCTGCTGGGAAGAAGAGGGAGGAAGAGGGAAGAAGCTGAGAGGTGTTTGGGTTAGTGTTGGCTGGTACCCCTTCACCTGCACCAGTCTGCACCTTCTCATCTCACCAACCCTCCTTCCCTGTTCCGTCCCTTAAAGACGTGGGTATCAGGTACGCCGGTGAGCCCGCCAAGCTCACCTCCTTTGAGCGCGCCTCCGCCACCTTCATCTTCTTCTGCTTCCTGCTTAGCTTGCTAGCAACCGTGTTCGCGGTGAAGGCGATCGACGAGGTGGGTCGCCGGGGTAGGCTACGGCGTTCGGATAAACGACCGACCCGCGGGTCATGAGCAGCACAAATGGCGAACGAGGCGCTGAATCAGTGCGGCGAGCGCATGCGATGTGCTTGTTGCCTTACTAGCGGCCTTATCTTCCCCCTTGTTGCCGTATTAGCTGCGTTATCTCCCCCGATTCCAGCCATTGCCGTTTCGCTTTCCTCCGCAGGTGAAGACCAAGCAGCGTGAGGAGCTCACCCGCATGGCAGTGCTGTCGGACACCCTGCAGTACGAGGTGGACAACGCATGAGGGAGAAGGGAGGCGGGAGGATGAAGTAAGGAAAACTGACTGGAGGGAGGGAGGAGGGCGCATACTGGGACAGATGGAGCCTGATAAGAGCTGTCATAGTGCAGCATCAGGGATTTGTATGCGTCCTTTAGGTCATGTGGCAATGGGTATAGTGAGTGTCGCGGTACGGAGACGGCTGCGGTATTGGGATGCCGAGCGCCCCACTGTGCTGCAGGAAGGAAGGGTGAACACTGGCAGGGCTGCCCCAGCCGGGTTGGGGCTTCGATTGTCTCCATAGCTGTGTATTCGGGCTCTGGGGACCTAGGCGGCTGCGGAGCCCTTTGGCGGACACAACTCGACTGGAGTGCTGTACGGAGTGACGCGCAGGCCCTTGCTTCGCTGTGAATTGCTGTGGGAGGTGCTGGGGCTGTGTTGCTGCATTTGCAGAGGAGGAGTTCCCTGCACGCATGGGTCGTAGACGATGACTTCCATGCTCCTACTAAGAGCATGCCTTCTCGCTCGGAACTGGATATACGGGCGGCTGCTGTTGCATGCATGCTAGCGGATGGGCTGGTGATAAGAATGCATATTTAATCAGTGCCTGCCCCCTGGTATCAACCTTTCCTTGTGGCTCGTCTTGGCTGCTGGCTGGGTTACTCACAGACGCCGGCGCCTAACCTGACTACCTGTACTTATTGCCTATACAATCTTTCGTCCCCATGATCCTTAAACCCTTCTAGGGATCGAACGTGTACAGACGAACACAATCGTGGTTGCCATATTTGTTACACGATAGCTGGCCTTGCATAGCGCAGGTCCATGTGACGACAGCACCGTCTGGAACGTAACGTCCTTCCCTTGACCAGCAGGAGAGCTGCATCGCCGTGCAATAAGCCAATAGACACACGCAAGTTGCACAACCACACTGTATTATAACCCAAAAACCAAAACCATTCTTCGACACTTTGCAAACCGCTGTACAGTTGTCGTACATGTTACGGTCATCCCAGACATGCTAAGGACCGCGCAGTCCTCAACGGCCACACCCACGATACAAGCTGTATCCGCGCGACTACGGCACAAACACACAACTCTTAACACACGTCTGCTGGAATTGTAGGTTTTATGGGCACAACGCGCGCGCACAGGCGACCGGTTTGCAACAATCTTTTGTACGGAGAAACGACCAAGCCCTGACAGCAGAGCGCATGAAGCATAACGAAGCTACGACGAAGGAACTCGAAAAAGAAAGAATGAACGCCTGCCGGATTGGCCAATGGGCGCTATCTATATGATAATGGCGGGCTTGCGGCTTAGCAAGCAAACTGACTGTTGTTTGTTGCGTCCACAAACCACCATACTGTGTAATGTACACCGTTGAACACTATTAACAACATGATACGAACGAACAGCAAGTTACTTCGATACTTGTGAAGACTAATGTAGCAGCGAGGACAGGCGATCCAAACAGAAGATTGACACGCAAAGCCTCCCACCAAAGGTCTGAACATGCATTGCTGCATGCAGCAAGCCCTAACAATGTACAATCCATCGCAGGCGACCTAACCCAACATCCCATCTCACCCACCCTCCATTGCTCTTGTCCATGACTCCAATTCCCCCGCTTGCGTGTCAACCAGACCCACCGACCCGTGGGTCGTCAACCCAAAACCCACATCGCAGCATCATGTACCACAGTCACAGCAAACCGACCTCCCTTCTCGCCAGTATACTCCTCCGCCAGACGATTCAGGTCCCGCAGGACTCGCCGCACGCGCCGAAGCCTTCCAAAGCCACCATCAGCGGCACCATCCCAGACATCTCCCGCCATCGCTGTCGTCGCCGCCGCCGCTGTCACCGTAACCACCGGCTCAGCGAAATGATCTGCAGACCGCTTACCGCAGCGGGGCGTAGGCTGCGGCGACTGGCATGCCAGCGCCGCTCCGAGCCACTCGCCATCACCAGCTGTCTCTGTCGCGGCAGGAGACTGAGGTGTGGTGGTGGTCGCGGTGGTGGTGGTGGCTAAGGTAGAGGAGGTTGATGAAGGAATGGATGAGGCCGCGGGAAGGCTTGCAGCGCAAGACTTGTAAATCCGAAGTTGAGTCGTCGGATTAGCGATGAGCGAAGACTGTTGTGGCTTTAGCAGCTGCTGGTCGGAAGCGGCGGCCTGGGTAAAGCAAGACTCGAGCTCCTCTTCTTCTTCTTCGGGAAAGTGGGTCGCGATCGCGCAGCAGCTCTTGCTCTTGAGGCTGATGGCTTGGTTGCCAAATCCAACGTCGTGTTGCTGACAGCAAGAAGAGATCCCATTCTTGTGGTCCTGCTCCAGCTGAGAAAAGCCCTTGTTGCAGGAAATCTCAGGAAGCTTGTTGCTGTTCGTATACGCTGCGATACCTGCTGCCGTGGATAACTCCCAGCCGGTTGCCGAGGAGCAAAACATGGAAGCAGTTCGCGAAATGCCGCTAGCGCGCTGGCTGTTGTTTGGTTGAGCTGAAGCCTCGTGCGGGAAGATCAGTGAGGAACGGCGATGCCAGCCTTGGCTTGCCGCAGCGGGCGAAGCAGGCGGCAGGACGATGGTTGCGGATGCTGGGCCGCAAGACCACATGTTGGGGGCGCTGGACTGAACACGGCGCATGTTGCAAAAGGTTTGAAAAGGTTTGGAAGGTCTCCTAGGTATAGAAGCACAGCTAGTCGTTTGGTGATCCAAAAGGGTTGTTTGGTAGAAAGCGGGCTAATGTAGCTAAGCTGTTTGCGTTGTAGTAGCGGTTAGATAGTATGTATCACTACGTCCTTGTGTTCTCGTGGGAGTGGCGAAGTATTGGGGTCAACGTATATACAGGTGGCATGCCGCATGACGAGGAGGACGAGAGAACTCGCGAACCCGATTTACCCATGCTGGACGATTCGCGACACCCAAGGGCGCCAGTACGGCAGATTTGCCCCCTGCTGGCACTTTCGGTTGCAAAGTTACCTGTGCCGTCTATTAGCCGCTTATTCACCAAATCTAGAGAGGATAATTGTTATGCTATGAACATTGCCAGGTATCTATCCTGTGACCTTTGCGTTGATCTGTGATGGCAGTGTGGTAGCCAGCGCTGCCTCTGTACGCGTGTCTTTGGCCGGCTTCTGCGTGTACCGCCAGTACCTCTCGACACGCAGATTTGGTACGCAGCCAACGCAGAGCTAGAAGCAGCTGTGTAAAGAACATTTGCGGCGAGCAGCTAGCCTTGCTATCAGATATATTGTTTAACAGCAGCTATATAACCCATGGAGCATACAACCCGACAGATCTTTAGGTTACATTACAAAGAGGGAAGGCGCATTCGCGCAACAGCTACCGCCACGTTAACCTCCACGCGGAAATGCGGCAACGAAAATGCGCAGCAATCCTTCCCAGTCCTGCATTCACATACGCTGCAAAGCCTCACATTCCAGACTCTCCTCCTTCTCGCTCCCCTCAAAACTTACCACCACAACAAACACAAATACAACCATTTGCCACCACCTGCATCGCAACTTAGCATCTGTTTTGTCCTAAATCTTTACTCGGCTTAATTGCTGCTATACCCTATACCCTTAAACGCCGTTAAACCCACATTCCTCTCATCACGCGATGTTGGCTTGCGTGAGGCTGGCCGCCCGCACAGGTCCCGCACTCGTGAGCATCACCGCATCCCGGAAGCATGCGGTGGCTTGCTCGTCCGTCCGCAGCAGCGGCTGCACCGCCTCCCACAGCTTCTTCTTCTGCACGCGGTTGGGCTCCGCAGGGGCAGGCTGCACAGAGGGCGTAGGGGCGGTAGGGGAGGGGTTGCGGTTGTGGAGGGATTCGGAATGACCCATGGGTCGCAGCGGCCACCAGCAGCCGCACATTAGCGCTAGCGGTCGGTTCCTCATATCTCAACCTCCCCAAGTAGCGATAGCAACAAAGCTCGTTATGCCTGCGTCGCTTTCCGCCTTCCCCAGATGCGCCCCGACGCCCAACGGCCTTACACAGCCCGGCTAAATGGCAGCCCCTTATTGGCAGCCCCTTAATGGCAGCCCCTTATTTGCAGCCCTTTAATGGCAGCCCCTGATTGGCGGCCCCTTAATGGCAGCCCCTTAATGGCAGCCCCTTATTGGCAGCCCCTTAATGGCAGCCCCTTATTGGCAGCCCCTTAATGGCAGCCCCTTATTGGCAGCCCCTTATTGGCAGCCCCTTATTGGCAGCCCCTTAATGGCAGCCCCTTATTGGCAGCCCCTTATTGGCAGCCCCTTATTGGCAGCCCCTTAATGGCAGCCCCTTATTGGCAGCCCCTTATTGGCAGCCCCTTAATGGCAGCCCCTTATTGGCAGCCCCTTATTGGCAGCCCGGCTTATTGGCGGCCCCTTATTGGCAGCCCCTTATAACCTTCACAGCCCCCCTGCCCCCCATCCCGACCCTCCTCACCTGCTCCTTGCCTCCCTCCCCGAAGTACACCCGCTCCCCCACAGGCGCCTCCGCCGGCGGCATCAGCGGCTCCACCGCATCGTGAGCCGCGTTGGAGGCGCACAGCACCTGGCAGCAGCGGAGGAGCGGGGAGCGGGGAGGTGGGATGGGGGCTTAAGGGAAAAAAGTGTTGGCGACAAGGGACAATAATGAGCAGGGGGAGATGGAAAGGGCATCTGCTCGAAAGGGAGTGGTGGTTGTGTCGTTGTCGAGCCCAAGATCATCACCCATCCGCCGAGCTACTCAGCCCACACATCCAGTCACCCAGTTGCCCGGTTACCCAGTCACGTGCACGCACCATTCCGTTCGACTTGATCCCGCGCATGTTGCGCGGCTTGAGGTTGCACAGCACGATCACCTTGCGATCCTGTGGGGCAGCGGGTAAGGCGCGTGAGGCAGGTTCAGGAGACCCCGCGGGAGGTACAGGTAAGAAATAACCAGCCGGGGTGGGCAATTCGACTAGTACCCCTCGGGAGGGCGTGTGGGGTCTTAAGCGCTGGGCCGCGAGGACGTGAAGGTATCACCATCATCGTCACATTGGGGTGGTTGGACTACTGAGCCGCACCTGCATGGCGTCCAGCGGAACGAACTTGACGAGGCCTGACACGATGGTTCGCGGCTCTGGCTCGCCCACATCGATCTGCTCCACGTACAAACTGCCGTACGACAAGTTGAATTTAGTAAAGTTGTTGTTCGTTGGTTGCTGTGAGATGGTGTGAGATTTCAGATTGCAGGGGCCTCCAATTCAAGGAATGAGACCATATGCTTGCCTGGCTTGCTTTCGCCACTCACGCCCACTACAAACTCAGTTTTCTTTTTCTGACAAGGAACAACCCACATGGGGCTTTACGTTGTGAGATGTTCTAGCTCACCTGTCGGCGTCTGGATGCTGCTCGCACTTGACGATTTTACCCACCCGGATGTCCTGGCCGTGGGATGATGTCCGCAACAAGGGTCAAGTTAACACCGGGACAATCAATTTTGGCATACGGTGACCTCCTCTTTGTCCCATTTTTGTTATAATTGCAATGTTACCATGGTCGTTGGATCCGCGGTGGCATCGGATGCGGGAGCTTCAACTGGAGCGGCCACAGTCTCTGTCGCCTGAGCAGCGGCGGTGCAAGTTGCGGTACGCTGTAACCTCTGCTCTTGAAGGCGCAAGGCGAAGATAGCCTGAGCATAGGGCGTAGCGCCAGGCCGCGACGCAGAGAACTGGCGGTAGGGCGTGAACGGCACAGCATCCCTTCGCGACTGACGCGCACCAGCGCTGCAACGCCTCATGTTAAGTTGTGTTGCCATTCCTGGAAAGCGCTTGGCGGAATGGGGTGTCCAAGCCTAGTGCAAGAGTCGAGCAAGGCCACAAAGGGGCTCACAAAGATCCAGTAAACGGATGTTAATCTACCTAAGCCGTGTGTTAGGTACCATTAGCGATCCAACAATTGATGATACCAACGTCCGGTGTTGCCAACCTGTCCGTTGGGAGCTCCGAGACCACTTCGACCACACTTCGAACCAAGCCAAGCAACATGTATCAACCTGCAAACTAAATACGCCTGGCATAACGGATACTGTTGCCCCCAAAAAATTGACCTGACAGCGGAAGGAATGGTTTGGTCGCAAACCGCTAGCAAGGGAGCAGCACCCCGATAGGAGCAACACCTAGGCCATTTTAATCAAACTTAAGCCATGTCTGCTCCACTTTTGATACCTCCTCTGAAGGACCTCTGCGTGAAGGTTGTCGCAGCGAACTTTGAGTCCTGCCCCACCTTCGGACCTCTACCTGATAAATATGTCAAGCGAATTATCGATATCCTGCCGCTGGACTTGCCACTGGAGCTAGTCGGCACGGTAGGGGACGCGCGCATGCCCCTAAGCTTGCCCCATGAAGCGTCCCCTGTCTATTAGTTTTCACGCTTTAGCGTTCCCACCCCTACAGCTCATTGCGGATGAAGACTACTGGAGGCGGAGATCGCACGCTCGGTGGCGAAACTGCGAGGTGCGAAAGTTTCTATTTCCTTTGTTTCCAGGCATCCGGGACCTCTTTTCCGCATACTTCTGAGCCTCTGCGACAAGTTCTGATCTCCTATCCTTCCATAACACACGTCTACCTCTTGCTAATCCGCCCGCTATGTTCCAGCAACATCCCTTACCTCCTCCTTTCAGTGCACACCACCACACAGCCCTCCCTGGCCTCACCTCTTTGCTTCCTCCTCCCTCCCCCTCTCCATCTCTCCTCCCGCTCCCTCCCCTCCTCCCACCGCTTGCTCCCGCTCCTCAGGTTGCCGCGCACGGCTACTCCTGGAAGCAGCTCTTCTTCGAGCGCAACCTGCAGGAGTTCCTGGAGCAGTAAGTGGTCCCGGGTACCTCCCATAGCCTCCCTAGTCACCGACTAGGGGCAGGCTAGCGGGTGCCGTCTTTGCAGCGCTGCCGCAGCGCCGACAGCGGTTGGGGAAGCGGCGGCAGCGGCAGCGGTGGCGGGTAGCGGCGGTAGTAGGCTAGTGGCGGCAGCAAGCAATAAAAGAAAGAGAGCGATACCAGCAAGGCAGTTACCTAGCAGTGTATCCTTCAGTTGTGGCGGTGTGGGCGCTGGTAGCAACAGGACGACAGCGCCCCTGTCCCCGCTAGCCGCCCCGCCACTGCATGATGCGGGTCTGATGGGGCCTGACAGACAGCTCCCTGGACCGTGCAGTGTTGTGGGGCGACTTTGGGACTGAGGAGGCTGTCAGCGGTCGCTAGGCCCGCTACCGTTGCTACCACTGCCCACATGGAGTTGCCGCTGGGCAACTGACGGGCTTGACAGACGTCCCCTGCCCCGCTTCCAACCCCTCGCCTCCCCCGCCTCCTCTCGCTCTTCACCCCTCCCTCACCTTCCCCCCTCCCGCCCCAGGTACGACCCCTCCGTGACCGACCTCTCCAGTCTGAAGCGGCTGCTGACGTACAGCCGCCGCTTCGTGCAGTCCGTGACCATCCGGCAGCTGCCCAGCCACCTGGACCTGCAGCTGCTGTTCGACTGCATGGTCAAGTGAGGCGGGAGGGACGGGAGGGAGGAGATGGGGATGTGGGGTACACAGGAAACACCCGTCCGTGTGGTTGCGCCACAACTGTCGAGGAGCAGGGAAATGGCCAGGGAGCAGGGACTGATGAGGATGTGAGAGAGTGGGCTGGGAGGCATGCCATGGGAGGCGAGGCAGGGTCATGGCAGGAGCCGGGTTTGTCCCTTCGGGCCGCTGGGATGTGGAGGCTGCTGCGTGGGTCGGCTCCTCTGCCCGGAGTTTACCTCCCATGTAGCCTTGGGGCACCCCACTCATTCCCCCCGTCAAACCCCCAAACCCCAATTCCTCCACACTTTTCCCCCGCTCCCTCCTTCCCCCCCCTATGGTTCGATGTGATCTTTGACCCCCCCCCCCCCCCTGCAGCACTCCCTCCTCCCTGGCCCTGTCGTACAACCTGAAGGAGGTGGGCATGGACTACGACCGCTCGCTGTTCGGCATGAAGCTCAGCGACTGCCGCAGCCTGGCCAAGGCGCTGGAGCACACGGAGACGCTCACGCACCTGGACCTGTCCAACAACTCGCTAGACGATGACAAGGTGGGTGGGCGGGTGGGGATGGCGCGAGGATGCGTGATGCGTGACACGCAACGGAACGCCGCTCCTCCTTTCCACCGCCTCTCCCGACTCCCTCCTCTCTCCTTCGCCAGCAGCTTGTCACACCTAGCGTCGCCTCCCCCATTCACCGCATGGCTTTCCTTCTCTTTTCCCTCCCTTCCTCCCCCTCCTCCTCCTCCCCTTCTTGCTCCTTCACTGCATGAGTCGGGATATGCGAATGGGACTCGTTGTTTCACATATGTAATTTTTTCTCCCCTTCTTGCTCCTCAGGTCCGCATGCTCGCCTCCGGCCTCGTTGAGAACCTGTCCATTACGCACCTCAACCTCTCACACAACAAGATCGCAGACCGGGGCGTACGAGCGCTCGCCAAGCTCCTAGACGGGCACTCCGTCATATCCCTGCTCGAACTCCAAGACAACCAAATTCACACCGAAGGCGCCAAGTCCCTGGCTCGAGCCTTCAAAAACAACCGCTGCTTGCTTAGCGTGAACCTCCGGCTAAACCGCATGGGGGATGAGGGATGCAAGGCGGTGGTGGAGAGCGTGCGGGCGGCACCCACCCTGGAGCGGTTAAACATTAGCGCGAATGCGGCGGGGCCCGGTACGGCGGCGGCGGTTGTGGCGATGTTGCGGTTGAACATGACGGTTACGGAGCTGGATCTGTCGTGCAATCAGTACGGCGAGGAAGCGTGTGGGGCGATACGGCGAGCACTGGAGCAGAACAACTCTGTGCGGGTGAGAAGGGAGGGGGGTAAAGATAAGGAGAGGGGGGGCCGGGGTTTTACAGGAGGGGGGGAGAACAGGGGAGGCGGTTTGCCGACGAGGACAATTGGACGCGGCACGGGACACGAGACATGGCTGTTTCCCATTTCCCATCTATCTTCCCTTCCTGCATTTTCCTCAAGCCCCCTTTCCCACCTCTTCCCTTCCGCCCATCCTCTCCTCCCCTCCCTTCCCCACCACTAACTCCATTTCCACGGAGCTTGTCGTCTGGTTTGCATTCTCATTCAACACATTGGGAATTCATCTTTCCCTCCCCACCACCCCCAGTTACTTGACATGCGGCTGACGGGCATCAGTGCGGATGACGAACTAGCCATCACGGAGAACCTGCGGGCGCGGCAGGAGCGGCTGGATAAGGCGCGCGTGCTGGGCAAGTAGCGGCACAAGATGGGGGGTTGGGGGTTGGGGGATAGAGGAAGGGGCCTAGCCAACGGCATTAAGGTTTCACCATGTGGGTTGCATCATGGGCATAGGAGGGGGCAGAGCTGGGGGAGCAGCAACTGCAGCAGCAGCACCAGCAGGAGCAGGAATGGCTGGAAGTGAGGCTGAGAACTGGCCTGGGGGGAGGGGAGCAGCAAGTTGGGGAATGGGGAGGAGGAGCAGGCGGACGAGAAAGAGGCGAGGGAGTGGGCTAGAGGGAGCGGATGGGAGTTGTTGTTGGGGCGCAGGGCCGGGACGAGGGGGTTACAGGTAGGAGGAGGAGGAGAGGAGGAGGATGTACGGAAATAGACAGGGTGGTCGTGAGCTTGGGTATGAGGGAGGCAGTTGAAAAGGAGGAGCTGGAGGATTGGCTCACATGCGAGGGATGTGGTGCGGCTGGGGCCGTCGGGAGACCGTGCTGCGACTGAGGGGTGTCGTGAATCGCAGTCTCCCGCAGTCGCCGTATGTAGCACGCGGGAAAGGATGATGTACGGCACGGCTTCTTGGTTGCCTCAGCAACTGGTGCTGGTGCTATTGTACCTGTATATACGAGCAGTTGACTTGAGCTCCCGAAGTTACTGATTCCTTTTTTGGCACAAAGCTAGGCGCCTCACGACGGGAAAGAAATAATGGTCTACTCCGGGCCTATTTTTTGACAGCCTAACTCCCATGGGTTTTCCCTGCATTATTTTGAGGGCTGTCCACACATCAGATCATCCGTACCGCAGACGCAGCACGTAAGCACCAATATTGGTACTTCGTTTCACGGCGTTGCCGTACAGGGGCCGAGAAGTAGCACAGCGACAGTCCCCGCGCCGCACCTCCACAACCAAAGAGCACCAGCAGCAGTAACAGAGCGCACAACCGTACATGAGACGCACATGACTAAAAGGTAAACGAGCAACGCGCGTTTATAAAACACGTTCATAACACCCACAAACCGGCCCCGTTTCCCACCGGCCTGCAAAGCTGTGCAACCGCAAACACCAGAAGCGCACAAGCGGCACATGTTTGGTTTCGGAGTTGGCAATCGAAGGACGTTTCATAGGACACTGGCGTTTTCATTATCGAACCAAGGGGTAAAACCCGGTACTCATCAAGGCTAGCGAACAAGCAAACAGAGCAAATAACGCACTGTTGCAGCGACCTCAAATGTTGCGTTCCGGCAGCTAGGGAACACCAAACCACCGCAACCCACCACCAAAGCAACCACCAAAGCGGCTCCTAGTTAGGGTACATGTCTTGCACGAACGGTTTTTCTGGCTTCTGCCAGGACCATCTATGTGTGGCCGGCACCATCTGTTACGTTTCTAGCATTCTGTACACAAACGTACAACCGCGGAAGCGAAAGAAAAGTAGTTATCGTACATTGCAATCGCCCCCCAGACAACATCCCAACAGAAGGGAAACACAAACGGGGGCGAGCAGGGCACCACTACAAACAAACAAACACCCACAACGACGGCAATAGCCATGTTGACGACAAACCAAAGAAACATGATGGATGTACGGATTAACGTACGAACAAAACACGCACACGGATCCTGAGGGCCGCATGTGCCTCATGGCTTCACACATGCAACACACAGTGACCCATGGGTCACAGAACGGCTGTACAGTGCATGCATTGCACAAACCCGCGTACAAAACGGGACACGACTCGTACAGCCACGAGCAATCTTCGCCCGCCGCTAACCCGAGTCTGCTAAACAATCTCTAAACAACAGTCACGCACAGCAGCAAGCCAGGCAGGCGGGCAACTTCATCTTCGAGAGGAACACTTCCAAGGCACCATACCACCAACAACAACAACGTTATGAAACAAGCCGTGTTTAGATGTAACTAGGTAAGGTGCAACAGACACATGCAACAAGGAGAGCCGCTTCCAATGAGAGGAAGTAAGGCCACGACCAAACCAAACCAAACACAGCATGTTGTTAGGTGATATCACCGACCAGAAGCCACAATGCACAATGGACTGTTATACAAAACAAAACCAACAAAGTGCCATGCTAGGGCTTTCTTCGTCCTAAACTTCTAATACTACTACGACTTTTGTTTCTTCGTGTTCATCAGTAATGTACACTTGCCGGCAGGCCGGCCCCTCGAGATGTCTACAACGCAGCCTTTAACATGAAAACATTAAACCATCGCCCAGGCGTGTACACCTAGGCATTACCGAAATGTTGAAATACAATGTTTTGGCGAGCGCAAACCAGGAATCCCTCATCTGCTGCAGGCCTCCTTTCCTCGAGCCATACCCTGCACCCCTCTGCCGCAGCCCACTAGCATTACCACCCGCCTGCTCCACCACCTCCTCCCGCTGCAGCCCACATCACACGCCCGCCTCTTCATCTGACGAGGTGCTATCCACAATGAAGTCGTTGCGCATGCGCTTGTAGTAGCGGTACAGGAAGCTGACGCCCTGACAATGGCAGGGAAAAAACAATACCCAATGTGTTGAATGAGGGCAGCAGGGAGGGGTGGAGAAAAGTGGGCGGAAAGCCGGAAACGGAGAAAGCAGTCAGGGCAGCAGGAGGCGACAAGCATGCAACCCGCCTGGCGCCCCCAGTCGACGTCTCCCCGTCTCCCGACCCCTCACATTACACCATCACCCCTCCCAAGCATCGCTCACCTGATCCGCCAGTACGAACATGTTTTGGATCTCAATGGGCAGCTCGTCGATCATGTACACGTGCTGCAAACAAAGGGGGAGAGAGGAAGAAGATGGAAAGGAGGGGGCGCATGGGGAGGTGCGTTTGCTTGCTAGGACACCCCGCGCGTACCGGTACATCGTCTTTTCCAACAACATCACTGAGCCTAAGCACGAGCAAGAGATATGGACCAACCTACCCACACGCCCTTCCTGCTCCTCATCCTTTCCTCCCTCTCCCAGCAGATGAGGTGCTTACATCCACCAGCAGCAGGAGCTTCCACCCAGGGTTGCCACCATCATTCAAAGCACGGTACTTCTTCTTCTCATTTTCCCTGCCATCCTCCCTCAATCCCGTGACCCATATGGAATTTCATACCTGGTAGTAGTCCATGCGGAAGAGCAGGTCGGGGTTCTCGCCCACCACAGGTGCCACCACTCGGCGCTGCCGGGAGGGGTGAAGCCGCGTCAGAAGCGCCAGCACCCGCTCGGCGCGCTCGGGCAGGTCGGGGCAGTAGAGCAGGCGGGGCTGCCGCTGCGCTAGGTCGGCGACTTGCTTGCCGGGGAAGGCCTCGACGAGGAGGACCTGGGGAAGGCGGGTAAAAGGGGATGGAAAGAGGAGGTCTTTTGCAGGGATTGCAGGGATTGCGCTGTAATCTTGGATGGGAGGGCGGGAATGGTGGTGCCGGAACTTGATGACGCTATTATGGGCAGCTATATGATTATTTGGGGTAAGAGGACGTACAAAGAGGGGCATCTCACCATATTGCGAATTGCGAGCGCGGGGTCCATGTCGAGCACAGCAGGATCCCGTTCCACAATGGCCGCGATGTCCGCGTCCGGAAGGATACGATTGAGACGCTGGACTTTGGCGGACACCTGCTGGATGCTATATCTTCGTCCGCTGTCTTCCAGCCTCTGGACTAGGGCCTCGCTCGATGACTGACTTAACCCTTGTTCACACCAGAACGACACCAACGCCAGCCGTGATGCCTGCTCGCCGGCGACCGCTTGCACGCCAGTACCGAGGTCTGCCATGAACGCCTGTTCCAGCTCGTGCTGCGTTTGGAAGTGCGACATCGTTCGGGCCTGCTCAAAGAGGCTGTAAGCCTCTGCTAGTCCCTCCATCTCATTAAAGTGTTCTTTGCGGTTTGAAGCAGCCCGACATATAGCTGGTAGGGCTCTTGGTTGCCTTCCGATGTTGCACAGGCAGCGCCTAGTGCTAAGCGAGCGTGCCGCGTGTTGCCTTGTGGACAGCATCGAAACCTGGTATACAAGAGGCTATAAAGCAATATGAATACAAGTGTTTGGAGGTTTGGCTGTCAAAAATGGAATGCAATTATTGAACTGTACTGCAGCTCATACTCTACCTTCACAGGAACGTCAGCACAGGCGCCATTGTTTCGCGCAATGCATCAAGCAGCAACTCTAGTGAAAGATGTGCTGTCGATATAAGCTTCGACCTACTAGAATGGCCCAAAAGGAATGGCCTCTAACCCATAACAATACCTTGCCGCGTCTTTCTGCACCAGATTCACTTTTATAGACAAAATACATAGACATGGGTGCAGGAGTTTCGGCTCAGGCGGGTGTGTTCGGCGTCGCCAATGGGACCCCCGACCCAGAGGAAGGCTGGCGTTCAGAGACTGCACGGGAGCTTGATCGATTAGGGGGTAAGTGCTTTCTTTGTAGAATTACTTGCTACCTATCTATGCTTGCCGTCCGCTTACGTATTGGAACTTGCTTCCTTTCGCGTCGGTTCGGGACCTCCGGTGTAGGGAGCCAACGGCCTGCTGTGAAAAGGGGTCAGAGCACGAAGTACAAGCTTGAATGGTTAAAGGTCAGTGCGGCGTGAAGATAGGTTTGCTTGCATCGCCATGCCGTTGGGTCTCCCTTTTCGACGCTCCTTTGTAACACCGTACAGGATGCCGTGCACGAGCAAGGTGATAGGATGGAAGAAGCGCTAGCAAAAGACCCGCTAGCCGGCAGGTAGGGCTGTCGACTGTGCAGCTTCTGCTTTCCGCTGGGCTTAAGCTTTCCCAGCACGTAACAACACACATATCTCTTTTCAGGCACGAGATAGCCCGTCAAGAAGCTATCAAGCTTGCAAAGTCGAATCGCGGAGGCGGCGGAGGTGGCGGAGGAGGTCATCACCGCTTCTCCGTTAAGGAATGGCAGACTGTACGACACACCGAACTCCGGTAAGTCCCTTACAACTGAATCTGTCCACGGGCCGATGGTTCCGGAGCCCTACGGGTTTAGCCACTGGTCGGATCCGGGGGTGCCAAGACTGGTGTCAACCATTTCCGCCACTGGGCAGCTTCAGGCCTTCCCAGTTCCCACCCACCCATCTTCCCAGCTCCCACCCTCCCATCTTCCCAGCTCCTATTCCCCCACTCTCCAACAAGGCAACCCTCCCAACTGCCCATGCGACCTCCCAGGCCCTGACCAGCCTGCAACCCAGTGACCCCTCCGCACGTTCTGCGTTCCCTCCCATTTGGGTCCGGCCTGCACCGCATCCCCACGCCTCGCCACCTCCGCCACACCCCATTCCAGCCCACCCTTTCAGCCTCCCTCCATGCATGTCCTCCTCCCACCTCCTCCCTCCTCCTCCTCCCACCTCCTCACTCCTGCAGAGCGCAGCAAGTGCGAGAGGAGATGGAGCGACGGCTGCTCGAAAAGCAGGAGAAGCAGGGTCTGCCCGAGTGGTCCCCGCCAGGCCTCCTGTGGGCCCATGAGGGGCTGCTGACAGGGGCGTCCGGAACCACCACCACCACCACCGCCTCCGCTTCACCAGCAGCAGCAGCAGCAGCCGGAGTTGCAGTTCCAATGGGTTCACGGGAGGTGCCGCCGCGGCGGCCGGTAACGCAGCAGGGCTTGATCTCGCCACCCACACCGCCGCATCCCTACCAGCGGGTGGGGTCGCTGGATGGGGTGTCGCCGCGGGCGCATGCGGGCGGCACGGCGCGCTTCAAGGGCGTGGTGGATGCGGCGGCGGTGGCGGCGGCGAGCGGGCCTGGCAGCGCACGAGGCGAGCTGCATGAAAGCCACCTGTTACGTCAGCTGCAGCAGCAGCAGCAGCTGCAGCCGCAACAACGTAATGGGAAATGTGAGTGAGCGTGTGTTGGGATGGGACAAGGTCCCTTCTCAGGGACTCGAGTTGTGGAGAGCTTCTCGCCGACCCAGGGGTCATCCTTCCAGGTTGTCCGGGTTCACATGCGCTCTGACAGCCGAGCCTCTTCCCCCACTTACCCATTTGCCATGCACACCTCCATCGTTCCTCTCTCGGCTTCCCCTTAGCTGTCCCCAAGCCCAACAGATGCTGCCCTCCTGTCTTTCGCCCTTTCCCAACCCAACAACACACGGTACTTTTCCCCGTCTCTCGCCCTTCTTCCTAACCCATATACCGTACGGCTACCACCTTCAGATGCTCCGGCCGACTGGCGTCTGCGAGTGGCTCGCGCCAAGCGCAAAGCCATGATGATCATCTCCGTGGTGCTCGCCTTCCGCGGCAGGAAGCACCGCGCCCGCGGCTTGCAGCGGTTGGATTCTCTGTCGTACTTTATCGCGCAGCACCTGGGTCCGGAGCTGCCTCGGTTTGTGGACGAGCAGGTGCTGTACCGGGCGACGATGACGAATGCGAATGGCTTGCAGGTACGGCAGGAGAGGGTACGGCAGGTCCGGGTTGTGAAGGATTAGGTGGAGTTGAGGAGCTGTGGAAGGAGGGTTGTCTTTTGTGCTTGGTTTCCTGTGCGCCTACTCTCCAGTAAGCAATGGGACAGGGAAAACAAGACCATTGGTCGCTGACGACCCATGGGTCACGGCTTGGATATGATGGCCCTGTGCGTGGCCTCTCCTGCCCTTTCCGTACAGGCCATCTCGGAGGATACCCCGCATCACCAGGCCCACGCCGCCACCGGCGGCGACGTCGGCCCGCTGCCGTACTCCGGCGGCGACCCAGCTGTGTCAGCGCAGCCGCCGTCGCCTCCGGATGATCGTACGTCATACTCTGGCCTGCCACGCTACCCCAGTCCCGCCGGCAGCTTCTCAGCCACCGGAGACGGCAGCGCCGCCGCCGTCGGCAGCGCGGGGTACAAAGCCATGCCGCCGCCGCCGCTGCGGATGCCAAGCAACCGTGTCGGCGGCGGCGCCCCGACGTGTACGACAAGCGCTCCGCCGGTCACACCTGGTTCGCCGCTGCTGCGGTCCAGACCCATCAACCTGACGCCCACATTGCACCATATCACACAGGCCGGCGCTGGCGGCGGCGGCGGGGCCCCCGCCTCCGTCGGCAACTCCGCCGCCGGCTCCCCTTGCGCCACTCCGCACCTGCACGGCGGCGGCCCACCTAGCGCTTCCGCCGCCGCCGCCGCCGCTGCTTCCTCTCCGACTCGATCCGTACACAGCAATTCAGTCCCTAGTCCAGGGCATCATGGCGGCAGCGGCGGCGCCGCCACCTCCACCGCCGCCACTGGCACTGGCAGTACCTCCATCAGCGGCGCGGCGCCTTCCAGCGGACCTCCGAGCGCTTCGTTGCCCGTACTCCGTCCGGCGAGCAGCAATCGCATGTCAACGCCGTCGGGCCTGGGTCTGCCGCCGACGCCGGGCTATCTGGAAGCCGAGCGGCCGCACGGCAAGATGGGCCGCTTTTCGGCGCCTGGCGGCGAAGCGTCCTCCTCCTCCGTGGCATCGGGTGTGGCGTCCGCACGCGTTACCGACGACGGAAGCCTCGCCAGCATACACGACACAGTATCGACGGCAGCGGCGGCGGCCGCCGCTGCCGCTGACAGGTCTCAATGGTCGACGTCGCCGCGAATCGCACGGCGGCGTGACAAAGCCGGCGGCGCTAGCGCGGGCTCCGCGACGACCGCGACGTGCATCGCCGCTGCCAATCGCCGTGCCGCGTTGCAGGCGGAGGAAGCCATGGTGGCTCGTGCGCAGTCGTGGGCGGGGCCGTCGTCGGCGGCTCAGGGGCACTCTGTCGTACATTGCCGTAGCTTGGGTCCCGACAGCAGTCCCGCGTCGCCGCTGACCGCCGGTTCCAGCGGTATGAACACGCCGTACGGAAGTACCGCCGTCGCTGCTGCCGGCGGCGGTGGCGGTGGCGGCGCTGTCTTGCCCGCGCCGCCGGCGGCGCCGCTGCCACTGGCCGGGAACCGCAACCCTAGGAGTCAGGGGCTAATGCTGCTGGCGGCGAGCATGGGTCCGGCTGTAATGACGGCGGCGGCGACGGAAGGCGGGTACGGCACATTCGGCGGTGACTCGCCGTCGCGCTTCGGAGTCCCGTCGGCGGGTCCCCTGGCGCCGCGCGGCTTCAGTACGGGATCCGCTCCGTACTACCCGTTGCCGCCGCCGCTGGCCCACTCGCCGGTGCCGCCGCCGTCGTCGGGTCCGCCAGTGGCGCGCAGCGGCAGCTCCACTGGGTTCATACACAGCCCGCCCGCTGTCGCGACCGCCGCCGCATTCGTACGGCGACGACCCGCGGGTCGCGCCGCCGCGAGCAGCACTCCTGGCGACGGCAGCGCTGCCTCCGCAACTCGTGGCGTGAGTCCGGGTCCGGAGCGTGAGAGGAACAGGGAACGGGAGCGCGCCCCTTCGCAGAGCGGCGGAGGGGCGCGGCGGCCTGTGGCGGACGGCTGTAATGAACAAGCGGCGGGGAAGGGTCAGGAAGAGGTACGGCAGCAGCAGGGTATGCGGCAGTGTATGTACGACAACGGGGCTTCCCTTCGATGTGACTTGTGACAAACACATCGAGAAAATAGGTCGGGTTCATAGCGGGTGAGGTACTCGGTAGGGGTGGCGAAATAACCTCCCCGTTTACTCACACATTCACACGCAAAGGGCTTCCCCCCGGGCCTTCTTCCAGCCTCCCAGTGGCTCCCCTGAGTAATTCTCCCTGCCTCCCACCTCTCACCTCTCATCCAGGTTTTATCTCATGAGAAAGCGCTGCGGCTCATGCAAATGTACGCCAACCGAGCCAACGCACGCTGGGTCGAGGAAATGGCCATACGCCCCAGCGCCGCCGGCGCCTCCGCCGCTTCCACTGCCGCAGCAGCACCAGCTGCCGCGTCCTCTGGTGGCGGCGCCGCCGCCGCAGCGGGTACGCCAGCAGCAGCAGCAGCGCCCGCTGCCTCCAGTGGCGGCGGCGGGACGAATGTGGGGTGGGAGCCGCCGCATGTGTACGACACGTCGCGATTCGCCGCCACACTTGGCGGCGCGCAGTCGGCGGCCTTCCGAGCGGAGGTGACGGCGGCGTTACGAGCCGGCAGAATCGCCGTACAGGTAAAAGATCTCCCTTTTCAAACACACCATGCCCGTGTTAGGGATCCACTCTGATGGGATGTGAACGCCATTACTCAATACCGTTCATGTAAGCGTGTTCACTCCCCTTACCCCGACACGTCCTCCTCCTCCTCTTCCTTACCCTCCGTCAGTTGCTAGCGGGAGACGACCAGATCATTCTCTCCAACGGCCAACCGCAACCGCTATGGAGTGCCGACCCATGGGACCTCATCGCACTCGCCTTCCCGGTCAAGGTACGACAATCGACACCACCTCGCACCCCCTGCTCCCACACTCGGCCGCGTCCGTCGGGGCGTTGTACACTGTACTATACACATGCCCTAATTCATAATCCTTTTCACCCCTGCTGCCCGATATCTCCCGCTCTCCTTCCCGCCCGCCTCCCTCATCCGCCCTTCCCTCCCTCCTCCAGGCCTCCTCGCTTGACCGAGTGCGTCACGTGCCGCTGGGTCCCCGTCTGCTGATGGCCCTAGTGATGGCTGTTGAGGCGCTGGCGGGGGCAGAGGGCGTGGCTCGGTTGCAGGTTGTGCTGCACATGCACGAGGGGCAGCAGGGCGAGCTGCTGGCGGACCTGAGGGCCCGGGGGTTCTGCGGGTGAGGGGGGTGGGGGGGGGTGAGGACTGAGGAGGTTGAAGATGAGGTGGGGATGTGAATGGCCTTGCTCATTCATTGCATCATTTAAACACATGCCGCGCTCCTGCCTTGCCTTACCTTCCTACCTGCCCACCCGCCTGCCGTACAGGTTGCGCCCCGAGAACCTGATCCTGCTGGTTCAGCAGCGCCGCCGCGGATACGCCTGGGACCCCTGCCAGCAGGTCTTCACGCGCGATGACGCCTCGCAGCTCGCATCCGCCGGCAGCGGATACGCCATCATGCAGCTGGTGTGGCCGGAGGAGGCGTACCGAGTGCCCGAGGGAGCGACGGCAGCGACGCCAACCGCCGCGGAAGCGGCTGCCGCCGCCGCCGCCGAAGGCGGCGGTGGTGGCGGTGGCAGCGGCGGCGGCGGCGGCTCCGCCCCCGTTTCCCCCCAGACCCAGCTAGGTCTGGTTCCCCTAGGCGCCTCCGTCCTGGAGCACCTGTCGCGGCAGGGGGTGGATTGGCTGCTCACGCGGCGCCTGCGCGACATGGCGCTCTACATGCCCGACCAAACCCTGGATGCCGACGTGCTGGCGTACGGCATGTACCTGTACGACAACATCGGGGCCAACATGGTCGTACAGGCGGAGATGGTGGAGGGGGTGCAGGCGGCGCGGGCGGCGCAGAGTGGGGTGCTGTTGGCGCCGCCCAGGTGGCGTCGCGGAGGAGGTAACAGTGTTGGTGGTACGGGAGTTACGGCAGGTGCGGTACGACGTGGGCGTGGCGGCAACGCACAGCGGTCAGCTGGAGGAGCAGCAGGGACGGGAGGAGGTGGTGGAGGGGTTGAGGGGGCGGCAGGGGCGCCTGGGACGCGGACTTCGGAGGCCGGTGCAGGGGCGGCACCACCAGCACCACAAGCAGCAGTAGCAGGAGGAGGAGGAGGAGGAGGGGGCGGAGGAGCAGGCGGCGAGGGGCGGTTGCACCCTCACATGGTGATCGATGTCAAGATGAGCGACATAGCGGTGAGTTGAAGAAGGGCCCGGGCATGGGAGGGAGAGGAGTGGGAATTAGGCTGGTGTGGCGGAATGCTGTGCACGCTCCTCACCCTGTGGTGCACCTGACTGCACTCCCTCCCACCATGCTCCCTTTCCCCCACCTCCCCACCGCCCCCCGCCCCCCGCTCCCCTCCCCGCCCCCCTCCCCCCCCCTCAGACCCCCCGTGTGACCCAAATCCTGAACGAGACCCGCTCCCGGGCTCAGGGCAAGCTGGTGGTGAGCACGCGGAGGTACATGTGGAGGCTGGACGTGTTAAAAGGTGAGAGGGGCGGGGGGGAGGGGGGGAAGATGGGAGGACGTTTGTCTGGGGGGGTTGGAAGGACGTTTGTCTGGGGGGGGTTGGAAGGACGTTTGTCTGGGGGGGATTGGAAGGACGTTTGTCTGGGGGGGAATGGGAGGAGACGTTTGTTTGAGCTCGCAGGCGCCACACCAGGGGTTGTTCGCATACCGCTCGCACATCTGAGTTCAGCCGTGCCGGCTTGAAACTCATGATTACCGGTACCTGGGTTGCATCACTTAACATACCATGCACCAAGCTCCCTTCCCTCTCCCTTTGCTGCACTTCTCATTGAATTTTTTCTCCCTCCTCCCTTCTTCCCTTCCCTCCCCCTTCCCATCCCCAGCCCTGGTCCAGCGTCCCAGCATCTTCCGCCCCGCCCTGGAGGTAGCTGGCGACCTGGCCTACCTCACCTTTGACATGGCCGACCTCACCGCTGCCACCGAGGCGGGCGCCCGCTGCGTGGCGCTGTCCACCCGGCCCGGCCTGCCCGCCCGCTGCCTGCTGTCTGCACTTGACTTGGAGGAGCTGATGGGGGTGATTGCGGCGCAGGACGGCAGCAGCCACTTCCGCCGCCTGGCTAGTAATAATACAGGGGTTGCGGGTGCGGGCGGTGGTGGTGGTGGTGGTGGTGGAGACATGGGTGAGGCTGGAGGTGCTGCTGGTGCTGCGAGCGCGGCAGCTGACGGCGGTGGCGGTGCTACAGCTACATGCAACCCCGCTCTCACCGCTATTAGCCACAGTTCCCTAGGCACCGGCAACCAGCAGCAACAACAGCAACAGCAAAACCTAGCAGGCAACTGTCTTCTCCAGCCGCACCAGCAACCCGGTCCTGGTCAGCTCATCGTGGCACTGCTCTCCGACAACGAAGCCACCAAGCTGGCCGTACAGTTGTTGTGTGGGTTGGTGAAGGCGGGTCGCGACCGTGTCGTGTTGGTGACGGTGGTGGGGAGCACTCTGGGGGAGGTGGGGGGGCGGGCGCTGCTGAGGCGGTATGAGACGCTGGTCGGGCAGACCATGGTGGAGGTGACGACTGAGCTGCTGGTGAGGAGGAGGAAACGGGGTGGGGACTGAGGGGTGGGTTGGGGGAAGCTTGCATGGGGATAGAGGAAGAGGGAACCGTTCCGGCAGTAGTACGTTCGGCTCGACCCACTTGCATCCTCTTGTCAGGGCTTCTCATGTCTATCACAGGAGTTACCACTTGACGTTGCCGACTTGATCTTCTTTGTTTCCATGCACTCCCCTCCGCCCTCCTCCCCTAGATGCGGGACCCCAGCAGCGCCCTGGCCGAGCAGCTGGAGGCCTACTGCGACTCCCTGGGGGCCCACCTGGTGGTGATGGGCAGCCAGGCCCTCGCAACCGCCTCCACCTCCCCCGTCACCTCCTCTGCCTCACTGCTGGGAGCAGCACTGGGGGCAGGCGGCGGTTCGTCTTCCGCAGCCGGCGGCGGTTCGTCTTCCTCGCCTTCCTCGGGTCCCGGCTCTGCGTCTTCCTCTATGAACTCCCGGGGGGGTGCAGGTGGAGGGAGTGGCAACCTGGGAGGCGGTGGAGGAGGAGGAGGGGGCGGTGGGGTGTTGGGGTTGGGTCAGAGTGGCAGCTTCGGTCACGGCGGTGCTGGAGGCGGTGCGGGAGGGCTGGGGTTGGCGGGTGGTGGTGCGATTGTGGCGAGTGTGGCGCTAGCCATGCTACGGACCACCACTCGACCGCTGTTGATAGTCAAGGTGAGCGGGGCAGGAAGGAGGATGGAGGGAGGAGGAGGTGAGGTTGTCGGTTACTGGTTATCAAATGGGGCTGAAGAGGAGGTAGGTGGGTATCTGGGTGGGCTCCAGAAGCCACGGCCACGTCAGCGCCACCACTCACCCTTCCTGTCTTTTGCCTGTGCCTGTCGCTCACCCTCCCTACCTCCCTCTCCCCTCCCTCCACCTCTCCCCTCCTCTCCCCTCCCCTCCCCTCCCCTCCCCCCCCCTTCCCTTCTCTCCAGGCCAACGCCAAGCTGGCGCGCAGCTCCTCCGGCCCCAGCTGGGACAAGGAGCGGCTGCGGCTGCTGGCCGAGGTGAACCACGCCTCCCGCCCGCTGCTGCGCTACTGCTGCGCCAAGCTGGCGGCGCCGCTGAGGGGGGACAGAGTGTTCCTGGCCAGGACGGGCGGGCGGGAGGCGAGCCAGAACGATGGCGTAACCAGGTGGGTGGGGTGGGGGGTTGGAGTGGGCTCCTGCGCTGGGTGGGAGCGGGGTGGGGGGTGCTGTATGCGCCCTACTGGGGTGGCCTACGATCCCTGCTGCTGTTACCCGTACACTTCAACAAGGTCAGCCCGCCGCGGCGGAGCACAACCCCTACTCCCAGCACCCCCCCATTCCACTTCGTCTTACTACCCGCAACCCCACCCACAACAACTCCCCCCCCATCAGTCGGCGGCTGCTAGAGAACTTTGCGGACATCGCCGCCGGCTTCCACGTTCCCGTTGTGAAGCGACAGCTGGAGGAGCCCTTCGAGAGCGGCGCGCTCAAGTACGCCGCGCACGACAAGGTGCACATCATTGCCATGCAGGTGAGGTGTGAAAACCCTAAACAACAAAGGCGGTGGGCGGTGACGGGGACGAGGGATCCGTACAATTCCCACACAAGTCTCGGCCCATGTATGCGAGTACGATACCACCCCATGTAATACACGCATTAGGCATTACCATTTACCAATCTCCACCTCCACCTCCACCATCCACATGGCTTCATGGTGTTTCATTGCGGTTTTTTAGTTATTATCTGCGATTATTACCGTATCTGCGTCGCCAGGGTCAACACCCTCTCCTGCCCTACCTGTCCCCGCCCCCAGGCTCCCCCTGGGCGGGGTGTGACGCCCGCCATCCTCAACGTCATCAGGGCCGCACGAAGCGCCGTACTCATCTACCGAACCAACGAACACTTCCATTAAGCGATAATGACGAGGGGTAATAAAGGTGTGCACGTAAACGCAGCCATGGTTGCTTCTGACACTGCTTTCCTGACGCTGCTGCTGCTGTTAGAGTGGATGCCTTTGGGGCGGGTATATATGGTTATTAGATAAGATGTGTTGCAATTCCGTTACATGTTTTGCCGTTGACCCTTGACCGTTGACCGACAGTTTGACAACCGTTGGGGTCCGTTGAGTTGACGTTGTCCTCACAAACATCTCCCGCCGTTGCACGCAAGAATTTTTTACTCTGCTGTGTACTGCTGCGTTGAGGCCAGAGCTGTGAATAAAGGCGGAAATGCTGCGCTGCGCCGTGTTGGGGTGGGTTGAGCAGGAGGTATGAGAGCGTGATTGGCACGCAGCAAATGATGGCAGAGGTTCAGGCTACAGGGTCTTAATTCAATGACATAGGTTCCAGCCGTGCGTCAAGCAGCCCAAGGGTCTTGCTCAACGTATATCGGCATTAGGTGCGACGACATATGCGCGACTTAACTTATAACCCTACGATAGTTGGAGTCGAGTCTCCTCGTCTCATGTGACATCTTGAACCGCATGCGAGAGTGTGTTGCTTGTTGACTGCTGGTGCGTGATCGACTCAGCGACATGCTAGGAGCCGGGGGAGTGTAGCAGGTAGGGCACACCCGCGCCGCCAGCAGCCCAGTCTCGGCTGGGCCCGCTGCTTGTTACGTTTCTAGCGCTGGCACTGCTGCTACTGCTGTGCGTGGTTGTGCAAATGGTGCTCCTAGTACTGCTGCTGCAAATGATAAGTTTTGTATGTACATAGCTGTGTGGCAACTTTAATCTATAGGGTACGGATAGGACGGATAAGGACGTATTAGTAAGGCGGACGCAACTGTTGGTCCGTTGATTGCTCTTGGCTGAGCCGATGTGGCCACGACTCCTGGCGGTGAGCAGCCGTTGAGGACGTGCGAGTTGATTACCGGTTCGTGCTGATACGTTAATAGACTGGTTGCTTAAATGACGGACTGCAGCTGCTGATCGATTGCAGCTAGATAATCATGCCAGGCCTTTTTATTCCGCTGGGTTGTGATGTCAGTCAATTTTAGGAGAGGTTGTGAGGCATTGCTAAGAAGCTTTACTTGCGTGTTCAGCTTTTGGGCTTTTTGGTTTTGCAGGGGTTTGGTTTTGCCAAGATGGAAGCGGGATGCTGCTGACAGGTGACGCGATTTGAATTCAAATTTGAATTTAGCCTCCTGTTGAAGGAATGCTGGCAGCCGACGTGTGAGCTTTCAAACTTGCTTGAAGAAGCAGGCCAAATGCCGTCGAGACATATGATATATAGACGGAGTGCTACGAATAATTTGTGAGAGGTTGGTCGGGCGCTGAAAGAGGAATTCCAATGTGTGGTGCGTGGCAAGTCAGCCAAAATAGCCACATCGTCATATGAAGGCGCCGTTGGACATCACCGATACCTTTTCTGCAGCAACATGCAGAGCTGCTGTCTCATGCTGCACCCTCCACTTGCGTAAGACCTTATGGTGCGTTTGTGTGATACTGCTGCTTGGACGGGTAAAATGCTGCAATAGGCTGCTGTGCTGTTACCTGTTCTGGCTCCTAGGAAGACCTTGCTTGGACCGCCTTCACCCTCGCATGCATTTTGCTACCTATGCTCTTACTTGTCCCTTATGCCTTGGACATCAGCATACGAGCTAGCGTGTACAGTGCAACATGTATGGGAGTAACGCGTAGTATGAGCGGTGGTCAGGACTCATCTGTGGCTGTTCCCGACTGTAGGCTGAAGGTTGGGCACCGGTGTGCGCCTGGGATGGCAGGGCCCCTCTGCCGCGGTTGCCATGGTTGCATGCCGCCGGTTAATGATTCGTACGGTATAAGGCCCATCGAGGCCCCGGGGTTCAATGAACGTGGGTACTTGGGATTTTCCTCACGATGCTTTGACTGCGTCAGACGCATTGATCGACAGACCGCGGTTCCTACTTGACCACGCGTTGACCATTTCTGACCTAGACTTGGGACGTTGGGAGTCCATTGCAGCACGTCTTACTATGTAACCCAATGCAACTTTCACAATGGCGAGCGAGTCTCGTTCAGCCCACGTGGCGAGGCAGGGGTCATGGGCAGCGGTGTGACAGTCATTGGCCCACGGCGGGATGAAGGGGACCGCGCAGTTGGGACCGTGGGAGTCTGTGAAGCTGCGGAAAGCGTGGAACAGTAGCCCCGCCCGTAACAGGCCCAGGAAATGCCTTACCGGTACTTCACAGGAGCCACGGCAGTAGACTACGCGTCGTTGAGAGGGGATAGCACGTATATTATATGGCATCCGAGAATGAAGCAGCTAGAGTGCATGGGAGGGGGTTGGAGATGAGGCATGCACGGGCTAGCCCACTAAGCTGTGAGTCAGCGCCCCAAGCGTGAGGTCCAGGAGGCCAAGCCCCAGGTATGAAGGTTTATGGGTACTCCATTTTCGTCGCATTTGTAAGTTGTCCTAATCCACATGATAGATCTAGGGAACTTGAGCTGGTCATAAGCGCGGCTTGAGCAACCATGCTATATGAGTCTGGAGACATGTTGCGGGGCTTAACTTTAGGTTGGTTAGATAATAACTTGTTAAAGGATGTTTTGGAAACAGACGATAAACAGAACACTGTGTATCCACTGCTCTTATAGGACGAGTTCGCGCAGGATGCCGAACTGTACGGAACTGCGACGTAAAAGCGCTGCGAACCCTATCTCGCAACCTGTTCGTAGCTCGTTAGATTCGACACAGGCGGGTTGCCAGTATTACCTTCACTTCCATAAAAGGCAGTAACAATGGCCACCCTAACCTGTCGCGCGGGCGTCCCGGTCACGGTGGGCAGGAGGTCAGCGGCGCCTGTGGCGCTGCTGAGCGGCCTGCCCATCAGGAGCTCTCAGGTATGAAAAGGATGGCGTAAATAGATTGTCTATGGCTCATGTCTTGGGCTTCAGGGTTGCGATGGAGTCTGATCATCTGCGCAGGTCCTGGGTTCGCGCCTACCGGCCGCGAAGCCTGTTGCCCCTGTGCGTGCACGCCAGCCCATTGCTGTGAGGGCACAAGCTGCGGACGCTGCCAAGGAGCTGGACCCCCTTGAGACGTGAGCTTTTTCGGAACGCCGCAGACAACCTCCCATGTCCTACGCCTCAAACGCATATGGTCGCTGGGCATGCCTTGTTAAAACATCAAGTTTATGTAGTCCTTCATTACTAGCTGCGCTGGTCAATTATCTCGTGCGCGTTAACTGCGAATGTCTTTCTTACCCCTTCGCATTGCGTTGCGCAGGACGGTTTCCAAGGTCGTGGGCGTTAAGCTGGCGCCTACTGTTGTCACTCTTTCCTTCATTGCTATCTGGTGGGTAGTCATGACTCAACTTTGATAACTTCCCATGTGCATGAGTTGACTGATCAAGAACGCGCGCAGGTACGCCCTGAACATCGGCTTCAACCTGCTCAACAAGACGATCTTCAAGTACTTCCCCTTCCCCTACACCGTCTCGACGGTTCACGTGCTGGTTGGCCTCGTCTACTGCGTGGTCGTCTACGTCCTCGGAATGAAGGGTTGGTCGTTCGGCCGAGTAAGTAATCCTCGCTAAACCTTCTGCTGTTCTACCAAGTCCGCCAGAAGGCAAAGCCTAACAGCTATTTCCCCCCTCCCTCAGCCTGTTACCGGCCAGGAGTTCAAGAACATCTTTGGCCCTGCTGCCATGCACGCCGTTGGCCACGTCGCGGCCAACATTTCTTTCGCTGCCGTGGCTATTTCGCTCACGCACACGGTGAAGACGCTGGAGCCGGCGTTCAACGTGGTGCTGTCTCAGGTCATCCTGGGCGAGGCTACCCCGCTGCCCGTGCTGCTGTCGCTCGTCCCCATCATGGTGCGTCCAGCTTAATTACACACCAGATCCCCCACCAGATCCCAGCACCCTTGAACGTGCCTGAAGAGGCGATCTCTAGAGGTCACCAGCTCACCACTATCCTTAGTGCACCCGGCCCACATGGCCTGACCCTCACCATTCCCCTGTTAGACCACAATGGGACAAGAACACCCTTCCACGCTGGTACTATCCCTCCTTACCCGCACGAGCTAAACCGCATGAGACAACCCACATGCACTGACCCACATGACCCAGCCTTCAGTTCGTGCAATTCCTAACTGCGCACAAACCGTTAGGACCCATACGTGCCATGGCCCAATTGGCAAGTCACCACAAGTAACCCATGCATGCCCCCCTAAACCGTGAATGACCCACACTACCCCCGCCCCTCCCCCAAACGCAGTTTGGTGTTGCGCTCGCCTCCGCGGGTGAGCTGTCCTTCAACTGGATTGGCTTCCTCACCGCTATGGCCTCCAACCTGACCTTCGGCTTCCGCGCCGTGTGGTCCAAGAGGTGAGCACCTTGGGAGGGGAAACGAAAAGTGAAGCAACGGAGTCCCAATCCCAAAGTCCGACCTTGAGGGGGCGGATGTTATTGGGGTTCTGGCAGGGAGAGGGGCGGGGCAGCGACCTGGCTTGTTGGGTGTTTGGATGCTGTGCGTGCGTTGGTGTTGCGTGCTGTGGTTAGGTTGGGTTGGGGGATGTGGGTCATGGGGGATGCAGCCACACTGCATGTTTGTTTGGACAGGGTGTAGTCCGCGCTGGACAGCGCGGTCTAAGCCAGGCTGGGAGGGAAAGGGCAAGAACACTCTTACGAACGGGGACACAAAAAGGAGATGCCCAACGTTGCGGTGCTGCGAGCAATCTCCCATCTCGCTAATCCAATGGCGTCCGGGGAGGTGCTGCGTCCGCATGGCCCCCGCACTTGAATATCACGACAACCGCCCGTACGTGTGCCAAACTTGTGCCAAACCCATTCTACATGTGAAGCACACCTCTGTTGGTCCTCGCGTCTACACTGGTGTCACCCCGAGGGGAGCGAAGCTTCACCGTCCCCTCCCTTCATACCCGCTGAGTCCCCCTATTGAACCCCACCATCCCCATACACCTCCCCTCATCATGCCATTCCCCATCCTGCCATATCACAACCCATGTTGACGCCTTATCCCTCAGTCAGTTAGTTGTTTCCTTTTTACCCTGCCATATCACATGGTTCGTGACTCCTTCCCTCTTCACCTCCCACTCTGCCATGCTCCACCCCCAGGGCCATGACCAAGAGCCTGGACGGCACCGCCGTGTACGCCTACACCACCCTCATCTCCGTGCTCATCTGCCTGCCCTGGGCGCTCTTCGCGGAGGGCTCCAGCCTGGCGGCGGGCGTGCAGACCGCCATCGCCAAGGTGGGCGCGCAGCGCTTCTACACCGACCTTTTCATGGTGGGCATGCTGTACCACCTTTACAACCAGGTGAGGAGAGGGAGGGGGGGAGGAGAGGGAGGGAGGGAGGAGAGGGGCATGGAAGAGGAGGGGGATGAGAGGTTGAGCGAGGCAAGGGAGGGAGACCGGGGGAAGTGAGCTAGAGGGAGTGGGGGCGTCAACGACAAGGAATGGCTTAGGAGGGTAGTGCCTTCGGCGAATTGAGCGCACACGTGAACCCCGCGCTTCTTTCCAGCACCTAATCCTTGATCCGTCGTTACCCCAGCTCCCACCTGCACACGCCTCCCATACCTGCACTCACCCACCCTCACCCCACCGTACCCGCTCCGCCCCACCTCACCTCACCTCCCCCCCGCAGTTCGCCTTCAACACCCTGGAGCGCGTCAGCCCCGTGTCGCACGGCGTGTGCAACGTGGTGAAGCGCGTGGCCATCATCGGCTCCTCCGTCGTTTTCTTCAACCAGGTCCTCACCACGCAGGCGATGGTGGGTACCGTCATCGCCCTGGCTGGCACCTGGCTGTACACCGAGATGTCGTCCAAGAACAAGCACAAGAAGGCGCCGCCGCCGGCGCCCGCGGGCGGTGCTGCGCCCGCCGCCGCGTAAGAGCAAGGCATGGGTGACAGATTTTGATGTTGCAAAGGCGGAAGTGGAGGTGGAGGAGGTGCGCGTGGGAGGAGGTGTTGCATGCGGTGACATGCGGGATGTGGCTTGTCGTCATTTCGTTTTTGAGTTGAGGAGGAAGAGGAGGAGCAAGAGGAGTACGGAATTGGTTGGATGACCATGTTAGGTGGTCTCTGTTGATGCGGCGTTTGCTCGTCATGGCGGTTTCCTCATGCGTTGTGTGTATTTGTGTGTGTGTCAAGTGCCTAGCATATCGTGGCTTGTGTGCGTGGCGTCTCTGTTGTTTTGTTTTACATTCTGGGGCGACCGAGGCGAGTCGGTCGTTTCCCTAAGAACTGTTGTCGTGTGCACCTCAGAAGTCGGGCTGCCAGCCACCATCCAGACCACCGAACGGAACGGGATGGCAAAGGCCGCGTGCAGGAAGGCCATGCTTGCATGTTATGCCGTTGTCACGAAGAGGGGGTTAGATCTCGAGCGATGTCTGCGATGGCCCGCGTGCCGTGCTGTACAGTGTGGGCAGTGGACAACGTGGGCGGCATGAAGAATGAAACGCTGAAGATGCACAGGAAGAAGAAGAGCTGCAGCGAACGCCGGTAATGTCCGGCGGTGCGCGCGTGGGTAGGCGAGAAAAGTGAAGGCGGAGGCGAAAAGGCTTGACACCATGAGATGGGCCCTCGCTATTGCATTACCACCATTATTCTTGGCATCATCGTCATCGATGTGGCTTCGGTGTGCCGTGCCGTGCCCTTCTAGCACTCTCCCCCTCTACTGCCTGCAGCAAACGCGCCAGCGCGGCATGCTACGAATTGTACGCAAGCTGTAGCATTGCCTGAAGCGACCGACTGCAGTGTTCCTTGTTGTGTGCTCGTGTGTATGTTCATACATGGTTGGCTTCATGAGTCGCGGATTGCGGTGGTGGTCGTTGTTGTGCGGCGGCAAGGCAGGAGCCTGGGAGGAGCTGTCCAGGTTTTCTTTCCGGCCCTTCTATGTGTGCGGACCAGAGGTCGTTGATTGAGAAGAAGAAACACAAAACACGCTTTTGAAAGCGGGGCATTTCTTTTGCGTGTCCCAACCAGGAGAGTACTGGTAGTCACAGTGCGTGCGCCGATGGCATCTCCAGCCGTAGCGGGGGCTTGGTGTGGGAGAGTCCGATGCTGAGGAAAAGGACTGCAAAAGAATGCCGCAGTTTTCTCAGTTTTCCTACTGTAGAGAGTTGCAGGTCAGGTGTAATACATGGAAACGGGGGTAATGCATACCCCTGCACAGTGTTAAAGGAGGCTGGATGTGGGAATGTAATGACAACTATACGGTGTCTGTCAACCTATCGTTCAACACGCACTGCACCCAGAGAGTCTAAGGCTCTTCGCAGCGGCTGTACCCTGTTCAAACACACCATATGTCCAACACGCCGGTGTTTGCAGCATGGTGAAAGGGGGTGCACATGCTAGCAGGCTCGCACATCTCTCGCGTCCGCACATCTTCCAGTGCGGGAACAACAACATTACAGCAACGCATTGCTGCCTGAATACACAGCGCTTGGATGACACCTCACATCACCACTGTTCCACCGCCTTTCTCACTCATATCACCTCTCATCACCCTCGCCTGCCCACCCGCCCCCAACCATAATCCCCATCCCATGCATCTGTCAAATTTCGCTACTCACCTACAGCAGCCATCAAACCTGTCCTAACTTAGCCCTTGAGCCGGTTGTGGTGTAGCCGCCTGGTTAAGCTGGCCACCACGTCATGCTGAGCACGTCATGCTGTCGTATGCTGCGAGTAAGCTTACAAGGAAAGTGCGACATTAATTGCGATGTTGCTGATGTCCAGACATGTATTGCACGCATTCCAGTGGAAGGTGTGGATTTTACTGGACATCGTGATCGGGAACATGAGCAACATCGCCAATCTATTTCGCACTTCCGTCGCCAGCCTAGCTCATGGTCACAACATGTTGCAAACGTATAAAGAAGTAGCCACGGACTAGATATTGCATCGCTGGCAGCGCCAAAGCCAGTGGGCGGCTGGGATGAGGTTGTACGACGCTTGATCGCCCGACACCTGATCATTCCAGCGGCTATCCAACAGGCTAGTTCACTTTATTTTCTTATCACTTGTATTCCTTCTATGTAGCGTATCTATGCACCATAGGGCAATCCCGCGCGCAGCGACGATGGAGGATGGAGTCGCTTAGCGCTTCGCCGACGGGCTTAAAAGCTTGAGCGGCAGCTGGGCCGATATGGTGGATATGCACTGGCTTCATACCAGGTATATCCTGTTGAAGGCGTATGTTGTCTAGTCATCATCCTAATGACTGTATGTTCTGTGATCCATTGTCGTGCAAGTTGCGGCCTTCCTTGCAGCAGAGGCGTCTAACACGGTGCTATGGGTCATGGACACCATCCGCACCACCACTTGCTAGCTGCCGCGTCGCGTCCGCCCTGGGACGCGCGAAGCGCATTTGCGTCGTCCAAAGCTGCAAGCGAGTCGCGCCTTTCGTAGATTAGTGTTGCCGTGCTTCTTTAATGGACTTATTCGCAATGCACTGACCTTTACTCTTTTTTACGTTTGCAGGCGTATTCACCGCTTCGCGTGGTATTGTCGGCGTTGCATTGAATGTGTGCATGCATCTTGCGAATGCCAGCCAGGTTTCCACGTCGACGCCCTCTGATTTAGTTTCCAAGCTACCGTGCCACATGCTTAATTCGCCAGCGGATGTGATCCGTCTGTCTTACAGCAGAGTAGCGTGGCAGCCTACCCGAGCTTGCATTTCGGCAGTGTTACTTATTTACTGCGCATGTGCAAGGACTGCGGTTCAGCTGCAACCGATTAGAAGGCCAGATATACGAGCAGCTCGTGTATACAGGATTAAAAACACTTGTGTGTCTAGGACAGCAGTAATCGTACATCACTCTGATGTTCATTAGCCTGACACTTCAGCTCAGGCACTGTTGCCAGCCGCATTACCGCCATTGATACAATGGACAAACGTAGAAAAAGTCCCATTTCTCACCGTATGACAATATTTGGTGGAACTGCGCATGTGCAATTACGACGAAGCAGCTGCATCTTAATAGGCGCTCAGCTATACAAACAGCTCAAGCGCTACATAGCAGTCTTAGCTGCGCAGTGTGCCTAGAACAGCAGAAACTGATCAGAGACTGCTACATCACTACAGTTGATACATTGTGTATACGCTGGTAGATGTAGGACTTGACCCGTTGTCACCCTCCAGACAGTTGGAGGTTTCTTGCTGACTGCTGGTGGGGATGACTGCTAACATATGCACTTGATGTGCACGCGGGGGAACAGGAGGAAGAAACGCAGGGAGGGCGGAGGGGATAAAAGGGGGGACAGGGAGTCCCCTCCCCCCTCAGGGTGATGCGTGCCGCAAATGCTTGGGAGAGGGGAAGTCTGGTGGGGATGACTGCTAACATATGCACTTGATGTGCACGCTGGGGAACAGGAGGAAGAAACGCAGGGGGAGCGGAGGGGGTAAAAGGGGGGACAGGGAGTCCCCTCCCCCCTCAGGGTGATGCGTGCCGCAAATGCTTGGGAGAGGGGAAGTCCCTTCCGGTCAGGCGATATTCATGCACCTAAAAGGAACACAGAAACAAGGCTACGACGCTCTGGTGGTGCACATGGCACTTGCTTGTGTAGCAATGTATGTCTTGACGCCCGCAACATCAACATCAATGTCGCACTGATGCACTCTCGGGCCCATCGTCGTCAATCAACACCATTGAATAGGGAATTTGAAAACCTACCCCATGGTATTAAATTTTCATACGCTGGCTGCGCCAAAAGCCCAAACGTCTATGCTTTCTGCCGTCCAACCACATCGTTCACCATAACCGGCTAACCACGCACGCCTGCCTGCATCCTTTCACCCCCCTATACCTTGCCCTGCAAACACCCCTCTCTCTGTAGAAGAATATACCCCATCTTCTTGCCTGAACTCACTATGCAAGTGGCCGCACTCTTGGCCGTACACGATGAACATGGCCTAGCTGGCTATACACACGCGCTGCTTATCCCAACTGCTTGCTCTTGTTTCCGCTCAACTACACACGCCAGCACCTCCCCTTCCTCCCCCTCTTCCCCGCTCTCTCTCTTCCTCCTCCTCAAACCATCTGCGCCTGCGCCACCTGCCCCCCCGGCAGCTCTGTTACCACGGCACCCTGCCCCCGCGGTACGGCAAACCTCCTCAGCTCGTCCAGTAGCTCGTACGGCGCAACCTGATTGTGTCCGTCAGACCAGCTGATCTGTACGGCATAATTTCCTAGCGGGTTGATGGAGGCGGGGCGGGCGTCTGGGGGGAATTCTTGGGCCTTGCGTTGACCTGTGCATGGGGGTTAACATGGGGGTTACAGGAGGAAGACATGGAGGGGCTGTATGATGAGGCCGAGGGTTGGGGAGGTGAGTGGGAGGTGGTTGGAGCAGTTGAATGAGAGCAGTTGAAGGAGAGTACGGCTGGCATGATGACTGATCTCGTGAGGGGATGGTTACCGTACAAACTTGTACGGCACATGAGCAGCCCTGTATCACTAATGACACAGTGCTAACCAAACGTCGCCAGTGTGTGCCCTTCTAGCACCATTCCCCACTCTCCGCTTGCATACCAACCGTACAACCACCAACCAACCACCCACCCGTCCACTCATCCACGGTGGTTGCTGACGTGTCGTTCGCCCGCACCACCTCCGGAGACAGCAGGAACTCCTGTTGGCCGGGCAGCATCACCACCACCGCATCCTGGCGAGGCGTGACGAGCAGGGCAGGGAGTGGGGAGACGGGGGGCAGGGAGGTAGGGCGGAGAGAAAGGCAGAGGATTGGGGGAGGGTTAGGGGTAGGGTTGTTGCACCTGTTGGGTTGCGGCTTGGGGCGGGTTGCGGTAATGAATGGCGTCCGGTGCGAGGGGCACGATGCGGTTGGAACACTCCAACTAACGGTAACGGTACTTCTCCTGTCCGCTGCCCCGACCCAGAAGACGTCCGCACACCTCCCCTCCGCTTCGTTCCCTTCCCCATGCATACAGCCCCCTCCTTCCCTGCCCCCTCCCCCTCCTCCTCCTCCAACCCGCCCCCGCACCTCCTGTTGGTCAAAGTACACGCTCTGCCGGGTCCCCGGCCGCCCCGCCATGCGTGCCACCTCGCGCACCACCGCCGCCCCCAGCTCCATGAAGGCGGCGGAGGTGGGGCTGGCGGGGGAGGAAACCACCAGCGGCTTGCCGCCTTTGAAGGGGGGGAGGAGAGGGGGGAGATGTGGCCCAGGGAGGCCGACCCGTGGGTCAATCTAACATTGAGGGGAGGCATGTAGCCGGTGTAGGCAGAATGATGCTCCAAACCCCTTTGCACGTGCACCATGGTAAGGGTAACAGCAACAGCAGCAGCAGCAAACCCAGAGCCTTCGCCCCCCTCCTTACCGTCCCCGGCTGCCGAGAGGTCTGGCAGGATGGGGAAGCGAATAAGGTTGGGCAAGCCGAAGTCGCGTTGAATGCGCTCGCCTGCAGGGAGGGTGGGGGCCAGGGGCCAGGGGAGGAGGAGAGTTGGGAGTACTACAATGTCTACAAAGGGGATGGGGAGGAGGATGGGGGTAGCAACCGCAAGGTCGCCAGGACCCCTCTCGGCACCACACCACCCGCAACCACCCACTGCCCTACCAACAGGGTAAAAAGGAGGAAACTGACGAGGAAACTAGTGAAGAAATAGACGAGGAAACGTACGAGCTGTATGGCAAGGGTGACAGGCCGGGGCCCTTCCCTCCCCTCCCTCGCTCCCCCCCCCTCCCTCACCCGAGCCCTGCCCGAAGGGGTGGAACCGCTTGCCCTCCGCCTCGAAGTACGACATGTTCTCCACCACCGCCACGCAGGGGACCACCAGGCGCGCGAACATGCGGATGCCCTGGGGGTAAAAAAAAATATATATATATATGATGATGAGACACTGACGAAGCAACTGACGAGCTGTATGACAAGGCTTCACCATGGGGTGCAAACATGGGATGCCCATGGGATGCCCATGGGATGCCCTGGGGGGGGGATATAGATAAATGCATCAATGGAGTCCCAATCCCGAATCCCGACTCATGCAGTGAGCGCATGAGGGGAGAAGGAGGGGGGGAGAGGGAAGCATACCCAATGTGTCGTGTAACAGTGGTACACTAGGTGACAAGCCCTGGAACGCCTGCCAAACCCCAGCCCCGCCTGGGTCACTTGTCCTTGACATCATGACGACATTAACATCCATGTTTCGCCCCCCTCCCTTCCTCGCTTCCCCGCTCCCTTCCCCGCTCCCCCCTCGGGCAGTTGTATCCTCCGTCTCCCCCTGTGCGCCATGTCGCACAGCCCCCAGCACGACTCACCCCGCCACCCGCCCCCCACCTTTGCCACGTCAATGAACGCCAGCTTCTGCGGGGTGGTAACGATGACGGCGGCGCTGAACGCCACGGTTTGGCACAGGGTTAGCTGGATGTCACCGGTGCCGGGCGGGAAGTCCACAACCAGGTAGTCCAGATCGCCTGACAGGGGGGGGGGGCGGGTGGGTGAGGAAGGGGGGGGGGTAGCGGGTTCACCTCGCCCCTAGCCTGCCCCCCCTTCCCTCGTCCCCCCTTCCCCCATGGCGAAATCTCGTCATACAGCTCGTCAGTTTCCTTTTTCCCCCCCTAACCCCACGTTTCACCCTACTTGTTTTGCCATGTCCGAGCGACATCCCATGGGGCCTTGGTGACGACGCTCAACACTCAGCGACGAGTAGACTACTCCATAGTTGGCTCTTTACAGCACACCGGATGCAGCAAAATCGCTTCCTCTGGAGCATCGGTATCGGTAAGGACTGCTAACCCTCCCATGTTTTGTGGCTCCCTGCCAACAATACCCATTGCTTTTGCCCTAACTTTGTGGTTTGGTTTATTCTACCCCCTAACCCCGGCCACCCACCCCTTCCCCCGCTGCTTACCCCACTCCGCGGTCGTGAGCATCTGTTGTATGAGCCCCGACACCATGGGCCCCCGCATGATGGCGCTGCCCTGACCCGCCCACCCGAACGACACCAGCTTCACGCCCTCGTACTCCGTGGGGTAGATGGCCTTGGTGGCGGGGTCCATCTCAAGGACCTGGGGGGGGGAGGGCGGGGGGGGGAGTAATTGAGAAGTGCAGCAACTGGAGTCCCGATCCCATATGGGGGGAGGGAAGGGGAGGGGAGGGGGGGGAGGGTAGAGCAACTGACACATGTGTTTTGCAGTTGACGGTTGGACGTTGATGGTTAGAGGTTGATTGGTATACCGGTACACAGCAAAGGGCTTGGGGAGTTGGGGATGGGTTGCTTTGGGGCGTCGCATACTAGCACATGCCGCGTCGCCCCTTCCTGCGCCCCTTGCACCGCTACTACTACGGTCACCACCGGCAGTTTCTTCCTCCATTTACCCTCCCAACCCCCCCCCCACCCCTTCCCCCACCTTGACCTCGGGGTCCACCATTAGGGGTAGGGAGGGGCCGTACACGTCCGCATCGAAGATGCCAACCTGCAGGGGGCCAGGGGAAGACAGAGGCCAGGATAGGCTGATGGAGGTGCGCCGGACAAGGGAGGAACGCGCGGGATGCCTTGCCCTGTCAAACATGGCAACTCCGCGGGGACACATTTTGCATCATCCTGTACCCTCTAAACACGCAGGAAAGGGACACCATCAGTACATTCACCCCCACGTTCTCACCCATGGTGCAGCCTACATGTGGCACGGTTACCGGTAGTTAAGTCTCTTCTTCCTTACCCCACCCCTCCACCCACCCCCTCATCCCATATCCCCACCCACGCCCACCCGCCCACCTTCGCCCCCATCTGCGCCAGCGTATACGCCAGGTTCACCGCCACCGTACTCTTCCCCACACCGCCCTTGCAGGACGACACCGCGATCACATGCCGTACATTCGACAGCCCGCCCGGCCTGCCTGACTGCGGCAGCAGCGGCTTGGGCGGCTGAGCGGTGAGGCGAACCGTCACGTCACGAACCCAGGGCAGCTCCTAGAGGGGCCGGAGGAGAAGGGGCGGCAGAGAAGGGGCGGAGGAGAAGGGGCAGCAGAGGGGAACAAGAGGTGGGGTCATGGGCTGCCTTGGGTGTGGGGTGTTGGGGTTTGGGGTAATAATGGTTGCAACGGGAGGTTAAGAATGGCGCTGTGTATGCTGCTGGCAAGTGCAGGGGTTGGTGCCGTACACCCCTCCCCGCCGCCCGGCTCTACCTTTACGTGTCGTACACTCTCCCGCTGGAACATCTCCTTCACCGGGCAGGCGGGGGTGGTCAGCTCCAGCGTGAAGCTGACGTGGCCGGCCTGCTCGTCCACTTGAAGCTGTCGTACAAACCCGCACGCCACGATGTCCTCTCCAAAGTCCGGATCAATCACGTTCCGCAGCTGGGAGAGAATCTCCTCCTCCCGGGTTTTAGGTGGGGAGGAGGGGACGGGGGCGGGGGAGGAGGAGGCCTGCAGGCAGTGGGTGGTTGAAGGCTGGATTGCAAGATAAAAGCCAATGGCTACTAGCTTGCGGGCATGGATGTGATGAGAAGGGTGTGTGGGATCTGGAATGTGATAATACCAGCGATGGACGGGTGCTTGTTGCGCTTACCGAGGCACCTGCCGCTACGGTGCGCATTGAAGGGGCTGCGGGCCATCCGCTGACGGCTGAGGGTGAGGATGCCGGCGGCATTTCGCGGATGGGACGAGCCACCCTTGTCCGCGGCGATGTTACACGCCATGCTGTCAAAGTGTTTGACGTCTTAGGTGTTTGGGTCTGCGCAGAATTAGTAACACTGGGTTCGTGATTGCGCTTTGCTTGTTACAGACTGGATGCGTAAGATGCGTAAGCTGAACCGAGCCATGCCGCACCCGGAAGTTGCTGTGAATTGCCATCATTTCGTTCCTTGCGGTAAAGAATTTAACAGTTGACGGGAGTTAGGAATGGAAGGGATATAGGTCTTGTACGCGGATCTGGGATTGGCCCTGAGCTCGACAAAGTAGAGAAGCAAAATTGAAGCGAAGGCTCGTATAGATATCATTACTGTGATAGAAGCCGAATTGTTTCCGAGCCCGTCGCCGATCTCCGAGCCGTACAGTATAACCTGCTGTGCGCGTAAGCAAGAACAACGATAAACTCACGTGTCACACGATCCAATCTATGTGACAGAAGGTGATCCTCTCAAGGAAGCCTCGAAATGACAAGTGTTAAGTGGCTATGACGGTTGGATTCCACAGCGTTAGGACAGCTGCCGGCCGGGCGTTAATGGATTGAGTCGAAGACCCATTTTGTCGCATAATTTGAGAGAATGTCTGGACGCCCCGATCGTCGGGTAACTACGTCGGCAAGTTGACCATGACGACTGCCCTCGTAAGCGCAAGTCGCGTGCCTGGCAAGGGATTCTCGTTGCCAGCGCGAGTAAAATTACAAAAGCGCATTGGGCCATAAGCCAGTACACTACATCTTACACGGTAGGTTAAAAGTTACAAACGCCCAATTCAAGCAAACGTTATGACAGGTACTGCAAGTCAGCGGAAGTACGTTGTACTGAAGGACACTAATCACATCCTGCTGTTACATCCTGACATATCCTTCCAACGGAAGAGCGTGCAAAGCGCACTTCATGTAACGTATACACCATACAGCTAACGACGTGCATGACAGTGTGGTAGTTAGGTAGCACCCGACGTGCCAAAGAACTGTAATGTACAGTGCGCAGTGAGTAGATCCATTTCGACATCGCGCTGCGTCTAGCTAATGACTATGGCATATGGCCAAAGGTTAAGTAACGAAAGTAAGAAGGCAAAGCGCAGACAATAAAACACCCATAATTCCGGGTGGCGTAATTAAGCATTCATTTGGCCGTCACGGCAATTATTCATGGCATGCAGCCTTGTCGCTAAAATCTTCAGCAGACTTCATTGTAGCTCTTCTTGTGGGAACGTATGACCGAAAGCACTTGGGCTTTTGGCATAACAGCATCGAACGTACATCAAGGTTGTCAGTTGTGTTGTTGTTTCTTGATCAGTCGTACTGTCGTACGTACGACTGACTTTGCATCTTGCTCATCCGCCTCATCACTGAGGGAGCACGTTCTGCTGGAACTGGCCCAGGACGTTGCCTGCATCAAGGGAGAAACAGGATAAACATGTTAGGTACAGTACAAAGCTTCACGTGTGCTGCTTGCTGTGCTGCGGTCATGGCGTCTACCATGCAACTGCAGCTTGTGCCGCCCCAGCTGCACGGACCCCTACTAGTACTCCCCGGGTCCCTCTACAATCCCGCCATGCACCATGCTTGAATGCACAGCAGTCCAAGGATAGCCATTACAGCGGCGAGACACAAGCAGTGAGACAAGCAGCGACACGAGCAACATACGCACCAGGTGGGTTGTACTGGCAGACGTAGACGGTGCGTTGCCAGCATCCCGAGGGCGACTGGGCGATGGCGCAGCCCAGCTCCGAAGTGCCGACCCACAGCATCTGGGTGGCGTGCCCGGTGGCCTCGCTGAAGCCGCCGGAGGAGTAGCTGTACTGGTTGATCTGGGTCGGAGGGTGGAGAGGATGGAGAGGTTAAAAGGTAAGGGTCGATAAGGGTGGGGGGCAGTGAGTAAGAAAGGGACGGAGGGTAACGTGGCGGCGTAAATACGACATACTTAAGCACGTTCCCAGCTTGGATAGGGGTTCGTCTCCAGTTGCCGTACAACACGATCGGTTTCCCCAACCCCAACCCCAGCCAGCCAGCCCCAACTCACCTCATTATACCAGGCAGACGCGGCCTCAGCCCAGGAGTTCTGGCCAGCCGCTAGGTTCTCCCCCACTCCGTTGGTGCCGCTATGGTAGAAGGAGCAGCTGGAGGCGAGCTTGTTGGCCCAGTTCTGCGCGGAGGACTCCAGGGAGGAAGACCAGGAGAGGGCGCCCGCGTGGTGGAGGCTGCGGTACTGGTTGTGCAGCGAAAGGATGTCGGAAGAGGCAGAGGAAGGGGCAGAGGAGGGGGCGGAGGAAGGGGCGGAGGAAGATGGAGAGGGGGCTTGGGGGGGAGCTTGGGAGGAAGCATCTTGCTGTTGGGACTGCTGCTGCTGGGATGGCTGTTGGTACTGCTGCTGGGGTGTGTTGGAGTCTGCGGGGGCTAAGGAAAGGGCGGGCGGGAGTGGGAAGGGAAGAGGGCAGGTGGGCAGGGTTGGGTAGTGGATAGTTGATGTGGGTCGGGCGCAATTCGGCAGATAGGGCACGCTGGGATGTGGGTCAGGGCTCGTAGTGGCTAGGCAACTCGTAGCAGCTTGGAGAAGCTCATTGCAAACCTACCTTGACCCTGGACGTAGCTACCGCGTTGACCCCGGGAGTAGGGCGAGTTGGTGCCTTGTTGCTGCTGACCTTGCTGGTTGTCTACGGTTTGCGGGGCGTATGATTGCGCTTGCCCGTATACGGTTTGCGTGTACGAGTTGACGGGAACGGCCTGTGCGTAACGAAGGGGAGGTTGAAGGTATTCTCATGAGTTTAAGAGCAGCGGGCTATGATTTTCGTTGATTAAAGTTTGTATTAGTTAGCAAAACATTAATCACGGGGACGCAACAAAGCACTAAGCAGTTGGGAGAAGCGCGACGCTGCTCAGGAGGAAGGCAATGGATTATCAAGGCGTATAACGATATGGGTGTTTTGTCGATTTTTGATTGGAGCGGCACCTCACGAATTGATGAAACCATTTCCCTTCGTGAGGACTGTACCTGTTGGGACTGTTGCGGTTGGTAGTCGTATTGTTGCATTCCTTGCAGCCCTCGCCGACCGATAGATGCACGGGCAGGAACGGTCGAAAACAGCAAAGCTGACATGGTCACCATCACCAGCAACGGCGTTGATGTCGGGCGAGCAGAGAAGGGCCGGCGGCCGACTGCTTTGGTTGGAGACATTGGTGATGAACCAGGCAATAGATATATACTATGGGTCACGATAGAGGTGGCTCACGATCCTTTGCTACAAGCCTTACTACTGCGATGTTTATAAAGTCGTAGTAAACCCTTATATGCGGTTTTGGTTGCCCTTCCCGCGCGAAGTGTACGAATAGGCCCTATGGCATCGGTGAGCTGGATATTCGCACACCATGCAAGATTTTACGCGTCTTGGCCTTGTCAGCCACACCTCAGTAATTTATTGAAAATTGCACAGTCCTCATACAGCAACATACATTCAACTCAAGTCAACTATCCCTGGATTACGTTGCAGCTTCAGCCGCCTTTGCCTGGAAACCATTTGCATGGTTCTTCTCAGGACATAGTTATATCGTAGTTAACATATATATAGCAAGATGCGCCGCGTTCACTCTAGCATGTGGTCTGGTGGCTCATCTGCGACAACAATTGTCCTACCGCCTGCTTCACCAGCTGCCGAGGGTTCTAGCAGGCGGCGGCGTCGCTCTTCGCTCGTCATCCTCTCCTTCCAGGCTGAGGCGTCTCCACAGCCAACTCCAGAGCACAATAACGTTATCAACAGCACCAAACAGTTTATGCTGCACCGTGCAGCTTCAGTCACCTGCACTTCGGCAACTGGCTGGAACTGGCTTGCTGATGAGGGCCCCAAGTCAGTCACTTTTCCTTCAAGCAGCAATGATGACAACCTTCAGTTAGCTTGCCAAAAGCTTCAGCTCCTGCAGCTCCAGAGCTCATCCCAAACCAAATTGCCCTTCAGCAAGAGCAAGAGCTGCTGCTCTTGTCCCGAAAAGGAGGAGGAGGGCTTGGAGTCTTGTTTCACCGAGGCTGCCGCTTCCAACCAGCGGCTAAAGACCCAGAAGCCGATATTGTTAGCTTCATCATCCCCAACTTCTCAGCTGCGGCCCTTCAAGTCCTGCACGGCAGCCCTCACCTCCGATCCCTCAGCTCCCTGCACCCCCACCTTCGCCAACCCCAACCACTCTGCTCTCCGCGAGGGCTCAGCTGCTGAGGACGCATCAACTGCAGCAGCGGGCGAGTGGCTCGGAGCGGCGCTTGCACGTCAGTCACCGTCGCCCATACCTAGCAGTGGCGGCAGCGGTAGGAAGCGCAGCGCGAGCGCTGTATTCCAACATGATGCCACAGCGCCCACCCACGCGCTGTCAGAGGAGGTTGTACAAGTTCCAGCGGTAAAAGTTCCGGCAACCTCAACAGCAACGACCACCGCAGCTGCCGGTGGGGGGATCGCCACCGTCGGGCGACTACGCCGCGTGCCACGCGTTCTGCGGGATATGTACCTGTTGGGTGAGGAGTGAGCGGATGGAGTGCGGGCGGGAAGTACATAGAAGGGCCCGGTTAGTTCGCTCCAATTCGCTGCGTGCAGGAGAAGGGGAGTGGAGGATGGAGAGGGGCTGGGCTGATGTAATGTTAGCGGTTAGCCTTGTATGAAGAGAGGCGCGCAGATCTGCAATGTGTCATTGCTGTGAACTACGCCACCGGTGTCCCGTGGCCTAGTCCCAATGGCATTTTGTATCGGCGAAACGTGACGAAACCCGTCGTGCGGCGGATAGTCGCGCGTAAGAGGCTACATACCTGATGAAGTCCTGTGGTTGTGTAGGACGGGCTGTGATGTGGGTCAGCATTGCAGATTGTCAGTGTGCCCCATTTGGGTCAATTTCGATGTGGGTCGGTGGCTATGTGGGTCACCGCATGGGAACTATCTGTTTGTACAGCACTCTTGGGTGGGATGTGTTGGTTTGTGGGTGGGAATGGGAACCGCAACCCTACACGGTTACACTTTGACTGCTTTGCCGTCTTTGGACAGTTTGACGCATGGCGCCTTAAGCAGTATGGCTTGCTGCGTGGGGGTATAAAGGCAATAGATGCCATCGTAGTGGATGGGTGTGTGAATGTTCCCATCAGGGTAGGTGACAGCTCCTGTCGTATTCGTGCAGCATTTGAGCTGGGTAATAGAGTATAGCTTGTACTTGGCGCGCACTAGAGCATGGGATGTAAGCAAAACTCCTACATTAAGGAGGTTTGCACATTCGCCACATTGCATGTTTTGATGTTTGTCGTGTTAAAGTATACAGGATGGCATGGGGCTCCCATTGAGCGCATGCGTGTAGGTTTGTACGGTAACAACAACTTTATTAGCATGGATGTCCCATGGGTCACTTTTAAAAAGGTCGTGATGTGGTCTGTTAGGCATGTGTCTTTGAGTGACATACCGCATACGTTACGTGCGAGACTTGCAGGACATCGGCCGGAAACTGCGGCTTGGTTAGCGGGGGAGGTTGAGGTCGCACTACACGCTTTCGTAGTCCTGGAGGGACGTCCGTCATGTGGGTCATTACGCCTTGAATGCATTTTTGACCGCTGCATGTTGTCTACGACAAGGGCGCTTGCATTTACGCGGACGTTCGAGCGCCTAGGGGCTGGCCTTTGCACGGTTACATGGGCCTTTGCGTGTGGGTGATGCTGACGGGACTTTCTTCGGCTGACAGCATTCCTCGTGCGGATGCTGGAGTGGCCGGAAAGGACTGTCATGGAGCGCATTTAGCTGCACATTTCGTTAGGGTGAGTGATGTGTCTACTTTGGTTAGTAGCAGGGTTTCTTGTGACAAACTTGGCAGCAGTGTTCTGGACGGCGTTGTCCAGATGAGCGGTATTATCTCGCCGATGGCTGTTCAGCCATCTCCCAGGCAACGGGTTGAGCTGCAAGCAATGATGAGTTACATGGAGGAGTGGTGGTGTGTATGCCGGCCCTCGGGTTGGATTAGTTACGTTTGATTGCTGCCGGCGTCTGGGGCCTTGGCACTGCTGTCGAGGCGACGTCAGCATCGGAGGGATATCCTAGGACCGCCGGTGGTACCGGTACTGCTGGTTGGGTATAGGTGCCATAAGGACGGGCGAGGTGGCGTACATGTGAATAAGGGGAAACAGCACGTGCAGACATGGGCCATAAGCGGTTTTGTGCATTGTAGTGTGCACTGTTTGTGTGACGGTTGGGCGAGCTTGTTCGTACATTTGCGGCGGCGGCGGGTGAGACGGGCTGACGGGGTGTGAACTTGTGCTAGCTCGCAAAGTGCTCCGTGCGGCATACGGTATGGTGTGGCACGCAGTTTCCATTGTGTCTTGATTTAGTTGACCCAGTTTAACCAGACATGTTCGGCCGTTGTTGGGAGCTTCTTGCGGGGCTCTTGTCGCGTGGGTCGTTTAGGTTTGTAAAGCTGTTGGGCATGCTACCCGTCGTGTCTCACCGATGGGTGGATAGTGAACGGCTGGGTTACGGTGATTGCAACTTTGGCTGTTGCATCACTCATCTTGTCGAGTACTTGTAACGAATTATGTGGGAGTAAACAACTAAATCTTACGGCCCAGAAGCCTCCGAAAAAACGGGTATAGAAGAGCGCAAGCAACAGGCGAAGACTTGCAAACTGCTAGTCGACGTAAAGGGCGCAAAAGATCCTTGGTGACCGCAAAGATTGCTTGCGGTATTGCCGCGGCGGGATCCTTGGGCAGATCGAGGTGCGAAGGTGAAGACTCGCGGTCTCGGAGCTAGATCGACGGTTGACAGGAGCTCCCTGAAGTTTGAGATAGTAGGCTTACACCGCATCATCCCTGAATACATAACACACAGTACATTCCAAAAAGGCTTACATCGACGATAGAAAGTAACAAGCTATTTTCGCCTGTTGCACATACGACCGTCATTACCTGTCACACGTGAGCCGCCATCACGCAACGCTCTTAACTTGCCCAATATGCACTCTTCTGAACCTTGTCAAAACTTATTTCGCTGCAGTGGCCATTCAAGCTTCTTAAAGACCGCGGCCGTTCATTCCTCGGAGGTTCTCGCTCAGGCCAAGGACCCGCGCAACTGGTAGGACTCTGGGCCAGCTCTTCAACCACACCTCATATATACTTATAGCAGCACATCAAGTTTGATCTTACTGCTTTCCCATCCCTGTTGCCTTTCACCAGCAACTGCAGCCTTTTGACTTCATCGTCCTCCATGGACTTCGCGACTTCTTTCCTGCGCCCGCTTTCCTTCTTCTCTTCTCTACAAACATCAGATGGTCTTCTCAAGACCTCCAACGCTTCCTCTTCTGCTCAACCCGCTGCCCTCGGTTTGACCGGCAATGGACATTGGCTGACCGCGGCGCTTACCGCGGTTGCTGTGGTCGCCTCTTCCGGCGCTGTAGGTCATCCCCAGGGCCCGCCCCTGCCGCCTGCCTTCATCCAGGCGCACACGGGCGCGGCGGCTTCCGCTGCTGCCGAGCGGGTGAGCAGCGTGCCGAGCCTGTTTAGCAGCATGGGCTGGTTCACCCCCTCATGCGATGCGTGCTGAGGTACGGACGGGGCGTTTTGCGAGGTGGTTGCTGCGAGAGCGGTCCTGAAGTGGAGATTGTTTGTCGGAGAAGGACTTGCTCTCTGCTTGCCTCGCTGTTCCGCACCGTGCCTCTGTCGCCCGTCGGTGTGATTGCACACGGGGCCACGTGACTCGGACGAACTCGGATTTGAGGAGGATGGCTTGCATTTTATACGGAGGAGTTTGGACGGGTTGAAAGGACGAGGTTGGGACGGGTTATGTTTGGGGTGTGAAGGTGCGTAGGCAAGTCCCGCTTGGCAGCGGAGTAGTTGTTTTTTTGGTGATCCAAGGGGGCTTGCTAATGCGCCTGGCATTTGGCACGAGCACGTGTGTTGTCCGCACCATTCAACGTTCGCATTTGTGGACCTTACCCAATTGTCACACGGACCCATGGGTCGCTGCGGATCGCGCGCATTGCTCGAGCCTTACTTTGATACTTGCATGCACTGCAAACTGGTGGTCATTTGTTTTGCAGGAGCGTTTGTCTGCATGAGTGTTGTTTGCGCCCTAGAGTGTGCTCATTCGAGTTTAGTCATGACTGCTTTTCCTGCTAGTGTAGTGCAGGTTATTGAATTCCTGCACCGGTTTTCAAGCATATTATCTTCAAACGCATTGTCGATCTGGCGTTAATCCGTTTCCGGGCATGTGGTGCACTCTAGGCCCTAGCTCGCAGTAACCGTGGGATGTTCTTCGCTCCTGCATTTTTTGTGCAAGACTATGTCGGCATGGTTGGGGCATGGGTTACGGAACGGAACGTACCTCGGTTGGACCGGACTCGGTTGGCCGGTTGTGTAGAGTTCCAAAGTTGGGGGTTTATCGGCGTTATCTAGCAGCTTTTGTGTCGTACGCGATATGCCGTACTCGATCTGTCGTGCCCTTGCCGTACAATGATACGCTCCGAGATCTTTGGGTGTGGACGACCTTTATGTGAAAGAGATACGGGTTTGTGGCATGTGATGTGTCGTGAGGGTGGTTGTCGTCGGGAGTGCTGTTGGGTATGTCACCTTGGCTCGCGGACGAGTGGGAGGAGTCATCGAGGGGATGATGAAGGGGCAACAAACCAACGAACGAAAGAACACTATGAGGCAAAAAGACAGCTGATGAAGAGAGCGCCGTACGTTTTGACGTTTATGATGGTCATGAGAGGTTGCAGCAGCTGCGAGGATGCCTGGCTCTGGATTAATCGAGCTGAGCCTTTCCATTCTTGCTTCCACCCGATTATTTTCCCTTTACTACTCTGCATTGGAGCTTCTTTCCTATCATCAACAATGGCGATCTTGCATTATCTTAATGTACTGGGTTCCGAAGCCGCTGCTGCAGTTAAATTCGTACGGCGCTTGTGATGTAATGGTGTGTGACGTGTCGGCGATAAGGTGAAGAGGAGGTTGGAAGAAGAGGAGGAAAGAAGAAGAGGGCCTTTTGCGGCCGTCCGATGACAACCCGGTTTTGCCTCGTACGTGTTGGGAAGGCATCCGTCCTGTTGGGAGGTGTGGGTGTCAGGCGGGGTTTCCCGCAGTGGATCTCCCTTGACCCCGCAGCAGGACGGTTGCGGTACTGAGTTGTGGATTTGCGTTCCCCTTCTGATAGCTAGCTGGTTATTCACGATGAGTGTCCTCTTGGTCTCTCCGTGGTTGAGCGAACGTACGTGCGCCTCTAAGAAAGGTGACATGCGTGGTGGTCGTGTGGATTTAAGTTACGGCGGGTTTATTTTGGGTGTTGACTTCCACGTTCGGTTTCCAGCTGCGTGCTTGTTCGTTATGATAGGAGAGAGGTGCGTTTTAAGGAGGAGGGTAATATGGACTGATGAGCGCTGCAGAGTGTGTTTTGTGGGGTCAGCCAATGTGGGAGTGAAACGTGTTGGTTATATGCGTTTGTTTGGTATAAAGAGAAGCTGGAAGTCTTGTGTACCTTGATTGCCACAAACCCTGCATTGCTTTCGCCCTGTTTGGATACGACGCATGTGTACGACACAGTTCATGTTCGTACATGTGCACTGCTGTTAGTTCACCTTACTCTTTCTGAGGGTTAAACCGGTATAGTGATGGCTAACGGGGGTAAGTGGAGCGTATGGTATCTGGGGAGGATGATGGACGCAAGGGTAAATGCCGTTTTGGGGGCGGCGTTACGAACGTACGGTGCACGTCTATCCTGATGGTTGTGGATTGGTGCTGCTAGACGAGGTAATAAAGCCAGTTGTAGTTGTACAGGCGAGTATAGTAGTACAGGCGCCGTTGACTGATCAACGGTCGCATTCTCCTGGCAGTGAAGGTGGTCACGACTCACGAGCTGCCGTGGTTGTGGACGTTGCGGATGTACGACACGCTACACCTACTGTAACGGACATGGCACACTTTAAAGTTTGCAATGGACTACTGATACTAGTCGTCAATCCTGGAGATGCACAGCGGATGTGGGGTCAATCAGCTGTTCGTAGTAAGGGCAAAAAAGAAATTCCAAAGGGAACTGCTCGTAGTAAGGGCAGGGAACAAGCGCACATCACACTCAGGAGCCAGGGGATAATTCGTCAGCTGCAACATGTCGTGTCCCACGCACCCAGCCACACCTTAAGGATGCGATGTCATAATCGAGGACAGCTGAGTAAACAATGAGATGCGATCTATCTAGACAGATGGGGGTACGGTAAGAGAACCTGGGAGATGGGGTTTGGGGTAAGGGAAAGGGTAGCTAGCCGGGGGCCTCTATCCGTGGGGAGCACCTGAATCGCCGTATAAATGAACGATGCTTATTTCGGCAAGCTTCAAGCTGACACGCTCGCATGTAGAGGTGTGACCTAGTATTCTCGAATGCTGTGTCAAAGCTGCAAAGGATCATCTCGAAGCGTCCTTACGTGCCCCATGGTTCGCGACGCTCGCGGTATTCACGACGACTCGGCATTTCTTGTGACAATCGAGCACGCACTTGCCTGGTAGAGGTGATTGTTTAAACATCGCGTTCTGCGGTATCGTCGCGTGCATTTGCGGGTACACCCAGTACCGGACGTGATGGGGGCTGACAGCGGTTGGTGACTTACTTCGACGGTTGCTGCAAAGGAGAGCTTTAATAACGCAAAGAAGCGAATTGCTATCTTAACGCGACTTGTACATGCACCTATAGCCCTTCATTGTCTTCTCGGTATGTTTGCTTAAGTTAAGACTTGCGCATATGCGTGAAACCTAGACGATTCTAGCGAAGGCAGTAGTGATTAACGAAAGTTTGTATGGTGGGCATTCCGTTCCTTGGGCGGCGACGAGGCCGGGAAGGCCAAGCCCAAGACAGCCATGCCAAAGAGCTAGACAAGTTGCAGAAGGAGGTCGAGCAGCTTCGCGCGGCAAATGAGCAGCTTAAAGAACAGGTAAGTTAATGCTGGGGCGCTGTCAAGAGGTTTACGGGACTGGGCTTGCCGATGGATGCTGCTGCATCCGAAAAGCGCTATCGTCAGGGCGATCAGCGTCAATGCACTTTCTGTGCCTTTGTACCTAAGCACTAACCGTTCTACAAACTGGCGAGTTCACAAGGCAAAGCCCTGGTCGATGGGAGCAATCCGTAACGCTCAAGCATGGCGCTTGCACTCTTAACCTATTCCAACCTAAACACGATTCTTACTTCTCATAACACGCTTTGCTCCCAGGCCGTTGTAAGGCCACACGGCTTCCCACCAAGCTCTCGGTCCTATGCAACAGCCTCCACCTTCCGCCTGGCCTTCCTTTCCTAAATCCTCCTTTCGCCATTATCCTTCTCTCACCATCACACCCTCCTCCCCTCCTCCTCCTCCTGGCCTTCTCCTCCTCCTCTCTCCCCCAGCTCGCCGCCCGCGCCGTCCACCTGGGCGAATACCTCTTCAAATGGCGGGCGGTGGCGCTGCCGCTGCTGGGCTCGGAGTGGGAGCTGCGCTACTGGGTGCTTCGGGGCAGCAGCCTGTCGTACTTCCGGAGCGCGCGGGACACGGGGTTCTCACCGCGGGAGGAGTTCAGCGTGCTGGTGGGGGGGGGGGGCGGGGGTGGGGAGGGAGGGAGGCGGCTTGTGGTAGGGTAGGCAGGCAGTGGCACGGGTGAGGAGGTGTGACGTACCTTATTAACTGTGTTTACCGGTATCCCCTTTCCTAAGTAACAGGGGTGCGATGAGTTGTTCTTAACCCTATCCCGATCCACCTCTTCTCCCTTCTCCCTTCTCCCTCTCCCCCCCATTCCTCCAACCCCCCCAACGCAGGGCTGCTACGTAGCCTGGGAGGGCCAACGTGGCGGCACCGGCCGCTACTGGGCGCTCTCGCTGTTGGACCGAGGCGGCAGTCTGCTGGTGCGGCTGGCGGCCCCCAGCAGGGAGGCGGGCGAGCGGTGGCTGGGCGCACTGCAGCAGGCGGGGGCGGAGCGGGATGACGGGCGGGTGCCGCCGGGGGGACCAAAGGTGGGTGAGGGGAGGGGTGAAGGGGGAGGGGGAAGGGGGAAAGGAAGGTTTCCCGATGTGTAAAGAGGGGAAAAGGTGCGGGGATACTTGGGGGTAGCAGGCGGTTGAGGGGTGGCGGAGGTCCGGTGGGGAAGCGCGGTGGGGTACACGTCCTGACCTGTTTGCCGTGTGCTGCGAACGCCGGTGCACCGCAACACCTAGCACTGCCCCATCGCTGCCTGCCTGCCTTCTTCCTGTCCCCACCCGCTCCCCACGTCCCTACCTCCCCACCTGCCCGACCACCTCACCTCTGCCCCCCAACCCCGTCCCCCCCAGAGCTCCCACGACGCCGCGCTGAGCCGCCGTCACAGCCACGAGCACCCCGTGGAGGTCCCCTCGGGGGGCGGGGGGGGGCTGCAGGGAGGAGGAGGGGGGTTGGAGCGCAGCAACTCCGCACCCCTGCCCGCGGGGGGACTGATGCAGCAGCTGCAGGCACCGCAGCAACAACAACAGCAGCTTCAGCAGCCGCAGTCTAAGAAGGCAAGTCACTGCATGCGGTTTGAGGTGGTGTCTGTTGTACGGCGCACTGCAGAATTTTTACCTGGCCCCGCTACCACCCCCCCAACCACCTACGCTGCTCCTGTTTCTGCAGAGACGGGCTGCCAGCTCCTCCCACGGAGGCCCCGCTGCGCCCTCGGCTGCAGCTGCACTGGCCCCAGTACAGACATCACAGCAGCAACCGGCCAGCACCCGCACCAGCACCAACACCCCCCTGACCCCGCCAACCTCAACTCCCAACGCAGCCCCGGCGGCATGTAACGGCGCTGCAGACGCCGCCACTCCCACCCCCACCACCCCCACCTCCACCGCTTCCTCCGATACCGCTATCCCCGACCCCGACCCCCAGCAACAGCAGCAAGGGCAGCAGCCCCCCGCCCGCCCCTCCCGCGGCCCGCTGCTTGGCTCCACCCCCGTCCACACCGCCGGCCGCTTCAGCCTGCTGTCTAGCGAGCGCGTGTGGCACGAGAAACACACGGGACTATACAACCTGGCGCTCATCATATTGGTGCTCACAAACTTCAGGTGGGGGGGGGGGAAAGGGGCCAAGGTGGACCGTAGGAACGGGAAAGGCCACGAATCCGGACATCAGGTAGATAGGGGACCTTCCTCCTCTTCCCTCCCCCCTCTGCCCCTCTGCCGCCTCATCCTCCCATTCTTTATTTGTTTTGCCCTAAACTGTGGTTTCCTATGCTTTGGTCTATCTTTACCCTCCCCTCCCTCCCTCCCTTCCTCCTGCCTGCTCCCTCCCACACCGGTGCCAGGTTGGCCCTAGAGAACGCGCTCAAATACGGCTGGCGGCTGAACCCGGTGGTGGTGGTGGGCGACCTGCTGGCTGGGCGGGGGGGCAGCCTGGGGGCGGGGGGCGGGGTGGTGAACGTGCCGCTGGTGGCCACCTACCCGTGTCTGCTGGCAGCAGCGGGGCTGAGCTGGGGGGTGGAGGTGGCGGGCTGGGCGCTGCTGGCTGGGGAGATGCGGGTGAGGTGGGAGAGTGGGTGTGGTGGGGGTAAAGAGGAAACAACTAACTGACTGAGGGATAAGGCGTCAACATGGGGGAGGTGGGGGTGGAGGGAGAGAGGGAGGGAGGGTTAGGGGTGAAAGAGGGGTGAGGGAAGGGGTTCGGATGAGGGTAAGAAGGGTGAGGGGTCAGGGAAGTCCGCCACAGCCTAACAACTCCCTTCCTCGCCCCCTCGTCCGCCAACCCACTCCGTCCTTCCCCCCCGACACATTGGGTATTACTCTGAACCCCCTCCCCCCTCACCAAACCCCCTCACCCCCCCAGCTCCGCGACCGTCTCTCCAAGCGCTCCGACCTGCCCGCCCCCGCGCTCTCCGCCGCCCTCGCCTCCCGCGCCCGGGCTCACGAGTGGCTGTTGTTCCTGCTCAACACCGCCACCACCAGCTGCGTAATCGGACTGCCCTGGGCGGTCATCTATCTCACAAAGGTGGGGTGGGGGAGGGGGGCAGGCGGGTGGGTGGGGGGGCAGGCGGGTGGGTGGGGGGGCAGGCGGGTGGGTGGGGGCGCAGGCGGGTGGGTGGGGGGGCAGGCGGGTGGGTGGGGGGGCAGGCGGGTGGGTGGGGGGGCAGGCGGGTGGGTGGGGGGGCAGGCGGGTGGGTGGGGGGGCAGGCGGGTGGGTGGGGGGGCAGGCGGGTGGGTGGGGGGGCAGGCGGGTGGGTGGGGGGGCAGGCGGGTGGGTGGGGGGGCAGGCGGGTGGGTGGGGGGGCAGGCGGGTGGGTGGGGGGGCAGGCGGGTGGGTGGGGGGGCAGGCGGGTGGGTGGGGGGGCAGGCGGGTGGGTGGGGGGGCAGGCGGGTGGGTGGGGGGGCAGGCGGGTGGGTGGGGGGGCAGGCGGGTGGGTGGGGGGGCAGGCGGGTGGGTGGGGGGGCAGGCGGGTGGGTGGGGGGGCAGGCGGGTGGGTGGGGGGGCAGGCGGGTGGGTGGGGGGGCAGGCGGGTGGGTGGGGGGGCAGGCGGGTGGGTGGGGGGGCAGGCGGGTGGGTGGGGGGGCAGGCGGGTGGGTGGGGGGGCAGGCGGGTGGGTGGGGGGGCAGGCGGGTGGGTGGGGGGGCAGGCGGGTGGGTGGGGGGGCAGGCGGGTGGGTGGGGGGGCAGGCGGGTGGGTGGGGGGGCAGGCGGGTGGGTGGGGGGGCAGGCGGGTGGGTGGGGGGGCAGGCGGGTGGGTGGGGGGGCAGGCGGGTGGGTGGGGGGGCAGGCGGGTGGGTGGGGGGGCAGGCGGGTGGGTGGGGGGGCAGGCGGGTGGGTGGGGGGGCAGGCGGGTGGGTGGGGGGGCAGGCGGGTGGGTGGGGGGCAGGCGGGTGGGTGGGGGGCAGGCGGGTGGGTGGGGGGGCAGGCGGGTGGGTGGGGGGGCAGGCGGGTGGGTGGGGGGGCAGGCGGGTGGGTGGGGGGGCAGGCGGGTGGGTGGGGGGGCAGGCGGGTGGGTGGGGGGGCAGGCGGGTGGGTGGGGGGGCAGGCGGGTGGGTGGGGGGCCAGGCGGGTGGGTGGGGGGGCAGGCGGGTGGGTGGGGGGGCAGGCGGGTGGGTGGGGGGGCAAGCGGGTGGGTGGGGGGGCAGGCGGGTGGGTGGGGGGCCAGGCGGGTGGGTGGGGGGCCAGGCGGGTGGGTGGGGGGGCAGGCGGGTGGGTGGGGGGGCAGGCGGGTGGGTGGGGGGGCAGGCGGGGTGGGGGAGGGGGGCAGGCGGGTGGGTGGGGGGGCAGGCGGGTGGGTGGGGGGGCAGGCGGGGTGGGGGAGGGGGGCAGGCGGGTGGGTGGGGGCGCAGGCGGGTGGGTGGGGGCGCAGGCGGGTGGGTGGGGGCGCAGGCGGGTGGGTGGGGGCGCAGGCGGGTGGGTGGGGGCGCAGGCGGGTGGGTGGGGGGGCAGGCGGGTGGGTGGGGGGGCAGGCGGGTGGGTGGGGGGGCAGGCGGGTGGGTGGGGGGGCAGGCGGGTGGGTGGGGGGGCAGGCGGGTGGGTGGGGTGGCAGGTGGGTGAAAAGGAATTGGAAATTGAGAAAGGGTGCTGGGCTGGAGGCGGAGCTGGAGGCAAGTACGAGTGTATGACTATAGACAAAATCCTGTACCAGTAATCCAGCCATGTACGGAACATGTTTACCCTCCCCCATGCAGGCCGAGCCCATCTCCGGCGGCATCCTGATCGGGTTGGCGGTTGTGTTGTGGATGAAGCTGGTGAGCTACCACCACTGCTGCGCCGATCTGCGGCAGGCACGCAGGGCGGGGGAGCTGAGGCCGGGGGAGCGGGGAAGCGCGGACACACCGGCGGGAGGGGCGGAGTGGGGGCCACTGGCGAGGTGAGTTGGCGGATTAGACAAACGGAGCCGCGGAAACTCTGACACAAGGGGGGGAGGGAGAGGGGCGAAGGAGGGGGAAGCGTTGTACCTACCTGTCTGCTTGCTTGTCGTTGTAATATCAGTGTGGAAAGCCTGCTTCAGCCCTTACACTCGCGATCCGGTACCCTCAGTTACATCTGCAGTCGCGCCCTTTTTGAAGCGTAACAGCCCCTAACCCGCCTACGATTGCATGCATGTCCTCCTGCATTCGCTCATGTGTGTGTTGGTGTGCAGGTACCCGGAGAATCTGACGGCACGCAACATGTTGTACTTCCTTGCCGTACCCACCCTCACATACCAGGTACGACATCAACGGATTAGGATGATGTTGTGGTGGTGGTGAGGGCGCGCTTGATACCGCTTTGAGCTGCCTCCTCGCCGCCTCTGTGTACGTTTCACGCCATCGCTGCTATCACTGCTGCTGTCACCCTCCTCCCTCTCGCCCCCTCTCTTACCCTCCTATCTTCTCCCTCCTCACCACCCCTCACCCCCACCCAAGATGCTGCACTTCACTCCACTCATTTAATCCCCTCCTCCCCATCCCCCCCCAGGTCAACTACCCCCGCTCCCGCTCTATCCGCGGGCGGTGGCTGCTGCGGCGCTGCTTCGAGCTGGCCATCAGCCTCACCGCCCTCGCCATCATCATCGGGCAGTACATCCAGCCCACCGTAAACAACTCGATGGGGCCGCTGCGGCAGGTGGGGGGTGGGGGGTGGTGTAGTTTGATGATGGGGGTAAGAGCAGGATTCAAGCTGGCTTTAAGCAGGGTTTCAAGAGGAAAACGTAACGGGGCGAAGGCGGCGAGAGGAGGAAGCAGAAGCCGAGTAAGGACGGGATAAGGGCTTAAGGGGCGCCTTACCTTACTCCGCCTCCTCCCCACCTCTCCCATCCCAACCAGATGGACCTGCCCCGTGTGGTCGAGCGCGTGCTCAAGTTGGCGCTGCCCTCCACCTACGCCTGGTTGCTGCTGTTCTACGCGCTGTTCCATCTGTGGCTCAACGTGCTGGCGGAGCTGACCCGGTTCGGGGACAGGGAGTTCTACAAGGTGCGGTGGCGTGAAAAAGAAATGATAAGTGCATCAACGGAGTCCCAATCCCGAATCCCGACTCATGCAGTGAGGGGGAGGGGAGAGGGGGTGAAAAAGAGGGAACTGACGCGGTGTGAGAGGGGAGAGAGTAGAGCGAGTTAGTAGTAGTGGTTGCGAGGAGTTGGGAGAGGTGGTGTGAGGCTGCGGAATGGTTTTGGTTGGTTGGCAGTTGGCTGGGGAGTGGTAGTCGGGTGTTGTGGGGGAACCCTGCTGAAAACGTGACGGACATGGAAAAGGGCGGGCGGCTAGTCCTTCCCTCCCGCCCCCCCCCAGGAGGACCCATGCTGAAGCCTCGTCGTACAGTTCGTCAACTTTCCTTATTTCCCCCCCCCCCAGGAGTCGGGATATGGGATCGGGACTCCAGTTGCTGCACTTCTCATCTAATCTTCCCCTCCCCCGTAGGACTCACTGTTTTTCCATCAGGGCTTGTCAGCTAGTTTACCACTATCACACCACACACCGGGATTTCTCTTTCCCCCCTCCGCCAGGACTGGTGGAACGCCGCCACGGTGGGCGAGTACTGGAAGCTGTGGAACATGCCTGTGCACCGCTGGCTGCTGCGACACGTCTACTTCCCAGCCATCCGAGCCGGCTGGCCGCGCTTCTGGTCGGTGGTGCTCACCTTCTTCGTGTCCGCTGTGTTTCACGAGCTGGTGCTGGGGGTGCCGCTGCACCTGGTGCGGCTGTGGGCGTTCGGGGGCATCATGTTCCAGGTCGGGGGGGGGGGGGGGGGCTGGGGGGCTGGGGGTTAGGTAAACTGAGCCGCTGGGGGTTTGGGAGGAGTGGGGTGGGGTTGGGAAAGGTTGTAGGTGCGTGCGTGAGCTGAGAAGAGCTCTAAGGGTTAGGAAGGGTGGTGCAGTTAGGAGGCAGATGGGGGGGGTAGAGGGCTGCAGCACGACATGCTGCCGGGGCGTCTGAGGGGCTCCCCACCCTCTCTCCTACTGTGCTCTTTTTGCCACTGTCCCCCCTCTCCCAGGTACCTCTCATCATGGCAACTGAAAAGCTGCGCAAGCGGCTAAACCGAGATGAGCTAGGTGAGGGAGGAGGTGGGGGTGGGAGGGGGTGGGGAGGCATACATACATACACACACACGGCACGGCACGGCATCTAGACATGGCATGCCATATGACCTGATGAGCTGTGCTGATAGCGGGACGCGGGGCCTACCACCACCACTCCTCTCTCCTGCTCGCCCTTTTATCGTGACAAGTGATACACCACATCAATCACCCTGCTGCCAACTAACCTGTTTTGTTCCTTGACAAACTGCTTCACTCTTTGCCCTAACATGTGGTTCTGGTACATATCTCTGACCCCCCCCCGCTCCAGGCAACTACATCTTCTGGATCGCCTTCTGTGTGGTGGGTCAGCCGGTGTGTGTGCTGCTCTACTACCACGATTACATGGTGGGAATACGGCCCGCGCTGCTGGCGCTGAGGGCGGATGGAGGCGGGGCAGGCGGGGCAGGAGGGGGGCTGGGAGGGATTGGGGGGCTACTGGGGAATGCGACGGCGGCGGCGGTGCTGAATGGAACCCTGGGAGCCGGGGCGGGTAGCTTGCTGGGGTGAGGGTGAAAATAAGGAGGGAGGGAGGTGGGGCGTGGTGATGAGGGTTTGGGGAAAAAGCTCAGCAGGCCGTGTTGGTCAGGTCTCTGTGGGGATGTGCAATGTGGGGTGTGGCAGTCGAGGTGGGTGCGCAGGTGATTGGGTGGATGATAGGTGATTGAGATGATGATGATAATAATGATGATGATAAGGTGTCCGTCCGGTGCAATAAGCTCGTCTATGACCCATGGGTCAAGGCCCTGGGCGGCACGTGTTTCTGGAGGGCTGTTGCAGACGCTGCAAGCAGACCATGCGGAAAGCGCCGAGAAAGCCGCATGTACTTGATGTATATGATGGGGCGAATGTTGCCATCAAGTGCACATGTTATGAAAGTAAAAGAACGTGTAATAAGTTTCGTGGGATTGGACGCTCACAGTAGCGTCATCACACACATGTGCCGTATCTGGTATCTCTTTTACAACGCCTTGAAAGATCTTGCCGTACCGTACCGTACGGGATCCTCCGAAGTCAGGGGCAGGGGTTCATGCACGCTGGCAGCAGACGGCCGCCAGCCCCCATGCATCTATATCCCCCGGGCGCATGATACAACAAGTTAAAACGGAGCTCAAGACGAGAAACTGTCGTGCCCCAACGTTGGCTTGGCCATCTAAGGACACTGGGGTGCGGGCTGACCCATGCGGCGAGATACGACAGGATCTCCACACCCGCTTTAGGAAGAATATGGTACGGTACGCGCCAAAATTATTATTAAACAGGATGCAGAACCAGGCAGAAGTGTACAGAGACATCGTGCTTCACAGCGGTGTACATCAAGACCAATCCGTGCTGGGTAGGGGGGACACACGCTGATGAAAACACACACACACACACACACCGAATCCGGTTGCCTGCTGCCTCGCAAAGCACATCACAATTGCCTTCGTGAGCCGTCATCATGCGCACGCTTCCTCATCCACGTTCCTACAACAGATCATGGCACACACTGTCGCCCAATCACCGTGCCCCTTCGCCCACATACGGTATGTTGGTGCAGCCACACACGTGCTGAGCCGGTTCCACACAAGGATACCAGCCAGCGCGCTAGCCGACAAACAGCAACAAACAGACGAACGGTGGGTAACCAGGATTGAGGAGTGACCAGCAGCAATGACGTGCACACACGTGCGACGGACACACGGCACACGGTCAGCCAGGCCTTTCTTCGCCCGTCAGGCAATGCGCCCAGCGGGGGAAGCCCGGACAAGGGCGTGCAGTGCACCACCACTTGGTAAGTTCTAATCAGCAAAACATACCATATCACTGTTTATCGATCCGAACAACTGTTTTTTGTGGATAGGAAGAGAGCCTCGAGAGTCCGAGCCCCCAAGGCTGTTTTAACTCCCCCGCCTCTGCATGCTTCGCGCAGCGAAACCGCCGCAATTCCAAACTATTGCAAAGCACATGCATGACACGCGAGCGCACTTCCCCACGTGCTACCGCATCCATCCAAACGCTATCACTCATGAAACACCCACCACCACCAACAACAACAACAACAAGAACCTATCATAACCGTCACAGTGTGACCACACACCAGAACCGACGCATTACGTCGATCATGCAATACTGCCACACGCAAACATACTGTCACCACCACTTCCAATATACATCATTCTTCAAATCGAGGTCCTCCAGAGACTTCGGGACTGCCTTGCGCCGCCCTTGAAGGACACGAGCCATGCAGCACCCATGCATGCATAGCCTTCAAACAAGTCAGCAAAATGCGAGAAAACCAAACACGTCGCCACTGTTCTGTTTACCGCTTCATCACAACTAGCACCAGCCCCTGGGCTGGGTTCGCTACGGTGCATTTGTAAGGTATTGGTACAGAAGAAAGTATTGTACAACGTCCTCGTCCCGAGCCCTCGCCATTGCCTTCCCGCGGACCCTGGGAAGCCCCTTCGTGCATGCGTGAACCTCCTCCTAGACCTTCACAGCCCCCACAGCCGCCCTCATGTGCACCAAAAGCACACAAGGGGACAACACGTGCCCCTTTAAGAGTACCCGCCAACACTCTCAGCAGCGCCTTCCTGGGTCCGCTTCCAACACGCCCAACGCCCAACGGCCCTCCCATTCCACATTTCCCTTCGCGCACTCCAAGCCTGCGCACTAACCCTCTTCTTACTTGCCCTAGGCGTCTGATTCCCAATCCGGTTTCATAGTGCTGCCCCTCATCAACCTCCGCGACGCCTTCCTGCGGCCACGTAGCAACCTTCCCACCCTCCAACCTTCCCATCCTTCCCATTGAGCTCTCCACACCCCTCGTTTCCTTCCCTCCCCTCCCCTCCTCACGGCAGCAGGTCCGAGTCAGCTGGCAGCCAAGTGGCCCGGAAGCCCGTTCCCCGGCACCTGCCACACTGGGTGACACCCTGGGGGGGCGGAGAGGGGGGCGGAGAGGGGGGGGGCGGAGGGGGGGGCGGAGAGAGGGGCAGGGCGGGACGGGATAACTTCAAAAACCATCCGCGAGGTGTCCCACGTAGGGCTATGAACTCCCACTTCCTCATCTCTCTCCACATCCTCCCCCTAGCGCCCTTCCCCTCCCTCCCAGCCCTGCCCTCCCTGCCCTCCGCTACTCGCCTTCCCCTTGCACACGGGGCAGTGGTTGGTGCGGGCGGGGGTGGAGGGGATCACCTGGCCGCCCACCATCAGGTAGCCTGCAGGCAGGGGGGGGAGGGAGGGGGGAGGAGGGGAGAGGAGGGGAGAGGTAGGAAGGAGGGAGGGAAGAGGGAGTTCACAGGAGGGGTAGGCGGCACCACCGCACCCTCAGGCACCCCCCCCCCGCCCTCCGCCCTCCGCACCTGTTCCATGGCACCAGTGGCACTCCTCCTCCTTGCGGCCCTGGCAGCAGTCACACGTGCGGGGGCGGCCGGGCTGTGTACGGCAGGGAAGGGAGGGGGGAGGAGGAGGGGCGGTGCAAGGGGGTGGTCAGGGAGACGGTCAGGAGGGGAAAGGTAGGAGATAAGAGGATTAACAGTTTGATGGGAAAGGTAGGAGATAAGAGAATTAACAGTTTGATGGCGTAAGTACGGTACTAGAGGAAGGATGACTTGTGGACTAATAGGTTCCTGCTAAGGGGCTGCGTTGCCTGCCCTACCCTGCCAATCTTCCATGCCAGCTCAAAGTGCTGTGCGAGCTTCTTGAGGCGCTGCGGGTCCGCCACCGCGAGCAGCTCATCCGCTAGTTCGTTGTTTAGCTCGTCTTCACCTGAAATTGGTGGAAGGGGCGGAGGGCCGCAGGCTGGGTCTGAGAATCAGCAATTGCAATTGGAAAACGCGGGCTGGGGTCGATCGGAGCGACAGGGACATATCAGGTGGTGGGAGGGCAAGGAACTGGAAAGACGAGGTGGTTATCACGACACGTCGCTAGCGGAAGACGTTCGTCAAGGTTGCGGCAATTAAGCGGGATGTATGACGCAAAACGTGCAACTCCGTGACAGCACGTTGCCTAAAGCCAGTGCGCCAAACTTGCAGCTTGAGCGTTCCCTACTTACTGTCAAAGCTCCTTCGAAGGGCGTCTTTGCTCTTTGCATTACAATAGACCGCGCCTTGCCGCCTCGACGGACCAGTCAAGGCAGGCCTCCGGCATAACGAGGGCCCAAACACAGACCTTCCTCCTTCACGCACAAATGTACAGGTCCGGGGCCTTAATGACGAAGCCATCTGTCGTGAGAGCGTGTCTATGGTACAAACCCCGAACTTTACCACACTACAGGATAACTGCTACAAAACGTACTCGGATAGAAAACGACAAGTGAAGCCCTGGACAGGAAGGAAGGGTTGATGTGAGTCCCGATAGTAAGCAGTCAGGGATTAAAGCAAAGCACTTGAGAAAATAGGCGTATATGGGTGACGTTGGTTGTAACAATTAAGCATCGCGAGGGCGCACTTGAATGTTGTGCACCCTGCGTCGTGCACGATGCGTCAGAAGGTCGACGCAAGGGGCCGAACGCCTAACTGACACCCCTGTCGCATACCACGCTTGACATAGGATTACATCAAATTGTAAGCTGACCGTAAACTTCCTCCGATGGGGCTGTTGAAGCGACCGACCGTCGCCAAGCCTTGCACCTCGAACTCTGCCGCGAAGGCTACCCGACGTCTGCGATGTCATCCAAGCTCCATGTCGATTAAAGCTAGCGCCAGTCCCTCTTTCCAGGCACGCTCGTCCTAGGACCTTACTGCATCCGCGCTTTGCTTGCTTGGCTTTCTTAGCGAAGTGCCGTCATGAATAATGAAGCGCTTGCCGTATTTGTCACAGGGATGTGACACGCCTCTAGATTGGCGGATAAAGGTGGTTGGGATGGGCAGCTGCGGAATCGATTACCTGGCATCGGTCGCAGCGTATCCGAAGCCGGATGAAAAGCTGCGCACCGAGACACTCGAGGTGAATAACTAACGCTACCTTTGACGTTTTCTTGGCACGCCAATGGGACCGACTTTCGGGAGCAAAGTTGAAGCGTCGCTTGCGCGGCATGCCCGCGTCCATCCTGACGACGCCACCCCCGCCCACCTCCATCTCACCAACACCCTAACCACCACCCCCCAACTACCACCTCCCTCCAACCGTCACCCCCCCTTCCCCTGCCGTACAGACCCAGGGCGGGGGCAACTGCGCCAACGCCCTCACCGCTGCGGCCCGACTGGGCCTGGCGCCCGTTCTGGTGTCAAAGGTAGGCGGGCGCATGAGGAGAAGAGCAGGGAAGCTTCCAGGGTTTAAGGTCGGTGTTGTCAGTAAGGGTGCAGGTATGGCGGGGCTGCAGCCTAAGCAGCCCGTTAGTGGACTGCACTGAGGCACACTTGCGCTCCATGGGTGACGCGAGCAGGCACGAGCCATGACACGATGTGATCTCCCCTCCCAACCTCCCATGCATGGCTGCCTGAGCCTGAACTAAGCGACTGACTGATTGCGCTGAGTGGGCTGTGCGGATTGTGCAGATTGCCTGCTGGCCTGGGGTGTCCCCCCGGTGTCGCTTCTGGTGTCCCTGTGGGTTCGATCTTAACTAATTATTGCCCCCCTGCTTATGCCCCCCTGTGGGATTGGCACAGATCGGCGGAGACGGACTGGGCGACGCCATCATCAGGTGAGGTGGGGGGCGGGGCAGGGGCGGCAGGGCGGGAAAAGGGCGGGAAAAGGGCGGTGGGACGGCGGGGGAGGGGCGGCAGGGCGGGGAATGGGCGGTGGGACGGGGCGCTGGGGGCCCTGGTGAGGGGCCGGGGCACCGGTGCTGAGAGGGGGGCAGCAGGAGGTGCAGCGGTGCAGCGGGGGTAGCGGGCGGGTCCTGGCTATTACCCCCAGGCCCACCCCGAGCCCACCTAGAAGCCTTTCATACAGCTCCTCCTTTCCTCCCTTTTTTTATCTTATACCACGGCTCCCACAACCCCCTTACTTGCCCCCACCCAGTGAGCTGCAAGCGGACGGGGTGGACACGAGCCATGTGCTGCGCGCCGCGGGGCACCCCTCGCCCTTCACCTACATCATCGTGGATAGGCAGGGTGAGGGGTGTCGGGGGGGGGGCGGGAAAAGAAATTCCAAAGTGTGGTGTGATAATGATACAAGTTGCTGACAATCCCTGGTGGAATCAATCGGGGGGGAGGAGTAGAACGAAACAGGAATGTACCATATGCTGTGAAGGGTGCTGGCAGCTCTTGGTAGGGGCTCTTGGGCGAAAGGGAGGGAGTAAGGAAACAGGGAGGGGTCACTGGGGCACGTACCACCGGCACATTGGGCACATGGAGCCAGCCTCACCCCTCACCCCCTCACTCCAACCCCACACGCAGGCGGCACGCGCACGTGCATACACACCCCCGGCGCCCCCCTCTCCCCCGCCGAGATCTCCCCCGCCCTGATGGATGCCGTACTTTCGGATGCCGTACTGGTCTACTTTGACGGACGGCTCACGGAGGCTGCACTGCTGCTGGCGCGGGAGGCGCGCAGGCGGGGAGTGCCGGTGAGGGGGGCTGGGGGAGGTAGGGAAGAAGGGAAGGGGGCTGCCGTATATGCGTACATGCGTGTGTGTGTTTTATGGTGGGTTATGACCTCCCCCCGCCCCCCTCCCCCTCCCCCTCCCCCCAGGTGCTGGTGGAGGCTGAGCGGCTGCGTCCCGGTCTGGAGTCGTTGCTGGCGGAGGCCACCTGGGTGGTTACCTCGGAGCACTTCCCGCGCGACTGGACGGGTGGGGGGGTGGCGAGGAGGTGGGAGGGTGGTGGCAAACCCGGGGGACTGGACGGGTGGGGGTGGGGGGCGAGGCGAAATTAAACCGGCCGGCAGGCGCCTCCTGCGTCTTGCACTTGTACAAGGCGGTTTCTCCTTGATAAACACTCGCCCGCCCCCTTCGGGCTAGCTCACATGTTGCAACCTACGATGAACCCTTATGACACGGTTCGTTAGTTGTTTCCACCCTCCCCCTGCAGGCGAGTCCTGGCACTGTGATGCGGTGCTGTCCACCTTCCAGCGCCTGCCGCACGTGCGCTGGCTGGTGACCACTCTGGGCTCAAGGGGGGCGCTGATGCTGGAGCGGAGGAGGGGGAGGGGGAGGGACGGGAGCAGGAGGCCGGGAACAGAGGGGCCAGCAGCATTACCATCTCAGCAGCAGCAGCAGCAGGAACCAGAACTACAACAAGCAGCAGGGGAGGGCGCCGATGACCCATGGGTCGGCGGTGATGCGCCTCTGCGTGAAGTAACCCTAGAAGAGCTTGTAGAGCGGGAGTTGCGAGCGCAGGTGGAGGCTGAAGCTGTAGCAGAGGGGGTAACAGTGGGCGAGGGAGGGGGAGAGGGAGAGATAACAGCAGGAACAGCAGCAGCAGCAGGAGCAGCGGAGCCGGCGGTGGTGTGTGTGAGCAGCTCGGGGGTGCGAATCGGTGCGGGTCGGGTGGCGACGACGGAGGGCTTCGTGCGGTTGGGGTACGCGGGAAGCAGGTGAGGAAGCGGCGGGACTAGGAGGAAAGGGAGGATGAGGGGCAGCGGGAGGGGAAGGTGGAGCGGGGTGGAGGACAGGAAGTATCCAGGGGGTTGAACAGGGTGGGGCCAAGGGTTTGGTGAAGAGGCGGTTCACTGCTTCGTGTTTCACTCCCTTCCTCCCTCCCTCCCTCCCACCGCTCACTCTCTGCCTTCTCGGCACCATTTCCTCCCCCCTCCTCCTCGCAGGGACCCCTCCCGAGCCGCCCATGCAGCCCACCTAGCCGCAGCTCGAGCAGCCGCCCTCAATGCGGACTCAGCGGGGGCAGCCAGGTACCTGGCGGGGACTGCAGCAGCAGCAGCAGCAGCGCCCACAAACACTAGCAGCAGCAGCAGCAGCAGTAGTGCTAGCAGCAGCAGTAACAGCGACACAAACGCAACGGCAGCAGCCTCGGAGGGTGCTGCCCCCTCAATGGCGGGTGCTGCTGGTGGTGATACGGAGGAGGAGGAGGCGTTGGTGGCTCGGGTGACGCTGGCGTCGATCGCTCGCATGCCCAAGGTAGGGGTGGTCTGCCGCTTCCCCTTCCTCCCGTCACGTCCCTTCCTTCCATCACGCCCCTTCCAATGTCGCCAGTACCACTCAACGCATGGTTCTTCCTCTTTTCCCCCTCTCCATTTTCCCCTCCCCTCTCCCCTCCTCCCCCCCCTGCATGGGATTGTGTTGTTGCACTTATTTATAATTTCCCCCCCTGCATGAGTCGGGATTCGGGATTGGGACTCCGTTAATGCACTATATTTTTCTCCCCTCCCCCCCCACTACAGTCTGCGGTGGTGGATACCACGGGTGCGGGCGACTCCTTCATCGGCTCCATGTTGTACGGCATCGCCACCCGCATGCCCCTGCCTGGCGCGCTGCGGCTGGCGGCGGTGGTGGCGGGCTGCAAGTGTACGGCACTGGGGGCGCGGGGCGGACTGCCGCGGCGGGGGCAGCTGGCGGGGGGACTACTGGAGGGGGAGGAGGAAAGGGTGTGAGGCGGAGGGAGGTAGGAGGAGAGGGAGTGAGAGGGGTGGAGGAGAGGGTGTGAGGCGGGAAGGGCAGCGAAGCGAGGGAGCGGTGCGAATGTAATAAAAGTGGTGATTATCAACATAAGGACCGGATGGTGTTATGTTTACGCTAGGCTAGGTGTTACCTGACCAAGCGCTGTAGTCCCACATTTGGGCCTGGCGCCTGCTGGGGCTTATATGTAACATGCCAGGTTGCAGCTGGGCGACGGGTGGGAGCGCTGTGGGCTCTGGGCTTGGAAGCTAGGAAGCGTAGGCGGTGTAGACTCGGCCTTCAAACTTAGATGAACCAGAATATATGTACACAACACGTGGGCGCAGCCGCCCCTGTTGAGCTAGGTTCTCTTTCCGTTGGTTTCCCGCCCTGTACGGCAAGGCCGGAAGTTGACATCAGCAGTTAGCGCCAGCTTACGCATTTCAATTTGCCAACTTTCTTTGCACTCAGCTTTAAGTGTTGTTTTTATACGCAAAGGTGCTGGTTGAAAAGATTGGCAGCGAACTGATTCCTCGCAACATTCCTTGCAACTCGCTTCTATTTTGTCCCTACCTGCAGCAAAGTACTTTGTCCGGTTATGCAGCTTGGCCGAAAGCAACATTTGGGTCGGCGCGTAGCTTCCAATGGCGTTAGCAGATGCCACCTGGCGCCGTGCGCTGCCAGATCTCAGCAGCTAGCAGGCTTCAGGGCTCAGCGCTGGGCGAAAGGTATGTAACAGCTTGATGCGAATCGCTGAAGGAATTACTTCCTAGATGCTGCGTCATTGCTTGCACTTAAGCCGTCTACTAGGCCTCTACCTAATGCCCACAATTATAATTTCCCCATTTAATAAAGAGCTGTTAGCTGAGGTGAAGCCATTACGCCCTCCCTTTCACCGCCTCCAGCAGTCGCTCATCCTCGCCATGTCTCCATGCACGCCGATGCCCACGGCAGCAGACCCAGCCCCGGCCCCGCTCCCTCCCCTCAATCACCTCCTCCTCCTCCCCCTCGAGAAGCCGTGTTCGCTGACCCCGGGCTCCTCGCGGCCGCCACCGCAGCAGCTGAAGCCACCGCAGCTACCGCGGATGCCGATGTGCCAGCTCCCAGCCCCGCACCTGCCTTGCTGCCACAACAACAACTACCACAGCAGCAGCAGCAGCAACAACAACAAGCCACACAGACTGCTGACTTTTCAAGAAGCAACAGCTATGGCAACAGCAACAGCGACCACGATGGCAACCGGGGTTGGCAAGGCCCCCCTGGAGTAGGTGAGCCCGCGTTCGCACTCATCCACGCCCACTCACTCCTGCGGCGCTGCTGCTGCTCCGCCCGCCATGTCAACCAAACCCCGTCCCACCCCCCCAACCCGCTCGGGCCCCCTGCCACCTCCCTCCCACCTCCCTGCCACCTCCCCGCCCCCATCAGCTGCCCCGCTGCAGCCGGGTCGTGTCCTAGCAGGCGGCAAATACACCATAGCGGAGGTGCTGGGGGCGGGTAGCAACGCAGTGGCGTACCGGGTGGGTGGGGCCCCAGCTCTGCTTGCAGCGCAGCTCGTGTGAGCCCTAATGCACAACCCTCTCCGCCAGCTTGTCACAGCCACCCCTTACGCTACACATACTCCCCACGGTATGCCTCTCTAGCGGCGCACGCACCCACACCTTTCCTCCCCTCAACCCTCTCTGCCCCCCTTCCTTCCCTTCCCCTCCTTCAAGCTTGTCGCCTAGCTTACCGGTACCATCCTCATCCAACACATTGGGCCTCCCTCCCTCCCTCCCTCCCTCCTTCCCTCCCCCGCATCTCCCCCCCTCTGCAGGCCCTGCGCCCCGACGGCTCCCCCGTCGCGCTCAAGTGTCTCTCCCTGCGCGGCCTGCGCGAGTGGAAGGCGCTGGGGCTGCTGCAACGCGAGGCCGGTGTGCTGGCGGGTCTGAACCACCCGGGGGTGCCGCGCTGCCTGGGGTACTTGGAGGAGGACACGCCCGAGGACCGGCTGTTCGTGCTGGTGCAGGTGAGGGGGGGGAGGAGGGGAGGGGGAGAGGAGAGAAGGGGTGAATAAAGCAGCGGCAGGTGAGGCGGAGGAGGGAGGAGGTCCTCCCCGGAAACCGGCGGCCTGCCAGCCTGCCTGCCTGCCACCAGGAACCCCCCTCCGCCTCTGCCTCGGCACTGCTCCCCTCCCATCTGCCTCTTCTGCATGTCTCCCCTCACTGCCCCCCATCCCTCCCCTGCCCCCCCCCCCGCCTCCCCCCCGCCCGCAGGAGGTGGTGGAGGGCAAGTCGCTTGCAGCCATGTTGCGGGAGGGCATGCGGGCTAGCGAGGCGGAGGTGGGGGGCGGGGTGGTTGGAAGGGTGGGGTGGTGGGGTGGTTGGAAGGGCACGCAGGGGGATTAGGTAAGCTGAGCCGCGGGGGGGCACCGTTAGTTGAACCGCCTGCTCGCTGCCAGGCTGCCGACATGCCTGCTCGCTGTCGAGCCATGCAACGTCCCGTTCACCCGCCCGCACCCCCGCACGGTCCCGGGATGCCTACCATGCCCTCCCCCGCCCCCCTCTGCTCCCCGGGCTTTCCAAGCCTTGCAGCAGCAGCACCACCACCACCGCACTTTGGTTCAGCCGCATGCCGCCACCCCTGTGTTCACCCCCTGTGTTGCTGTTCACCCCGTCTACCCCTGCCGCTTCCTTTACCTTTCGGCAACCCTCTTCTGCCACTCCCTCCCTACCTTCCTCCCCCCGCCCCCCCCCAGGTGTTGCGTATCGCGGGGGAGCTGTTGGACGTGTTGGAGTACCTGGGGGGGCTGCGGCCGCCCGTCATACACCGGGTGAGGGGGGTGGGGGGAACAAAATACCCTAAAACCCACAGCCCCTGTGTCACACAGCCCCTGCAACCCGCTTCGCCAAGCCCTCCTCCCTCTCGCCCCGCACCCATGTCCCCATGCAACTTCACTGAACCTCTCCCTGCCCCCCCCCCCCCAGGATGTGAAGCCGGACAACATCATCCTGGAGGGCGGCTGCTGGGGCGGCGGGGTGAGGTTGGTGGACTTTGGGGGGGTGCAGGTGAGGAGGGTGGACTTCGGGGGGGTGCAGGTGAGGGGGGGTGGACTTCGGGGGGGTGCAGGTGAGGGGGGTGGACTTCGGGGGGGTGCAGGTGAGGGAGGAGGGGGGAGGGAAGGGAAGGGGAGAGGGGTGCAGGTAAGGGGGTCCTAGCCATGTCCTTCTGGCAGCCACCACCTTCTGTCCCCACTCCTGGCATCACCCTCTTCTTGTTACATCACGATCTTGGCCCGCTGTCCCTACCTCCCCCACCTCCATCCAAACCCTACCACCACCTCCACAGCCCTTCAACCCCCCCTCCCCCCCCTGCAAACCCCCCCTGCAAACCCCTCCCCACCCCAGGCCGCAGCCTCCGCGGGGGAGCTGGCGGGTCTGGGCAGCACCATCGTGGGGACGTACGGATACATGGTGGGGGGTGGGGAACATGCTTGGGGAACATACACATACACGGCACTTACTGGTATCATTGAATTCGTTGTCCCCCAGTCCGCCGGCCTAGGGCAGCAGCAGCGGTGACACCACCCCTCCCGCCTCTACACAACCACAAACCGATACACAACTAACCCCCTCTTCCCCCCTCTATCCCCCTCCTCTGCCCCCCCATCTCTCCCCCATACACACACGCCCAGGCCCCCGAGCAGTTCCGGGGTGCCGCCGAGCCCGCCAGCGACCTGTACGGCCTGGGGGCCACCCTGCTGCACCTGGTGACAGGTGGGGGGGGGTTTGGTGGGGATGTATGTAGGTATATAGCGACCCATGGGTCAGTCCTCCCTCTGTGTAGGTAGAGACCAATGGGTCAGTCCTCCCTCTGTGTAGGTAGAGACCCATGGGTCAGTCCTCCCTCTGTTTCCTCCACCTGTTCCTCCTCCACTCCTCCCAGGTCAACCGCCCTCCGCCTTCCCCCAAGAGCGCATGCGCATCGCCTGGCGCTCCGCCTTCAACCCCTCGGCATCCTCCTCCTCCTCCTCGTCCGCTGCCTCCCGTCTGGCCCCTCCCTCCTCCCGTCTGGGTGCGCTGCTGGACGGGTTGCTGGAGCCCCTAGCAGAGGAGCGGTTGACGGCGCAGGAGGCGAGGAGACTGCTGCTGCAGGTGGGGTGGATGGGGGTGGGGGGCCCGGTGGGTAAAGACATGCACCAACCGTCGTCGGCTCTGCTGGCTGTTCCCCTGCTGCTTCTTAAGAATCCCTTAACCCCCCACGTTAACCCCCATCTTAACCCTCCTCCGCACCCCCCTCCTTGCCTCCCTCCTTACCTACCCTCCTCCTACCCCCAGGGCGAGGAGCCGCAGGGCCCCACCAGCAGGTCCTCCCGCAGCGGCTTCAACCGCAGACGGGTGGGTGGAGGGGGTGTTTGGGTGCTTGTGCTTGGGCGGGGGGGGGGGGGCGCTGCTGCTGACGTTGGGGACGTTGGGGGAAAATTATATAAGTGAAACAACAAGTCCCAATCCCATATCCCGACTCATGCAGTGAGCACATTGGACGTTGGGGGAGGTTGATGGTTGAAGAGAAGGGACGGGAAGGGAGGGCAGCTGAGGTGGATGGCGTGTCCGTCCACTATCACCACCATCACCGCCGTTCCCATTGCTCGCCCACCCTCCGCTCCCTCCCTCTCTCCCTCTCTTCCTCCCGCCTCGCCTCTCTCCCCCTCCTCCTCCTCCACCGCCCCTCTACCTCAGGCAGCAACCGAGCTCGCCACGTCACCCTCCTCCTACCTCCAATCAGCCGCCACCTCCTCCGCTACCTCCACCCTGTCCACCGCCCCGGCCCCCCTGCCCGCCCCTCCCGCCCGCCCCGCTGGTACCCGAGTGCAGCTGCAGCGCAGTGGGGGGCGACTGGAGGTGATCATACCGCCCAAGGTAGGAGGGAGGGAAACGAAGAATACCCAATACTACCAAGTCACCACCTGCAGCCCCCACCCTTTCCTCCTCCCAGCCTCCCCGCCCTGCTTTCCTCGCACCTTCACACCCCCCTCCATCCCCGTATCCTTCCCCGTCTTCTCTCTCCTCCCTTCCCTCCTTACCCTCCCTCCTCCCAGCCTTTAATCCCGTTTCTCCCACTCCCTCCCTCCCCCTCGCAGGGCCTAACCACCGACATTGCCCTAACAGGCACCTTTGCCCTCGCATGGAACGCCTTCGTGGCCGTTTGGACGGTGGGCGCGATCGCGTCCGGCGGCCTGCTGTTCGCAGCCTTCTCCGCTCCCTTCTGGGTAGCCGGCTGGCAACTCGCACAGGGGGTGTTGGGGGGCGCACTCATGCGTGAGAGACTGGGCGTGGGGCGCAGGAAGTGGCGGTTAGGACGGCGGCTGGCGTTGTTGAGTGGGGATGGGAGGGCGGATTGGGGGGAGGAGGAGAGGGAAGGAGGAGGAGGGGGAGGGCGAGTGGGGGAGAGGGTGGTGGAGGGGGTTACGGGGGAGCTGGAGGCGGCGAGAGTGGTGACGACGGCGATTGTGAATGGCGAGCCGCAGACGGCAGTGGAGCTGGTGGAGGGGGTCAACAGGTGCGGGGGCGGGGGAGGGAGGGGAGGGGAGGGAGGGGGAAAAGAGGGAGCTGACGGGCTGTTCGACAAGGTTGGGTTTGCATGGGCGCTGGTGGGAGGCAGGGCTGTGCAGCAGGTGGAGGCCAAGCTCCCCGCACCCGCTGATTTCCTCGGGCGCAACCGCTTTCCCCAACCCGCTCTTACCCTCTCTCCGCTCACTCCTCCCTCCGCTGCTTCATTTCTCATTTATCTTTCCTCCTCCCTCTCCGCTGTCTCTCCTCCCTCCGCTGCCGCTGCTGCTGGCAGGCACCGGTTCGGCGAGGGGTTGGAGCCGGTGGAGCAGCTCTGGTTAGCCGGGCAGATAAACACACACCTAGCGGAGTTGAAGGTGGGCGGGGAGGGGGGAGGGGGTGAGGGGCGGGAGGTGGGGAGGGTACGCGGAGACAGCAGGGAGAGTATGGTTGCGGCAGCTTGACCGCTGTGTCGCCTTTTGTAACGCTATTGCTATTGCGACGCTGGACACGACGACTTACGTCGCTGCAATGTTGTCTCGGTGATCCGCAGGGGGTGCAAGATGTGGATTACGGGTCGCTGCCGCCGCCCGAACCACCCAAGATCATAAACGACGATTCGTCTTCTTCTTCATCATCACTCACAAGCAGTACGACGGGCGAGCAGTACGACAGCGATGCATGGCGATAGGGGCGCTGTCAACACACGTGTGTCAAGGCCCCCTTTGTAGATCTTTAAGAAGATATCGTAGGCTCCTAGACACTGCTGCTGTGAGTGTGAGCGTGTGCATGAGCGTGTGCCAGGCTGTGCTCCGACTGTTCTTTCCTTTGCATGGCCCTCCTGTTCGGTCTACCGGACTGCTGTCTCGGTCTACCGGAGGACTATGCAACGTGTAGGACTAACAACCAGATCCAAAATGAGAAAAGAGGATTTGGTGTTTCTTAAAGAGGGTTACATCGGCTCACGGACTCCGCCCCCATCTCTGCACTCCTGCATGCAAGGCTGAGCTGTGCAAGGCTGAGCTGTACCGGTATGGTGTTGTACGCGCTCAAACAGCCACAGGGAGAGCACAGCTGGTGATGGCTGGTGCTGGTGGTGTTGGCACTGAGGCCGTCACAAGGCATCTACTGTACCGTGAGCAAAGAGCAATGCATTGCACGGTGTCCCATGCAGGTTGGGAGGCCCGTTCTTAGCCCCGTACACACCGCCATACACACACCGCCAGACACCCAGTACGGTGTTTCTCTTCGCGGCCACTTTTCTTATCTTAACACACCACCACCATCCCCAAATCCCAATCCGGCAATCCCCACCCACAGATGAGTAAGTGGCTACCCTGCTGCAGCCCCAACCCCTCCGTCAAACAGCCCCGCCGTCACATTGCCTTCTCCCCCGCCATTCTCCCTCCCGTCCATCTCTTCCCTCCCCCTCCTCCCCCCTTCGCAACCCATGGAGAAGCCTCGTCATCCAGTTCGTCAGTTTTCCTTATTTTTACCTCCTCCCCTCTTTCCCATCCGTGCCCCCGCCCCCGCCTCTTAACCCGCTAGCCCCTGGAATAGGAACCTCAGGTCCTCCAGGCTCAACCGCCCCGCCGCCCCCCCGGCCCCCGCCTGCCCCCCACCGCCCCCGCCCTCCTCCTCCCCGCCCCCGCTCAGCGCCGCCGCCACCAGCTGCCGTTTGGCTGCCTGCAGCGCCAGGATGCGCTCTTCCACACTGCCAGAGATGGTGATGCGGGTGACCTGAACGGGCCGGGTCTGGCCTGCAGAGGGGGGGGGGGAAGGAAGGAAAAGAATGTGTGAAAAGTGAAGCAACCGGTGTCCCAAGGGGGGAGGGAAGGAGTGGGGGAGGGAGAAGGAGGAAGGATGCCGTGATGCTGGGAACGACAGATAGGGGAGGGGAGGGAGGAAAGATCGGCAGAACCAGCAGGAGAGGGTGTAATGGAAACCAGCCACAGCAGGAGAGGGAGGAGCCCCCAGCGGCAGCTCCTCTCAACCCAGCACTCCTCACTCGCCGCACACACTTTACAACGCAGCTGTCCCCCCACTTGTCCCATGCACCTCCTCAACCATCCCCCCCCACCTATCCTGTGCGCCCGGTCGATGGCCTGCTCCTCCGTGGTGGGGTTCCACCACAGGTCCAGAAGCACCACGTGGTTGGCGGCGGTGAGGTTGACTCCCAGGGCGGCGGCCTTGAGGGAGAGCTGGGGGGGGAGTGGGGGGTGGGGGTCAAAGACCATACCGAACCATAGGAAACCACAGGTTAGGGCAAAACAATGGGGAGGAGGATGAGGCGGCGTGGGAGGTACGGTACCCACCGAAGTCCAGAGATAACGGTACGCCTATGGCTGCGGCGCCAACGCAGTATGTACAGTGGTGTTGGTGGCGGTAATGGTGACGGTGAGGGGGCCGGTGGTTGGGTGAACAGGAAAGCATGCCCCCCGAAAGGTCCCCGCTTCGCCCCCCTTCAGCCCCTTCACCCCGCCTCACCAGAAGCACCAACACATCCGGCCGCCGCTCGAAGTCCGAAATCGCCCGCTCCCTGTGAGCCACACTCATTGTGCCGTCCAGCCTGCGGAAAGCCAGCTTGGCCCGCTTGAGCGGTATCTCCAACAAATCCAACATACCCGTCCACTGACTGAACACAATCACTTTGTCAGGCGGCGGTTGGTGTACGGCAGCGGAGCCACCGCCGCCGCCGCCGGCAGCCGCCGCCGGTGCTGACGTCAGAGGCGGCAGCTTTCTCAGCGCTCCAGCCATGCGTTTGTCAGACTTGGACTTGACGGCGAGGGGGTTTGCGGCGGCAGCGGCGGCGGCGGCGCCAGCCGCCGCCGCCTTCGCCGCCGCCGCATTCTTCGCGCGTATGCCCTCTAGTAGCGCCATGAGCCGGTCCACTTTGGCGCTACTGACCCATGGTTCATCACTCGCGCTGTTACCGCCGCCTTTACCGCCGCCGCTGCCCCCGCCGCCGCCGCCGATCCCCGCGGCTGCCGCCGCGGCGGGGTCCGCTGCTGCTAGCGCCGCCGCGCTATGTAGGTCCCCGGGCCTCAGCAGTCGGCTGCATGCGGGACACAGCAGCTCCCCCTCTACTGCGGTTCCCTCCCGCTGCGCTGCAAGACATTGCGCGCAGAAGACGTGGCCGCAGGTGGAGGCGACGGGGTCCTCGGCTATGTCGCCACAGCAGGGGCAGGGGCTGGGCAGCAGCAACGGCTGCTGCTGCTGCTGGGGTTGTTGCTGGGGTTGCGAACCTAGCTGTTGTTGTTGTCCTTCGTGTTGCTCGTGGGGCAGCTGCCCCAGCGGTGTTCCCAAGCTGGGGTTGATGCCGGCGCCGGTGCCAGCAGCAGCAGCAGCAGCAGCAGCAGCAGGGGGAGCAGCAGGGCCCACTGCGCCGCCACCAGGTGACCCACGGGTCACCAGGGACGCCAGCAGGGCGGCACGGGTCTCAGGACTCAGGCGCCGGGCTGCCTCCACCTCAGCAGCACTGGCGGTACCTGCGTGCACAGAGGTGTTGTTTTTGGCGGGGGCATTGACATGGTTGCGGATCCCCATCAGCCCCGCTGCCTCGCCCGCTACAAACATGGTCTTTTTGTTTCGTGTCTTTTCCTTTCTTGCCTCACCGCTCCAGAATCCCCCCCCTCACCGCTCCGGAACCACACGCTCCTGCCGCCCCGCAGCAGCCAAGGGTGGTTGCACGCCTGCCGCAGCCGCAGCAGCGAGTGGAGCATGTTGACGAATTGGCGGCCGGAGCTGCCGCCACCCTCGCGTACGGCAGCCAGGGAGCGAAGCGAGTCGGACTGGACCTGCGGCGGGAGGGGTGAGGAGGAGGAAGGGAGGGTGAGGGGAGGAAGGGAGGGTGAGAAGAGGGGAGGAAGGGAGATAAGTGGGAGAAAGGGAGATAAGTGGGAGGAAGGAGACACCCTTCCAAACGTCGGGTTGTGGGCATGTACGTTACTAGCTCTAGAGTTCGGGTATGGAAGAAGTAGGTAACATTAGGCATATACTATAACTGATTTAATGAGCCATTCGCAGTTTCATAGTATAAGCCGTTTATACTTGTTAGACATGCATATGTGACTACTTATGCTTAGACAGTTTATACTTCGATAAGCATATGACTACCGGCAGGATAGACGCACACGCAGCCGCACACGTTTACCGACAATGCATTGCCGTACACATAAAACACACAAACACACACGCAGCCCTCTGCCCCTCCCCGCCCCAACCTGATTATACACTGCCGCCTCCCCGGCGGAGAACTGCTCCCTCAGCAACTGCTGCTGGCGGGGCGGCAGGCGGATGATGGGCTCGCCCTGCAGGGTGGTCTGCTTGGTGCGACGCAGCAGCACGGCCTGGGGGAAGGTGGGCGGGATGGGGAGGGGAGGGGTGACCCACGGGTCAGTCAGTCCGTGCGACAGCAGAGGGTGTTCGACCACCTTCAACCGCCTTCAGGCTTTCCCATGTCCCCGCCCCACCTAGCTGCAGCATTCCCTGTGCGACCCATGGGTCAGTGAGCAGGGAGTCAGCGTGCCGTCAATCCGTGCCGTCCGCGCCAACCCCAATGCGCCCCCCTCATCCTCCGCCCCCCCTACCCACCTGCAGTACGGCCTGCAGGAATTTGAATCCAATCTCGGGTCGCTCCGCAATCTTGCCCTTGATAAGCTGCTTGAAAGAGCGCGCCTCACAGTAGGGCGTGTAGCGCAGGAACCTGGGGCGGGGGGGTCAAAGACCATACCGGCGGGGGGGAAGGGTGTTGGAAATCTTGGAAACCTTGGAATGGAGGGTAGCGGCAGCGGGGCTGCGTGTGACGCCTCAAACCCACCGGTAACAGTCCCTAGGGCCCTAGGCTTATCCCTACTTTCCCGCCTACTCCAGCCCAAGCAAGCCCCCTCCTGGAAATACCCCAATTGGAAGCACAATAAGTCGCCCAACCCCGGCTACAGCCACATGTATAAAATCACACCCAATTCACCCCCATGCACGATCGTCGTCATACAGCTCGTCCGTTTCCTTACTTTTAACCCCTAATACGTCATGCCCCCCCCGGCCCCCCGCCCCCCGCCCCCCCCCCCCCCGCCAGCCCACCTGAAGTAGGAGTACAGGTCATCCACGGAGTTCTGAATGGGTGTGCCGCTGAGGCACCAGCGGCAGTGTGCGGCCAGGCGCCAGGCGGCCCGCGCAGCCAGGGTGCGCGGGTTCTTAATGGACTGGGCCTCGTCCAGGACCACACTGTTGAAGGGGGGGAGGGTGTGGTGGGAGGTAAAAGGGGAGGGGGTAAAGAGGAAAGAACCGGTACCGTAACAAGGATGACAAGACAAAGGGGGAGAGAGAGAGAGGAAAAACCAGCGGGCAGGGGCCTCGTCCCGCCTCCTTCCCTTCCCCTCCCTCTCATGCCTCCCCTCGCCTCAGCCTCAGCTCACACCCGACCCACCGCCTCCACCCACCGCCTCCACCCACCCAACTCCCCGCACCCACCGCTTCCACTTGATCTGGTACAGCGGACCGCCCCCAGCTGCCCCGGCTGCGGCTGAGCCGCCCTTGCCTCCTCCTCCACCACCACCTCGCGGGAAGGCAAGTGCAGACCCCGCCAACCCCGCCGCCACGGCCTTACCACCAGCCCCGCCCTTCTCCTTCCCGCCGCCGTACGGCACCTGCCCCTCCTCTCCGCCGCTGTCATCGTCCGCCGCAAGGTTTATGGGCGCGTTGCTGGTGCCCTGCCGCGACAAACGCACCGCCTGTTTCTCCGCGCTGGGAGCCTCCTGAGCCAGGGTGCCGTACGTTGTGAGTACGACACCCATCTCCGCCAACTGTCGTGCCGTACTGACGCGATCTTTGCCGTGGTATACATGTACGACAAGTCCTACGGCAGGGGAGACCTTGTCACGGATTTCACGGGCCCATTGGTGCAGTACGGAAGTTGGACAGACGACTAGGGTTCCGCCCGGGAGGAGGTTGGGAGGATCTGGATCTAGCCCGTACGAGGATGAGGATGGAGAGGGCTTTGGCTTCGGTTGCGCCGCTGCTGCAACCGCAGCTGCGGAAGGCGGCGACGACGGTGATGGTGACGTTAGGCCGTTGGCGGGAGAAGCCGTGGTCGTTATGAGTCGGTTACTGTTAGTCGCGGGGTGCGGAAGGAGTGCAGGAGTGGGTGAAGGTGTCGAGATAGTAGCGGCAGCAGCAGCAGCGGCGGCGGCGGCGGCGGAGGCGGCGAGGTTGGCGGAGGCTAGCCGACGTAGACTGCCGGCGGCCGTAGCGGGCAAGGAGGCGGCGTTGGCGGCAGTGGCGGCGGCCTTAACGACGACAGACCCGGTCGGAAGCAACCCTGACGACAACGGTAGCAGCGTCGCCGCCGTGGGTTGTTGCTCGCTGTCATCGTCTAGAAGGTCGATGTACATCGGCGGTTGCCGTACGGCAGCGGCGGCGGCGGTGGCGGCGGCGGCAGCAGACGCTCGTACGGCATCCTTCCCTTCCTCCGTGACCACGACCGGATTGCTGCCTCCGCCGCCACCGCCGCCAGCCTCCGCTGCTGTCATGTCGACAGCAGCGCCCGCCGCCGCCACCGCCGCCTCTGCCGCCGCCGCCGCTCGTTCCGCCCGAAGTGCGCCCAGCCGCACCCCTGCCTCGTCCACATCCTCCTCGCCCTCCTCCTCCTCCTGCTCCTCGCCCTCGCCCGCCATGACGCCCCCGGCATCCCCTTTCCCCTCCCCTTGCTGCTGCTGCTGCACCTGCTGCTGCTGTTGTTGCTGTTGCTGCCCCAGGTGGTCTGCCAGCGCCTTCAGCTTCTGTATTTCCTGAAGCCTTCGCTGCTGCTGTTGCTGCTGACGCCTACCTCCTCCCTGTTGCTCTCCCTCCGCCGCTTCCTCCTCCGCTTGGAGGTTTGTGTGCGTGACGATGAGGGAGATGGTGGTCACCGTCTTGCCCAGGCCCTGATCGTCCGCCAGGATGCCGCCGCGGGGCTGTGACCCACGGGTCTCTCGGCGCAACATCCACGCCAGCGCCATTCGCTGGTGTCGTAGCACCGACACTTGCAGCGTTCGCTGTGGCGGCAGCGGCGGGGGCGACGGGGGACGCGACAGAGGCAGTGGAGATGAAACACACACAGTTGGAGATAAGGTAGCCTCAGAAGGTGCGGGGAACCAGGCACGCGCGTGTATAAAGAAGGCTAGTGCGCTAAAACAGCACACCTAATACGACCCGTGGGTCATCGCCCAAAGCGGCTCTGCACCCTAGCGCCCTATAGCGTCCCAAGAGCTGAGGTTTCCTTCCCTGGGCACGGCCCCCATGCGCCCATGCATTTCTTCCTCCCGTGCACCGTGCCTTGTTCCCGTGCACCCTGCCCTGCTCCCCTTGCTCACCGGCGGCGGCTCCAGCTCCTCGTCTCCGCTGACCTGCAGGCTCTCCATCACCGCCTTCAGCGCCTGCTGGTGCTCAGTGACTGGTGCAGAACGACCCATGGGACGGTCCCGGCGGGAAACGGGGAGCGGGAGGCAAGAGGCGAATGTTAAGATGGGGCTTCGACGTACCGGTATGAGCGCTTTGACTTGCTCGACGTTGGGCGTAAGGCTCGGTATGAGTAACTAAACACCAGCCATCTCCCGACAGGCAAACCGCCTCCCAACTGCCTCCCACCCTACCTCGCGCGGGGCCGCCATCCCTCCCGCCGCCGCCACCAACCGTCGCCGCTCCCCCCGTCAATCCGCTGAGTCCTGCTCCCAACGAACCACCGGGCGGCCCCTTGAGCCCCGTACCCGTGGTGTTCGTGCCGGCGGCAGCGGCGCCAGCAGCAGTAGGACCCGTCGTTATCGGCGGCGGCAGCTGCTGCATGCTAGCTTGTCTGCTGAGGCCGCTGCTGCTGCTCTTGGAAGCAGAGCCCTTAGCAGCAGAGCTGGTGTGTGCCGGTCGTGTGGAGGAGCCGGAGCGGCATACAGCTGCCGTGTCGTTGCGGCTGAGGGAGCCCTGCGGAAGGGGCGTAGGGGGGCCCAGCAAACGGGGTGACTGGAGAGGGATGCAGGTATGCTGTATTGAACGGACGGACAGCAACTAGGAAAGGAGCAAGGCGTTTTGCTTACCATTCAATACGATAAGTGGGGTCGAATGACTTGTGCATGATACTGCTCATGTTCATAGGTGCCTTTGTTAAATGCAACGTGTGATGCGGCATGTACCCATACACGTACCAGCCGAAAGCCCGTCACCACGCTCCTCCCCGGGCCGCTGCCGCTGCCGCTTCCCCCGCCGCCGCCATTGCTCATCACCGCGCCGCTGCTGCCAGTCACAACCGCGGCAGCAGGAGCAGCGGGGGCAGCAACAGCAGCAGCAGCAGCGGGAGCAGCAGCAGCAGCAGCAGCAGCAGCGGGAGCTGGGGCAGGACCGGCGTGCGTCAGGGATGGCCCCATGGCTGCCTCCGTACTTGTACGTGATTGCAGCGTCTGCAACGTCTGATGACAGTGGTTATGATTCATTGGGCGCTGGTGCCCTTGCGGCAACAACGAAAATGAAGGCACAGTAAGGCGGCCCATCGCCTGTAGCTCTCCTTGTTGCTGCTGTTGCCGTTGATGACGGATCGACAGAAGTTGTTGCTGTTCTTGCTGTTGCTGCTCAATTCGTTGGTCTTCCAACGCCTTTAGCTGGCGTTCCAGCTTTGCTGCAAGCCGTTCAAGCTGCGCCCTCTCCTCCGCGTTCATGGGCCGTAATGCAGCCGCCTGCGGCCCGCCGCCTGCTGCTGCTGCTGCTGCTGCTGCTGCTGACAGTGATGCCGCACGGCTAATAGTGCTACCGCCAAAATTGTTAATGCTGCCATGAGTGCCGTTGTTATCGGCGACTCCTGCTGCTTCACCCTTAGTCCTCATTGGCTCATGGGCACTGCGGCTGCCGTTGCCATGTATGTCAGCAACGCCGCCCCTGCTGCTGCTGCTGTTGCCATTAGCATCTGTGTTGTTCACTGCAGGATTGTTGTTCATCATCATCGCTACCAAGGGCAGGGTTCCCTCCAACAGTCGGCTGCGGATGAGCGCCAGCCGCTCCCGCATCAGCAGCTCCAGCGGACCTGGAGCCGACTGCTGCAGCGGTGGGGCCTGGGGCTGCTGTGGGGGCTGGGCCTGTTGTGGGTGCTGCTGCTGCTGCGGTTGTGGTTGGTATGGTTGCTGTTGTTGGCTGTGTTGCTGTGGGGGCTGCTGTGTTGGGTCCTGGTGCCGCTGCTGGGCTGGGGATCCAGCCGCCGTAGCGAGGCGTTTGGCTGCGGGGGAGTCTGAGGGGCGGGAGTCGGGCGATGGGAGGAGGAGGGGTTAGGTGCAAGAAGAGCAGCGAGCAATGGGGACATGCTTGCTTTGCTTCGTATCGTACTTCCTTCGCGCCGCACCGCACCGCCCTTACTACCGATACCGCTGCTCTTTGGAATGCTTCTAGGGTGGATCAAAGGCTTGCCAGAGACTCTGCCCCACATATCCCCTTTTCTCCTCCTCCCTATCTCACCTGGTGGAAGCGAGGACGCCAGCCTCCTCTTGGGCCCTACACCGGCCCCAACACGTCCCGGGGCTCCAGCACCATGGGGCTCCGAACCCTCCTCGTCGTCGTCCTCCGCCGTCAGGTCAATCGCATCAGCCCCTCGGTTCTTGCTTCCATCGCCGCCGCTCCGGACTCCGACTGAGGTTGTTCCGGCTAGCGAGGCCGGAGGTTGGTGCTGCTGGTGGTGGTGTTGCTGCTGGTGGTGACGGTGTTGCTGCTGCAGGGGCGATGATAACTGGGATGGCCGCTGCGGCAGTGGCAGCGGCAAACGAAGCGGGTTGAATTGACTTTGCTGCTGCCGAAAATGCAACTGCTGCTGTTGGCGTTGCAGCTGCTGGAGTTGCTGCTGCTGCTGCCACAGCTGCTGCTGCTGCTGCTGGTGGTGACCTTCTTCTTGCTGCTGCTGCTGGTTAAGTTGCTTCTGGTCTTGTTGTTGTTGCAGCTGTTGTTGGTGTTGTTGTTGCTGTTCCAGCCCCGTGAGTTGCTGCTGATAATGCTGCTGCTGCTGTTGTTGAAGCCGCTGCCTCAAGTCCTGCTCCTCTTGTTGTTGCCGCCCCTGCTGCTGCTCTAGCTGCCACTGCAAGCCATCCTGCTGCTGTTGCTGTTGTTGTTGTTGCTGCTGCTGCTGCTGCTGTTGTTGCTGCAGCTGTCTCTCTTGTTGTTGCTGCATCACTTGCTGCTGTTGACCCTGTTGGTGTTGGTGTTGGTGTCTGCTCTGCAGCAACGCAGCCACCAGACATGCCATGCCACCATCACTGCCGGCAGCTGTTGTCCCCGCGCCTGCCGCCACCTGTTGCTGCTGTTGTTGCTGCTGCTGATGAGGCTGCAGCAGCAGCAAGGGCGCCGGTGACCGGTACGACAGGTCCTCAGACCGGCCTTCCCTTCCACTCAAGAAAGGAATGCCGCCCTGACCGCCATCCCCACGCCCCAGAAATGGACTCACAGGAGCTAGGTCCTGGGGAAACGACATCCCTTGTTGTTGCTGCTGCTGCTGTTGCTGTTGCTGCTGCAGCCACGACAGGGGCTGCTGCTGCTGCAGTGACAGCTGCCAGCCCATTTGCCGATGCTGGTGTGGCTGTTGTTGCTGCTGCTGCTGCATGTGCTGTAGCGTGCCTTGCCGTCCAAGGGCAGCCTCTGGGTGCTCCAGTCGGCTGGGATCTCCGCTGCTGCATGCTGGCAGCTGTGGCTGCTGGTGCTGCTGGTGTGGGGGTAGCCCCTGCTGCAGCTGCTGTGTCGGCTGTGGCTGTGGCTGCTGCTGCTGCTGCGGTGGTGGTGGTGGCATCGGTGGCCGCAGTTGCAAGAGGGATTGCGGCCAGGAGCCTTCCAGGGCTTTGGTGGGCTCAGCGCCGAAGCCACCGAAGCCGCCCTGCGAGGAAGCGGCGGCGAGTCCGAGTCCATGGCTGCTGCCCAGGGTGCCACTGCTGCTGCCCAGGGTTTGTGGATGTTGTTGAAAGCTGGGGCCGGCAGCAGCAGCAGCAGGTGAGCGCAGCAGCGGCTGAAGTAGCGATGGTATGAGGGGCTGGGGCGGGTGTTGGGGCTGGTGCAGGGAACCCGGAGGCAGCGGGGGGACGGCAGAAGGGAGGGACAGATTCGTTTCGTAAGGAATGGAGTGAGAGGTTGAGAGGCGGAGGATGCGGGGACAGCGAGTGAGGAACGGCCGCAACATTGTGTTGCAGTCCGGTGACAGTTGCAAGGCACATCCTACCTTGTCGGCGGCTTGCTGCGGTACAGCCATCCGCGAATGTAAATGGTTTGGGGCTTCCGGGAGCAAGCCAGCACGAGCAAGCTGCATCGCCCGGACCACATCTTGCAGCCTACAGTCGTGCTCAACAGAAAATGCAGCATACGCGTTAGGCTTGGGCCGACTGACTTCACCGATGAGGCCAGAAACATACGAAAGTGGGCCAGTGGCCGACACTGACCTGTCGTCCATGGCGGTTTATTTCTCCTAGTGTTTCACAATTGCAACATTATTGCTATAGGCAACGTTATCTTGTCTGTCGGGTCGCGTCGACAGAGCATTTGTTGGTTACAGCCAGTCGACCTGCTGCAAAAGCATCTGGTAAACGTATCTTGACATTTTCAGTTGTAAAAAGGGTGTGCATTCGCCTGTGTGCCAAGTTGACACATCCCGTACACGATATCAGCGGTCCAGCATATCGCATCAACGCCCGGACAGTTGCTTATTTGCGCCGAACGTACATATACAAAGTGTGTTTGCTGCAGTTATGGCCTCTGGATGTATGCCACCTAAAAATATCGAACTGGAATTAGGATGAGCTATCTGTCGTCGGACACGTAGTAATTCTTTATGCCATGCAGTGCTCGGCTTTATGCATTTTGTTATGTGCATATGCTTAAAAATAAATTGCACGGGAAATGTGGCGGACTTTAGCAAGCGTCGCTGAGGGCGACTTGGACGCTAGCGCGGAGGCTGCCAGACTCAGCTTCGAGAGGCTAAATGCAGCAGCAGTCGAGCTACAAAAACACGTAAAGGCGAGCGGACTTGGTGGCTGAGCTTTTCAACCCCGCGGCCCTCTGTATCCTGCAAGCTGTAGCCGCTGCATCGCTGAACGAATACTTTGTTGTCCTAATGACATCTATGTACATACCCTCGTCTTGACGCTCTGCGTGTTATGTGTCTGTAGGAGCTCCTCGGGGAGTATGCGGAAAGCGATGCGGATGGCTCGGGCTGCATGCCCGGCTCAGACAGCGCCAACGCAGCCACTGCTGCGGTACAGGCGGCGGTCCAGGCAGCCCAGCTCCTTGACCGGCTTTGCGACCAGCCCCAGCAGCACAACACAAACGTTGTTGCCGATGGGATGACATCCACAGCGGCTCCAGGCGCCATCTTCACGCCCAAAGGCTTCCCCAACGACTTGGGCGCGTTACCCAACGGAGCCAGCGAGGGCCTCGGATTGCTGTCTGCCGCGCAGACCTTCCTCAAGGTACGCGGAAAGCCAAAAGCTTACAAGGAAGAGAGCTGCGTTGGGTACTGGCAGCAGACAGCTAATGGACCAAAGCCGCGTCCCTGCTGCTACCTGCTGCCTCCTCCCCACAATCCACCCTCCTAAACCCCGCCTTTGAACCACTCCACAGGCGGACGTGCCCTCCCTCACCTGGCCCAACGCGACTACTGCTGCTGCTGCCGCTGCTCCGGTGGCCACCACCGCGCCCGCAACCATATCTACTGCTGCTGCTGCTACCAGCACAACCCATGCTCCTGCCGACCCGGACCCTCTAGCAGCTGGCCAGCAGGCGCCCTCCCGACAGCAGCATGCAGCAGCAGCAGCTGCGGTCGTCCCGGACAGACACAGCGGCCAGCGGGGTGCCAGCCAGGGAGCAGGGCTGGGGCAGCTGGGCTGCGGGCCCGCGCCCGGACCCATGGGTCAGGGTCTAGGGCCTCGACGCCCGACAGCCCTGGACATAAGGCCCCTGGAGGGGTACCCCGTTGCCGCGGGGAAGCAGCGGCAGCGGAAGGAGGAGGAGGAGCAGAGGGTGAGAGGGATGGGTTGGGGTTGGAGGGTGCGGCCGTGCGGTGTGGTGTGGGGAGGAAAGGAGAGGGAGTGTGCGGATGTTGCGCGCATTGGCTAGTTCACAGGTCCCCACTGTTCCATATCGAGACTGTTCCAGACCTCACGCGCTCATTGTGTTTGCAACCCCAGGCCTCCTTACTTTGCATTATCCTCCACACATCCCACTCTAGGTATGTGTCCTATTTGGTTCTTTTGTGTCCTTCATGCCGCCTTCCCGCCATCCCGCCTGTTCTCAGCAGGAGGATCGCGCCAGGCTGCAGCGAGCCGTGCTTCAGGAGCTGCGTTGCCTCTACGGAGGCAGCCATGGAAGCGCTGGTGCTGCTAGTGCTGCTGCTGCAGCGGATCTTGACGATGACGCAGCACGACCGTCGGTGGCAGTGATGGATTTGTTCGCCGTACACAAGCGGCAGTTGGCGCTGGTCCTGGGTGGCAAGGGGGTGATGCTGACGCCTCCTCCTGGGGCGGCGGCGACGCCTCCAGCGAGTATCGCCGTCAGCGATGCGACCTGGTACCGCTTGCCGTGCCACTCAGCTGCAGAGCACCAACAACAGGAGGAAGAGGGCGATGACCTCGTGGTGAGTTCCATGCCTGAGACAACAGACAACGAGGTAATGCAAGGCAAAACCTGGAACCCTTATCTTGTTGTTTACGTCGCCCTCTTGCGTCGCACCAGCACCTCCCTCCCGTGTGCCTCAGGCGGCTCAGTTGCCTGGCTCCACGGCAATGCTTTTGCCCCTCACCCGCGCCTCCCGCCGCTTCCTGACCCCCCCACCCGCCCCTCCCGCCGCCCCTTCCCAACCCATCCGCAGTCCCGTACCGCACTGCTCCTAGCGGCGCTCTTCCACACTGCCAGCTGCTCCTCAGATGCATGGGCGCGGGTGTCAGAGGGCCTGGCTCACCCGCTCATGCGGCCCGGAGCCTTGGGAAACCCCGCTCCGGAGGAGGAGCAGCTGGAGGAGGAGGAGGAAAGGAATTGGGAGGTGGCGGCGGCTGCGGAGGAGGGCGTGTACAGCGAGGAGGAGGAGAAGGAGCACGAGGAGGAGGAAGGGGAGCCGCCGGAGCTCAAGGAGGCGGCTCGTGTGTTTGAAAGCCTACTCGACCCGTAAGTGGCGACATGGCGTGAGGGCGGTTGCTCCTGTCTGACGTCTGCTCTAAGAGGGGTTGTACGTTTTTGAGGGGAGTTGCGTTTGTTGCTCCTTCTTCCTCCTCGCTCCCTTTCATTCCCTCTCTCCACTTCTCCGTTTTCCTCCTGCCTCCCACCCACCTCAGTAGCCCCTCCACCTCTTGGCTGCTGGCCATACTCAAGCGTAACAACCTCCACAACAGCAGCACGAGCAGTGACAGCAACAGCAAAAACGGTAACAACAACAGTAACAACTTCTCCAACCAGCTTTCGCAACACTTTCCGAAACGGCCTTCCGAACTTAGGCAAGCCGTACAGTCCTGGCTACAAAGCCAGCTGCGTGGGACCAAGGATGCCCCGCAGCACCCTAGACACATGCGGGGGCAAGAAGAGCAACAGCCGCCAAAGCCGCGGCTGCTGGACGACCCATGGGTCACTCGGCGGCCGGCGGGGAAGGGCCGAGCCTTGGATTCAGCGGCAGCGGCGCCAAGTATGTTTGAAATGATCCTGGATGATATCGGGAAGGCAGCAGCAGAAGGGTGGCGGAAGAGGCGGACTGTCGGACTCTCCAGGCGACCGGATTTGCAGCTGTACCTGCGGCGGGCGCTTCCGAAGACCTACCTGCAGGTGCGTGTGTGTGTGTTAAGAAAACTGGCCGCGAGGCGAAACGTACTGGGATTGCCGAAAGATGAAGAGTCGTCCCACCGAAACGACATGGTGCCTAGTGTTGATAAGTGTTGCGGAATATATGAGAGCTGCACAGCTTTTGGGACGAGCTTCTGGTCCTCACCGCCGGCCCACTGCCTGACCCCTCCCGCAGATGGTGGGGCAGCAGCTGCTGTGTCTGGCGGTCGTGCAGGTGTGAGGGGGGGAATGTGTGAGGGGGGCGGAGAGCGGGAAGTTAGGAACCATGTTGTGAGTAACCTGGCAGGGCAGGGGCCTCGGTAATACCATAGGGTTTCAACTGCAATCTGGATGACAGGGTTGGGGTCTGTCCTACTATCCGCGCCCTCCCATCACCAAGTCACCTCTCTTTCTCCCGCCCTCTTCCGCCCACGCAACTCAACCCTGCCCCGCACCCCGCTCCTCGCCCTCAGCTCCCCTGCGTGTTGGGTCTGCCGGAGCGGCCGCCCGCGTCCGTACTGCGGGATCTGTACGGCAGGCCCTTTGGGGAGGCCGTGAAGCGGGTGGGTGGGTAGCTGCGTGTGTGGGGGCTGGGCTGTGGCGGTGATGCTGCTCCACATTGCTGGTGTACCCACGTTCCAGCTGGGTTAACTGAAGCTGATATCTTAGCTATCTGGCATTTATGATATTCTGAGCATATCTTGAAGTACACTCCTATCCCGGCTGCAGGCCATTCAAGCCGCTCTGGCCTCAGCTCCATCGGACCGCGTCGTTGCCTCCCAAGCCTCCGCACGCTGCTGCAACGGCAGCAACACTGCCGGCGGCGGTAGCGGCGCGGTGACCCGTGGGTCAGTCGGAACCGGGAAAACTACCACCACCGCCACCGCTGCTGCTGCTGCTGCCTCAGCTCCTGGCGCCCAACCGCCGGCGTGTTTCAATGCTGCTGACCCCTCCTCGGCTGCCACCTCCCCGTGTGTGACCAGGAGGTTGCGGGGCTGGGTGGCCCGGTTGGATCGGGTGTTTCGGGACGTATCCGAATTCCTGGAGGGTTTCAGTACCATCCTGTTGATGACGCGAGGACGATGCGATCCAACCGATTCCAACCGCCACTCTCTCCACCACAATCACCACTGCTCCCATCATTACCACCATGACAGCCTCCATGACGGCCAGTCTCGGGAAGCTCCCCCGACGGTGGAAGCCAGCTGCGCCTCCTTCTCCTCCTCAGCAGACTCCGCCTCCTCACTCGCCCTGCTGGAGGGGGTGCGAGGGGAGGTGTGGCGTGCCGTACTGCAGCTGCTGCCGGAGGTGCGGAGCCGCATCCGTGGCTGCGTGCTGGCAGCGGTCAAGGTAAGGGTGCGTGTGGGTGAAGGTAACTGGATGCGAGTTGGGACGTAATGTGATTGCCGGAAGATGAAGTCCCCACAGAAACGCCACAAATGAATATACCGGTATATGTCAGTACCGGTATGTGTCTAACCCTCGTCACTCCTCCTTGATTCCCGAACCTCCAGGACTACCTGGCTTCTGATGGCAACACCGCTTCGGTGGCGATCGAGGTGCTCACGGAGGTGGGAGAGTTCGCCGCCTGGCCGCCATCCTCGCCCGCACCCTCGCCGTACGACACGCTGTTGCCGTACAACTGCCGTACCTCGGTGCCGTACAGTTCCGATCCAACCGCCTCGCAACCGCCGTCTCTTGGGGCGTCACAACCATCACCCCTACCTCGCTCCTGTCCAGACGACTCATCAGACTCAAGCCGGAGGAAGCCGCCCTGCTTGCATACGGCGGCACACCGGGTGTTGGGCCTTGTGGGGTGGCTGCAGAGTCGAGTGGAGGGCGACAGGCTGGGGGTGTTGCAGGTAGGTGGTGGGTGGTACGGGGGCTGGGGATTCGTGCGGGGATGTGAGGGGGGTTGAGGGCGTGGCGGAATGTACGGAGAGGTCAGGAGAGGTACGACAAGAGTGCAACCGGCTGCTTTCCTTCTTCCCAGACGTGTTTGCGTGGCAAGACGGGGCAGCCTTTCCTCTCCTTCAGAGCAGATAACCACTCTTAACCGCGTCCTCTTCCCGGGTCCCCCTCATCCAACCCAGGCGTCCCTTGCCACTGCAGCGATGGAGTCACTATCCCTCCTGATGACTCACCTGCAAGGAAAGGCTTGTACGGCACTGGTTGCATGTACGGCAGGTTATGACATGCCGCCACCTCCGCCGTCTCAACCACCACCCCAGTCCTTATCAACGCTATCCGCCGCCGCCTGTCCCTACTATAACAGAAGTCAATGCGGTGACGTCGGTAGCAGCAGTAGCACTAGCAGCAATGCCGGAAGCAGCAGCACTAGCAGCGGCGCTAGCAGCAGTGGCAGCGGCGCTAGCAGCAGTGACAGCGGCTTATCGTGGTTATCTGAGTCGCTCCATGTCTACTCGGCTGCGTGTTGTGTTCGGCAGCGGCTAGTCAGCTTCGGAACCAGGGTTTTGGAGCCGTCATCGCTGTTGTTGCTGTTGCTGCCGGAGGAGCTTATGGTACAGCAGCAGCAGCAGCGGGAGGAGCAGGGGCAGTTCTCTTCGCCAAGCTCGATTCCGCTAACAGGGGTTGAAGATGAGGAGCAGCAGCAGCAGCAGCGGCAACAGCAGGAGCTGGAGTTGCTTCAGGGCTTTGTGCAACTACATGCGAAGTGCCTTCTGCAGGTCGGGAGTAATCCAGGAAAACGTAGGGAAACTACGAACGTCATCGAAGCACATGGGAAGCCACCGCCCTCTTGATTAGGCTTGGCTAATTCGGGCTGGGCGGGTCGGGCTGGCTCACATGTTGCATACCATGACGACGCATTATCACACGGTTAGTTGTTTCCTCTTTGCCCCACCTGCATTCCTCCTTTCCATCCTCGACCCCTTGTACCTTTCCCCTCTAAACCCACTCCTCCTAACCGCTACACGGCTCCACCTAACTCCCTTACACACGCACAGGTCGACGACCTCGCGTCCTCCCTCCAACGCCACATCGTACTGTCGTACATGCACCTGATCCAAGATGTCGTACTGTCCTCCCTGGATCGCACCCACTGGTGCACCTACCGCCCCGGCGTGTGTCGAGGCGCCGCCGCGGGTCCTGCCGTACGGCAATGGCAGGTGCTGCTGTTGCGGCTGCTGCAGGCGGCGGCAGCGCATGCGTCTCCAGCTGCGGCGGGGAGCATTGTGGGGCAGGTAGGCTGGCAGGGGACGGTGTGAGCGCTGGGAGCAGTCCTGTGGCCCTGATGCCTCGTCACTGCGGGGCTCCGCCTCGTTGCTGTTGCTTCTCACTCATGCTCCTCTTTCCTCATGCTCACGCGCTTCCTTTCCCGCCCATCTAGCCTTCCCTTGCCTCTTTTCCACCTCTCTCCACGTGTTCTCATCTCCTCCTCTTCCTAATGCGCAACTTGTATCCCCTCCTCTTCCACCCTACTCTCCCCCCTCCTCAGGTGCTTCAGGAGTCGCTGTCCTGCCTGGCCCACCGCTACCTGCAGTGTTGCCCCTCAGCCCACATGATACGGGAGTTCGTGGGGGATGTCGTACACTTGTCTGCTACAGCCTTCCTGATCTGCCAGCCCGTACACGTAGTACGAGTGCTGGGTAGTGCAGAGGAGCAGCGGAAACAGCAACAGTGGAAACAACAACAGCAACGACAAAAGCAGCAGCAGCAGCAACAACAGCAGCAAGAGCCGCAGATGGTCGGGCGTGTGCGTGTGCAGGTGCCGATTGAAATGGTCCGTGCAGTGGTCGGGTGGGTGAGGGAGGTGTTGGTGCGGGCGGCTCTGCTACATGTGTCAGCTGACACATTGGAGCAGCTGGTGGAAAGGGCGAGGGAGGCGGGAGGGAAGAAGAGGGAGGAGAGGGCGGCGGCGGAGGAGGAGGAGGACAATGAGGTGGGGAGGGCGGACGAGGGATTGCTGCAGACGGAAGAGGAGGTTGCTGCGGGAGAAGAGCTGGCGGCAAGGGTGGCTGGCAGGATGGCGGCGAGGGAGGAGGAGGAGGAGCCGTCCTCACGCGTCCTTGGCAGCGACAGTGGCGGCGACTGCCGCAGCAGCGGCGGCGGTAGAAGGAGCTTAACTACCTCCGCTACTGCTGCTAGTAGTAGTGCCGTAGCAGCAGCAGCGGCAGCTACGGCAGCAGCAGCGGCAGCAGCAGAAGAGCCAAGTCGTGAGGGAGGAGATGGTGGTGACGGTGGCGAGGAAGGCAGCGGCTTCAAAAGCAGCTTCGTGGTAGGAACTCACTCGCATCGCAACAGATCAACACAGGAAAGCGCGCTGGATGCTCAGATAACAACCACCACCACCACCGCCGCCGCCTCAGCGGCTGCTGCTGCTGGAGCTCCATTGCAGGCGCCATCCCATCTAGCGGGAAGTGGCCAGGCTTCCGTGCCGGCTGCTACTGCTGCTGCTACTGCGCTACCACGGCTGCCGCCGCTGTCGCTTCAACCGCCACCACCGCCACAGCATCACCTGCTGCCGGCCCTGCTTGTGAAAAGGAACAGTGCCAAGCTGCTTGCACCCCTCCCCAGCATCCTGTCCCACCATGCACCCCCGCTGCTGCCTCCTCCGGCGGAAGCCCCCTCAGCAGCGGACCCCACCGCTGCTAACTGTGTGACTACTAGCCTTACCAAGACTGTGACGGGCACCAACACTGCTTCCGCCACCGCTGCCACTGTGACGGGCACCAACACTGCTTCCGCCACCGCTGCCACTGTGACGGGCACCAACACTGCTTCCGCCACCGCTGCCACTGTGAAGGACACCAACACTGCTTCCGCCACCGCTGCCAAGGTTATAGACACCCGCGCTGCTGCCACTGCGGGGCCGGTGGCGGAGGGCACCTGCCATGTGAGCAGCAGCCCCGACCCCCTCCCGACCATCGGCAGCATCAGCATCAGCCCAGATGCGGGCGGCGGTCCTCTGGCTTCCCCTTCGGGCTGCCAGGTGGCGCTGAGGGGCCAGCCCCTGACGCTCCCTCGACCCACATCACCTGCCGCTGCTGCTGCTGAGGCGGCAACGGACGGCAGCGGCGTCGGCGGCGCTGCTGCTGCTGCTACCTCCTCCTTCGCCTGCGCAGCCGCCGCCATCGCACATGCAGCCCTTCCTGCTGCTGGTGCTGGCACCGCCGCTGCCTCCATTGGCAATGCTGGTGTTAGCGTTGCAAGGGCTGAGGCTGCTAAGGCTGCGGGAAGCGCCCAGCCCGGCAGGTACCCGGCTAGTGTGGGGGAGGATGTGCAGGAAGAGGGTGTCATGGGGGATGCAGAGGAAGGCCGACGGCTGGCGCTTTGGTCCTCCTGGCTCCCGGAGTTTATCCTTCAGGAGCTGAGGGAGGAGGCGGGTGACATGAAGGTGGTGGCGGTGGCGGCGGCCGGGTGTATATCGTGCGGCGGGGATGCGGCTGGTGGTGGCGGCAGTGGCGGCAGTGGTGGCGCTTGTGCGGCAGGAAGGGCGAAGAAAGAGGCGGCAGGAGGGGGAGGGGCGCAGGCGCAGGCGGGGGCGGTGGTGATGTTGCCGCTGGGGGATCGGATGGCGGAGGAGGAGCCGCAGGAGGCTTGGAAGCGGTCGCCAAAGGTGTGTGTATGGGTGTGTAGGTGCGGGTGGGGGGAACGGGGGTGGGGCGGGGGCGGGGGCGCGCTCCTGGGGGTTGGATTGGGCTTGGTTGGGGTGGGGCGGGGGTTGCAGGCTGTATGGCAGCATGGGCTGCCGTACGTCCTGCACCCTGCACTCATTGGACCCTGTCCCCTCATCCTCTCCTCACTGCCTCCTCTACCTCACACGCTCCTCATGCCTCCTGCTGCCCGCCCTCATGCCCTGACTCTGCTTCCCCCCTGCTTCCCCCCTTCTTGCGCCCCTTGTTGCGCCCAGGCTGCCGGGGCTGCATGGCGCCGCTGTCTGCTGCTGCTGGCGGAGGCGGCCTCCCCCGAGCAGGTGGGGGCGCTGGGGGCTGCTTACCGGTACCATCCCGCTAGCTTGCCTTATGGCACCCTTCCGCCTCCTCTCCCTACTGCCTTATGCCCTCCTCACACGGTTGGGCTTCTCCCTGACGGTTGGAATTCTCCCTGACGGTTGGATTTCTTTCTGCCCCACTGGACGAGCAGGTGATGGCGGCGCTGCGGCGGCGTCACGAGCTGCATGCGCGCGTGGGGAACGAGCCGGTGGGCGATGCGGAGGGGCGGCGGCGGGTGCGGCGGCTGGCACGGAAGATGGGGCTGATGGGGGCTGAGGCGGCGGAGGAGGAGTAGGCGGGTTAAGGGATTTGGGTGGCGGGTGAGGGAGGGGTGCGTACGGGAGAGGGTTTGGGGTTGTGAAGGGGGAGGAATTGGGGTGGCTTAGACAGCGTGTTGTGTGTGTTGTGTTGTAGGCAGTAGTAGTACATGAAACTTGCTTGGAGCATTAGGCGAGTGGTGCGTGAACAAACTGTTGAACTTGCATAACAAGATAATGCATGAGGTGCTAGGCGAATGCTTCTCTGCTGCTGCTAAGAGTGAACGAGGCCAGGTTTCAGATACCGTTAGTTGTAGCTTTCGCACAACACGGCGGCTTTTGAGCTCTGTGTGACGGTTGGGTTTGTTCGTGTCACCCACTCACCCTGTACATACGTGGTGATCCTAAATGTCGATGGAGCAGAGACGTAAACGTGGCCTTTTCGCTAACTGGACATGCTTGGCGAGCAATGGTGGCGTCTTGCGGTTGTTGCTGAGACAAAAACTATTTGAGGCTTTGGGTGTGCTTCTGGAGCTAAGACACTGGCAGGTGACGGGACACGACCCCACGGGACCTAGGACCAGCATGTAATACCCATGGTGCGACGGTTGGGTGCCCATGTCATTCTGGCATGCGGATACACCCGTTTTAGGCCAGGCGACACGTGAGCCATGGGGCGGCTGCATAGTGCACCGTACGCGCTTGGACGGTTTCGTTTTATCAGCTACGTTGCTGTCAGCTGTTAAAAACGGGTAAGGCTTTACGGAGGCTACCTTCTGCTGAGAGCGAAGGAGCTCAGGTACCATATCTGTAAAGCGCTGCAAGGAAGAGTAAGGTCAGGAACCTGCAGTATAAAATTAATCCAGAAGATACAAGCAAAGTACGGGCTTGCACAACGCGACTCGAGATGCGTTGGTGCGGCTTGTCGTAATCCATAATTGGCAACCAGATATTTGTGACCTATACATTCCCATTGTAACATCAAAGCGTAGTTATGTTCCGCAACTCTTGAGGGGATGGGCGACTGCTTGACAGTTCGCACTTTTGAACTGTCGTACACCGCATTTGTCCGTAACCGTCGCTAGGCCACGCACAGGCATACTCCAGTTGCTGGGCAATAACTTACTTTCTTAGCTTGAACCTTTAGGATGCTTATGAGGCAAGGCGGTATACATTCTTGAGAATTTTGGCACCCTATTGGACTATTGTCGTCAAATCTGCCTAGCTGCGTTTCACAGGAGCTCATTTTTATTCATTTATAACATAGAATATCATCACACCTTTCCACTGGGAGCTCGGCCTTCCGGTCAGCATCGGAAGCTGAAGACGCTTTAAGCATTCCTGTTATTCATAGCAGAACAGGCATAGAGCAATGTTGATAAACCAGTAGTTGACAACTTGAAGTGGCCAGCTGCGGAAATGAGGGCTTTCTGCTCGTTCCTGCGCTGCCTTGGTGCGGGTAAGCGCTGACGAATTTCCGACCCTGTTCCTAGCTTTTGAGTGCTTGCAACCTGACAGCCTAGCGCCAGCTTCCACAGGCACCGTTGACGTCGAGGCCCGCGAGTCCAGCTCGTCCGGTCATGGGAAGGATGGCCTTGAGTTTGAAGACGGCAAGGCGGAGTTCAAGGCGCATGACTTAGTGAAACAGGGGTGAGTCATTTGTATAGACGTTACTCGGCCCGTACTTCGTCACGGTTCGAATAGTCAAGAGTCTTGCATCCTTCGGCAGGTCCTTCAAGGCGAGGCTTGACCGGGATTCGGCGTCTCTACAGAAGGTCGTTATTGACGGCGATGCGAAGCCTTACGGACAGGCTTTCGATGCCTGCGGCCCGACTGCCGACGTCAAGCCTTCCAACGGCGCCTACTCAGTCCAGGCTGTCGATATGCTACACCATGAGCGGACGCTTCGGGCACTGCTGCAGCAAGCAAAAATCATGCTTGCTCAGCAAAGTCAGCTGTTGCAGCAGCCGCAGCCGGCAGAATCACTCCTTGGCAGTAGCAGCACCGGCGTTTTCCTTGCCGACCCGCTTCTTCAGCGGCTGAACACGCAGCTGCTGGAGATGTGCAGCACTCCACGGCCTGGTGAGAGAAAACGCAATTCCGTTTCGTGCTTTGAAGGGGGCTGGACTCTAGTGGGGTCTACTGCAAGGATTACTTCTGCTAGGTCTTCTATCTATTGTCGTTCAAGGCCTTCCACTCAACCCAATCTCACGTTGCCACACGCAGATGGCCCAGTCTTCCTCCGCATTGAGTCTGTACTAGGCGAGGTTCGGCAGTGGATGGGCAGCTCTTCGAGCCCCGCCTCAGCGACTGCGGTCTTGTACGCTATTGGCGATGGCTTGGCGCATGCGGAGCACATTGTACGGTCCGCAGGGCAAGTACGCTTTTGGCAGCCAGATACCGTGGCGGCTTTCCTGGCGTTGCTGCATGTCTACCATGACGTGCTTCTGCAGGCGGGTCGTGCTGCGCAGCAGCAAAGACTGCAGAATCAGCAACAGCATCAGCAGAAGCGTGAGGAGGCTGGTTTGCACCCACATCCTCATGTGCAGCAGCAGCGCACGGGTGGAGACGACGTGCCTTCTGAGGACAAAAAACGCCAAACGCCAGCGTCCTCACTGCAGCACACCCCAAGCACCCAAGATTCCAACCTCTCATCCAACTCCAAGCCGGACTCGGAGGTGTTTGACCAGGGCCGCCCATCCGCACCGCAGCAACCAACGCAACAGCAGCTGCAACAGCCACAGCAGCCGCCGCTAGTGTTTGCTGCTGCGGCGCTGCTGCTGCGGCCGGATTGGTTGGACATGCTGTCGGAGGTGTTGGAGCTGCTGCATTTCAATGAGGATTACAGCGCGGCTGCGGCTCGGGCGGGCAGAGCACCGCAGGAGGCAGTGGCTGCGGCGCTGCAGCTGTGGGGCTTCCTGACGCAGCTGGTCAAGTTTGCAGCCGCCCATGCCGAGAGCGTGCAACGTAAGGCTTTCTTTGTTGATGCCTATGCTGCCGCGATTGTGTAGAGGGCTGTGGCTACATGCGTGCATGTGGTCTAAAAGGATCCATAACAATATGTGGTTCGTAATAACGTATCCTGGTTTGCCGCTGTACTTGCAGGTATGGGTGCATGCTTGCAGCGTCTGGCCGCGTTGCTTTCGCCGCCGTCAGGTGCCGTGGCGCGGCTTCTAGAGCTGCCGCTTCGAGAGGATACGTTGGTAGCCCAGCTGCACGCGCTATGGTTGTTGCAGGTGAGGCTGTGGTTGAGAATGTGCCGATCGGGTTGCGGCAAGTAGCGGTCTGCTTTGTGGTCTTTGTTATGCTAACTCCTAACCGTGTCTTCCCCTCATTTTTGCGTTGCAGGTGCTGTACGACATGCCCGATGCCAAGGTGCTTTACTCGCCCATCTTGGCGGACTATTATGTCGCGCTGCACCACAACTCCATGATTCTGAGCTATGAGGTGTGTCGGGGCTTCAAGCATGGGGTATTTAGCTGGATCTTGCCCATCCATCATATCTTTTGGGCTCTGTGTCGCGTTCCCTCCTCGTCACACCGCCCATCCTTACCTCGGTGTCCTCTTTCTTGTCCCGCGCAGTCTTCCGGTGCGGACCCAAAGTCTGCCTCTGCGGAGCTCTGTCGCATCCACGCCACGTTGCTGCGTAGCCTGGCGCGCCACCCCGGCCCGCCCGTGCGCGCAGCCTTTGCTCGCATGCGGACCGTGGAGTGGCTCCTGGCGGAGATGTCGCTCGAGAGCCAGTTGCTGCCCGCCGCGCACCACTCTGGTGAGGGGGCCCTGGATGAGAGCTCCGAGGTTGAGAGCGACAGCGACGTCGAGGATGGGCATGAGCACAAGGGCCATGAGGGAGCCCGGGAGGCGTCGGAGAAGGATGTTGCCAAGAGCGTCGGCCAAGAGAGCACCACGGCTCGCAGGGATGCGGTAGAGGCAGCGCCAAACGCTGTCAATGCTAGCGGGTCGGCTGCTTGTGAGGGCAGCGGAGCGGCTGCGGCTGCGAGCGGGGCAGCAGCTGATGGAGGCAACGGCGGCAAGGGCTTTGAGTTCACGTATGATCTTAACGAGGACGTTGAACGGTTGATAGCCCTAGAAGACGAGCTGGGACATGACTTGGAGCTTGAAGGCTTTGAGTACGATGAGGAGGGGAAGCGGCTCAAGGCGCAGAGCGAAGCGAGGCAGGCGGAGGCTGCTGAAGCTGCAGCGGTAGCGGCAGCTACAACTCCGGAGAAGGGCTGCAGCCGAGTACAGACGCCTCCGCAGCTCCCGCAGCTGTGCCTCGGGGCTACTGGCAGCGGCGACCTGGATTCCGGCAAGCACTGCAGCTGGGGCGGTGAGGTCGACGCTTGCAAGACGAGTACACCTGCCGGCAGCAGCGTCAGTCGGCGCTCGAGCGGTGTGCCCAGGTTAGCGCTGGTGGGGCTAAGGGCTGCGTCCATTAGCTCCATGGCCGCCGGGAGCTCCGTACAGTCCCCAGGACCGCGGCATCATCGCCGCGTAAGCGCCGCTAACAGCGCATGGGGGGCATCAACGTTTTGCGAGGAGGAGGGCTCAGACATGGCCGACGAGAATGAGGACGCGGAGGAGGGAATGTCGCTTCCGGACGATGGCTCAGGGCGGGCAGTGGAGAAGACCGTTGCCGCCGAGCGGGTTGCACGCTGGTCCATGAACTTGCCGGAGCCAAGCGTTAGTGCCATTGTTGACACCAACTCGGGAGGCGCAGCGCCCGCGGGTAGCAGCGGCTGCCGTAACGGCTACCTGCCATCGCTGCAGTCATGCAGTCGGCCCGGTTGCGGCGGCGCCGCAGCGGCCGATGCACCCCCCGGCAGTACTGCCAGCGACTGTGACGGCCGCGGCAGTGCCTCCTCCGGAACCTCGGCCTCCAGCAACATCGAACCGGCTGCAAGCGATGCGCCGGGAGCTCCCCCAGCTGTTGCAGCTGCACCACTGGCGTCCAAGATCATGCCGCAGCGCTCCCTGCGTGTCGTACAAATGGAGGGCAGCAGTGGCGAAGACACGCCGGCTCCCCTGTCACCTGGGGCACGCGAGCTGACTGTCGCGTCTCCCCTCCATTCCGGGCCCCAGGGAGAACTGCACCTCATGGCTCCTAGCTCCAACTCGGCACGCCTGACAAACCGCTCGTCCGGATCGGGACAGGGCTCCGGCCGTCCGCCGCTTCCGTACAGGGCTGCCCTAGTTCCGCCCCTGCGGATGGCCTCCACAGGCTCTGCCATTCCCGCATCCGTAGCTGCATCCGCGGATGGGCCGCCCGGGACGTCCTCTGCTGCGTCGTCGGCACGCGGGCCCCCTCCAAGCAGCTCCCGTGCCATGGTCCTGCTCTCCGCATCTAACCGCGCGAATGGCGGTGTCTGGACGACTCCCTCAGCTCTCAGCAGCCACCGGCAGCTGTCCCCATCTCCATCCCTCCAATTCCCGGCAACCGCAGGATCCTCTCCTTCAAAGGACAACGTTCGCTTGTCCTTCCAACAGCCCCTTGCCTCCCCTGCCCGGCCCGGCGAGCACTCTGCCTCCACGTCTCCAGGAACAGCAATCCGTCCCTCACCGCCGCTTATCCCCGCCCTCAACCTCCAGTCGCTGCGCCGCCGCGACAGCCACATCCCCAACACCGACACCGGCCGCACCGCTCCCCTCAGCGCCCTGCTTCGGGCCAGCACCTCCAGCGCCCTGCCCAACGGCGGTGCCATGGACTCCGGCGCAGGCACGGAACACCGACCTGCCCCACACACTACTCCCTACCGTGGCGGCGACGTGCTCGCAGCCCCTGGCGAGTCGCTGCAGCGGCCCTCGGAGCCCGTTAGGCTGCCTGCGGCAGAGTACCAACAGCTAGCGGCTCAAAGGCTGCTTTACCAGGACCCCGTGACGCACATCCTGATGCTCAAGGTCCTGCTGGACTTGCTCGTGACGCCTGCGGGGGCCTTGGACCCCATGTACGTGCCGCAGCACCCCACGGAGGCTGGCACGCTTCACGCCGAGCACGTGTTGTTGTGGCACCTGAACGCGCCGCGTAACGGCGGTGTGGTGCACGACCTGTGCCGTGGCGCGCAGCGCCGAGCCAAGCAGGCGGCCGCAGCGGCGGCTGCAAAGCAGAGCACCAACAGGCGGCTGTCCTTTTCCTCGGCGTCCGCCGCTAACAATCCGGCCAATCGCTCGCCCAACGGTGGATCTGTGCCGCCCAACGACTCTGCACGGGAGTACCAAGGCGTGGCGGGTGTAACTGCCGGCGGCCGCGGCAGCAGCAACGGCAGCCAGCAGATGGCCGCCATTGCAGCCTCTCCACCAGCTAGCCGCCCCTGCGCCATCACCCGTACCCTGCAGCTCCTCAGCCGCCCGCTCTTCAACGCGAGCCGCTACAGCAACCTCCAGTTCATGTCGCGCGGCGCATTCGGCGGCATCTACCGGGCGCGTATGGACCTGCTGAAGGGCCCTGCGCTGCCGGGCAATGCCTCGGGGACTCGGGCCACGTCGAGTGGCTCTTCCTCTTCTGTCACCGCGGCTCCCCCTGTGGCACCCGGCGGAGCAACCTCGGTGCAGGTGGTGATCAAGACCATCCAGCTGCCTGGGTCCTCGTTTGACGGTTGCGTCCTGGCGGATGTGTTTGGAGAGGTGACGATCATGGAGCGCTTCTCAGGTAAGAGGAAGCCTGCGGGTTCCGCTATACCGACTTATATCATCCATGCCTGTAACATGCTGTCCTCTCTTTGGGTTGAATTTGGGTGAGGTGATTAATAAGCATGCTCCCCGAAATGTTCTAACCCCTATCGTCGTTGTATTTTTCCACAGGCCATGACTGCATCTGCCAGTTGCTGGATTACGGCATGCATGACGACGCCTACTGGATCGTCATGCGCCGCTACCGCTGCTCCCTCGCGGAGTGGCGTGCTCGCCAGCGCCCCCTCAACCCCGCCACCGCCGGCCAGGCCGCCGCCGTCGCTGCCACCGCCGCCGCGGCCCGCGTCTTCCTGTCGGCTCTCTCCCAAGTCGTCGACGCGCTGCGGCTGCTGGCCTCCCACAACGTGGTGCACTTTGACCTCAAGTGCTCCAACGTCCTCATCGAGCCGCTGTCTGGAGTCCGAGACGGCGAGCTCTGGGCCCCTGTGGGCAACACCAACGCCTCCAGCGTCACCACCGGCAACAGCAGCAGCAACGCCGCTGCCAGCACGGCCGACTCCGCCACGTCTGCGTCCGGTGCAGGGAAGGCCAGCGCCAGCGCGCACGTGGCTCCCTTCCGTTGCGTGCTCGCAGATTTCGGTGAGGCTCGCGCCTACCGGAGCGCTGCGGAGGCCTTCACGGCTCGCAACCGCGGTACCGAGGTCTTCAAGAGCCCTGAGATGCTGCTGCTCAACGCAACAAGCCGCACCAGTAACGGCTCTGGATCCTCTGGCCTGCCGCCCCATCCGCCTCCACCGCTGCCGCCGCCAGCTCCCTCCTCTGGCCGGCAGGCCCTCACCTACGCCCCGAAACCGCCTGCCCCGCCCTCCACCGGCCGCTCGCCGGTGCGTCCCTCGGGCCCTTCTGTTGGCGCCGGCAGCAGGCATGATCACCCCCAGCATCCGCCGCAGCAGTCCCTGGCGGGTGCAGGTCTGGCATCGGACGTCTGGTCCCTGGGTTGCCTGGCTTACGAGCTGCTGTCAGGGACGGTGCTGTTTGGCGGCGACTATGCCTCTGTGACGCACCGTGTTGCCTTTGGTTCCGGAGACCATCTGACGCTAACGGAGGTGGAGCGGGCGCGGCTGGGCAACCTGCCGCTGCTGGTAAGCCTGGTGGAGTGGATTCTGGCGCGTGATCCTGCGAAGCGACCGTCCTTGGAGCGGATCCGGGAGCGGATTGAGTCGACGCGGGCTGCGTTGGCTGGGCTGTGCTAATGGTTTGGAAGGGAGGGAGAGCAAGAAAGGGAGGATAACGAAGGAGGGGGAAATAGAAGGGATGGGTACGATGAAATTTAGAGTGTGGTTTAGTTGAGTCCTATATGAAGATTCATTGTTTGTTGTGTTGTGCGTTGGTCATTTGACTTGTTGAACATTTTGACTAGGACTCGCTAAGTTAACGTTGACTATCTTATCATTAGAGCATGTCAGAACGCGTGGGCTATAGGACTTGTGTCGCCCTGCGGCTCATCACTCTCCCCCGACGAGGTTCACGTGACTCCCAGCATCTAACCTGACACATCCCAGCATGTCTCATGGGTTATATGAGCAAAACCTCATCTTCACAACCTAGTTGATGTGCCTTCTGTGTGAATATCTGTCCAAAGTGCATAAGATTATGTACGTACGACGACTTGGAGGCGACGGTGTGACCTCCGTCCGTATATCCTTTTCAATATCCCAGGGCATGGTCTGTGTGAGTGTTGCCAGGGATTTTGCTGAAAGACTGGCTTCAACACAGAGTGCACTGCTGCCAGGTGCTCTGTGCGGCCCTCCCTTATCTTGAATTCCCAAGGCTGATGTCGGTGTTGGGAATGCCTTGTATTCCTGCGATAGCCATCGCTGTTTAGGATTTACCTAGTTGCCATGTTGTCTGGGGGTTTGAAGATTTAGTGTGCCCTGGTTGCTAGCACGCAGCTGTGCGGAAGGGGGGGTAGGTGGGAGGCCGTTTCGTACGGTCGTCCTGCCTGCACAGCATGGTCCCGTGACTCTATTATGACCCCGCAAGTCCATGATACGTGACTCTGGTCTTGACCCGCCCTTGGGCTTCTTATAGTATGCGACATGGAGCTGTTGACTGGACTTTACTGTACCTTGCATTGGTGTTCCTGACAACACGACGACTAATATGGCTAATGGAAGGATGCCCGGCTTTTATTGCCTTCTGTGGATGTCCGGGTGGAAAGAAACGCTTCGTTCTTGAGGTTTACTGGCCTGTTTTGTAGGAGGCGTCCCTGCCGAGATGCGGGACGCGATTGTAGCCATTACCTTTTGCAATAGGTTAGGTATAGGTCAAGAATCAACCACTGTTACTTGACCAGATTAGAGGACGCGCGGATGTCTAGCGCAGCGCAGGGTCACTGGTGAATGGATGTTGTGAGCCGAATTGCGTGCGACAATGGGTGTGACATTGCCGAAACGTAGAAGGCTGCAACAGGAACCGTGTCCCGTTTGTGCGTATGTGATTTACAACGGGCAGTAACCGTATCCCGTGTATGCGTGTGTTCTGCAACGGGAAGTTTATAGAAGCACAGCGCTGCAAATGTTGTTGCTGTTGCTGCTGCTACATTGATGGTGATAGCCGCCTTGGTTATGGTGCGTATCCCGTGATCAGGGATTGGGGGCCAATGTGCTTGACACTGTGGTTGCAGTTGGCCGGATCAAGCCCGAAGCCGCAAATGAACAGGCTTTGCGTGCCCTGCTTAGTATAAATTGTAGCTGACTGTAGCTATACCTTTTGCAGAGTAGGGTAGGACCAATGATTACGTTGTAGATCATGTAGGGGACCCATTACCCTCATGTGACCCTAATAGACCCAACGGTGAATTGGACTGGACAAAACTAGAAATACCAGTACCCGGGTATTCATTTGCCACCTGTGACCTTCCGTGTCCTGAACTATTCTTTTCTAGGTTCTGGCTCGCTCCTAGACATGGTTGCCTGTGCAACGGGTATCCATTATCCCCTGTAACAAAATCCCCACAGTCCTGATATGATCCACTACCATTATCGATGGTTTCAGACTACGCCATTGAGCAAATTACGGCACTGTAGAGGTCCATAGCCGAAGGTAACGTACGGGATTCAAAACCGTACGGCGTAACCCTAGGAACTGGAACCAATTGCCCTTGCATTACGACGGTGTCGCGTCGTCGATGCTTTGCTTTGCCAACTACCGATATCCTCGCTCCTTTGCGTATAAGGATTAGCGCGTTTTCTTGCTGTCGCCGCTGTCTAAGCAAGGGCGCTGGGTAGGAGCTGCACTGGTACCGCAACTTTATTCATATTAATAAGAACTAGTTACAGATGTTCTTGGGAATGGTGGCCGGCCTTCGGGTCGGCCACCGAGAACTAGCTGCGTCGGCAACGACGCTGTCATCGATTGCGGGACTTCGCGGAACTATTCTTGAGTCCGTGGAAAACTCTATCTCGCTTATATGCAATCGACAATATTCTTCAAGAGGACCCGCATACCCCGCTGGTCAGCCGATACACGCAACGCATCCTGAGGTAATTACGCCATCCGAGCCTGTCGGCAGGCTTTCGCGCTTCAATGATTGTTCTATGCAGCGGTCCAGGTTGCTTGGACTTTCGCCTTCCGTTGCGTCCACCATTTTCCTCATGTCCAAACTCTCCTCCCTTCTTACGGCACCGCCATCATTTCTACAAACTCCTCACCCACTTCTCCCTTGCTACCCAAAAAGCCACTCCTTCCAGCACCCCTACCCAATCCCACTCCCTCCTTCTCACCACCCATCCAACACCACCCTGCCCCCCTCCCCCGCAGCTCATTGCCCCCCATGAGTTAACGCCCGGCATCCCCGCCTCCGAGTACCGCGCGAGGCGGCAGCGGCTCGCCGCGCTGCTGCCCCCGGGCGGCGCCGCCATCCTGCCCGCCGCAGCCACAGCCTACATGTCGGGCGTCATCCCCTGGCCCTACCGCCAGGACCCCGACTTCTTCTACCTCACGGGAGTCATGCAGCATGGCCTGGCGCTCATTACGGCACCCAAGCAGGGTGCGTAGGGGGGGGCAGGCCGAACTGGCGGCGCGTGTGGTAGGAGGGGGAAAGAGAGGAAACTACCGGCCTTCCCCCAGCAGGGTAACCTCCACCTTGCTCCCCCCTTCCCCCCTTTCCGCCCCTCACCGTCCGCCACGCCCCCTTCCACAGGCTCTTCCTCCCAGGAAGCCACCTACACGCTTTTCATCGACCCGCCCAGCCCCAGCGTGAGTCTCCGGGTCGGGGGGGAGGTTAGGCATGATGTGTCGGCTACCGGTAAACACACACACACACACACACAACATAGCCAACGGACTTCACCTGTGGCGTTTTCGGTGGGAGGACTTCATCTTTCGGCAATCACAGTACGTTTCGCCTCGCGGCCAGTTATTTTAACACACCTGCGGCTCATGCATCCGCGCTGCCGCGTCTCCGACCAACATTGCTGCCCCGTCCCCTTCCCTTCTCCTGCCCCTGCCCCTGCCCCATCCCCTTCCTCTCCCCAGCAAGCCAAGTGGGATGGTGCGGGTCTGAGTCGTGAGGTCGCCCTAGAGGTGTTTGGAGCGGACGAAGTGCTCTACATGCACCAGGTGGGTGTGCCTGGGTGAAGCTCTGGGGGACATCAGTCCATGTCAACATATTCCCTGCTTCCCTTCCTCCCATCCTCTTCCTCCCATCCTCATACTCCCTCATCCCCCCTTATGCACCTGTACACTTTCATCCCCTACCGCAGATGCCCCGACGTCTCCATGATCTCGCCTCCTCCCTCGCCGCCGCCTCCGCCTCCTCCCCTGCCGTATACGCCCCGATCCTGTACGACACCGATCGTACCAACGCCCACCACGCCACAGCCATCGCCGCCGCGCTGAAACCCGCGCTTTCAAAACCCGGCGCGATTCAGCCCCTGCGTCCGCTCATGCACAGCCTGAGGCTGATCAAGAGTCAGGCGGAGGCAGCACTCATGCGGACGTCAGCGGCGGTTGCCTCCGCCGCCGTACGGCAATGCATGGCGGTTTCGGCGCCGGGGGTAACGGAGTACGGGTTGGGGGCGACGTTTGAGTTTTGCGTTAAGGCGGCGGGGGCGCAGCGGCTGGCCTATCCCTCCGTGGTGGCAGGCGGCTCCGACGCCTGCACCATCCACTACCTCCGCGCCGACAAGTCGCTGCCCTCGGGTTCCGATCTGCTTCTGATGGACGCGGGTGCGGAGTACTGGGGCTATGTGAGCGATGTGAGCCGCACCTGGCCGGTGGGGGGGCGCTTCAGTGGGCCGCAGCGGGATGTGTACGCCGTGGTGCTGGAGGCACACCAGCGGTGAGGGGGGGGGAGGGGGAGGAGGTTGGGGTTGGGCGGGTGGGGGGAAACGTGCTTGCCGGTAGCTGGGCAAGGAGGGCTGTGGCGCCACTACGCATATCGCGTTAATGTTCCTTCCTCCGCGCAGCTGGCTCCTACCGAGGGGTTCTTCCTGACGCCCTGTCTTCCTCGTATTACCGGTGTTCCCACTCCAGCCTTGCCTAACCATGCAAAGATGCAATACCCCCCTCTCAAACACCCACCCCCAACGCAACCCCCCCACCCTTCCGCAGCTGCCTGGCCGCTTGCCGCCCCGGCTCCTCCATCCGCCTGTTGCACCAGCTGGCAGTGGAGGTGTTGAGTGAGGGTCTGTACGAGCTGCGGGTGCTGCCGGGGGCGTCACGGGGGGAGATACAGCGCAACCTGTACCGGTGAGGGGGGTGTCAGGGAGGTTGAGGGAGGTTGAGGGAGGGAGGGAAGGTTGTGAGGGAGCGGGGGCATGGTGTGGCAACAAATACCTCGGTAGGTCATTTTCATACACACAGCGCTGTGCTGTAACGGTTCTACTTCGGTACTTGGCAAGGGTTGACATCACGGAAGGAGAGGGTGAGGTGGGGGCGGGCTAAAGTGTGGCGAGTACGGCGCGTCAACCCAAAGCTACCCCCTCGCCCCCTACACCGCACTCCTTTCCCCTTTTTCCCCTCGCCCCTCGCTGAAACACCAAGCATGAACACCGCTTGACACCCCACCCGCCACGCTTTAAACCGCCCCCCGCCTCCCCAGTGAGTTCTTCTGGCACAGTCTGGGCCACTACCTTGGCTGCGATACCCACGACACGGCGCTCATCGGACACGACCGGCAGCTGCAGCAGGGGGCGGTCATCACCGTGGAACCAGGTAAGGGGGGGGTTGAAAGGGGGGGGAGTAGATCACAAGGAACCACCCTCATCTCTTCTCCCGCCACCTACTCCTCCTGCACTCTCCCCCCCCCCTCTCTCTGCTGCTGCTGCCCCATGCTCCTGCTCATACTGGTACACTCTTGGTTCTCCCCACCTCCGCCTCCACCGCGTTCTCGTTGCTCCATGCTCCTGCTCACTCTCTTGTTCGCCCCCCCGCTCACTGCATGAGTCGGGATATGGGATTGGGATTCGGTGTTTCACTTATATAATTTTTTCCCCCACCACCCCACCAGGGCTGTACATCCCGGACCACCCGCGGTTCGGCGCCTTCCGAGGTATCGGGGTGCGCATCGAGGACGATGTGTTGGTGACCGCGAGTGGCTGCCGGGTGCTCAGCGACCAGGTAGGGTGGGGCGGTTGGGTGGGGCGGTTGGTTGGTGGTTTAAAGAGGGGCTCTGAGAACTGCTGCAGCAAGGCCTCCACCTGGGCCACCCTCGACTGCACCACCGCCTACATGCTGTTCCCGCACACCCATAACGTCGCAGCCGCTGCGGCCCATTACCATGTGAACCCTATTGAACCGCATTACAGCGGCAGCAGCAGCAGGAGCAGCGGCACCGCCAAACACACCGCCGCCTCAGTCCAGCGCTGTCGGACACCTTGCCCCATCCGCCAAACCCGTGCATGCCCCTGCCATAGACGTATACCCCTCTGCTGTACCCTACTCCTCCCCCCACTCCTCAGGCGCCTGTGACCATCCCCGAGGTGGAGGAGCTGGTGGGTTCAGCCCGGGAGGCAGCAGCGGGGGCAGCAGCAGCAGGGGGGGGAGACGGTTGGCGGTTGCCGCTGCCTCCTCGGTTCGCCACACCACCTCACCGGGCTCTGGAGGAGGGGCGGGGGTCGCCGGTGACATGGGGGTAGCAGCCTGCGTCTGCGTATGCTGCTTGTGGTAGAGTGGATCGCGGGGGGTAGCGGGGGCAGCAGCAGAGGGAGACGGCGGCTGCTGCTGCGGGGATTGCGGGGGGGGGATCAAAGACCATACCAAACCATAGGAGACTACAAGTTAGGGCAAAGCAATGGGGGTAGGAGTTGGCGGGGGGGCGGAGGTGATGGGTGGATGAGTGGGTTAAGAAGGCTGGCCGCGAGTAGGAAGTTCGTGGAACGTCGGAAGGTTGGATGATCCCCCTGGTGGCGAATGGGGTGCGCGCGAGTGGGTGCGCGGGAGCTGGTACGGGATCGGAGTGATGAGGGCGGGCGTATGAGAGGGCGTGTGGGGGGATTCAGGGTGCGTGCGGAGGAAGGCGAGCTGGTCCGCGCCCGAGCATGTTTATGCCGCGAGCAAGGACGTTCTGGATATGCCCGGGTATTGCCGGTGTATGCTGGATGGTATGGTGCTATAAGACGATGCTGGGTTAATGCTGGGGTTGAGCTCATGAGATGAGGCTGTGTGGAGAGAAGGTGCGCTTGGGTTCTATTCATCTATTGTATGCGGCGCTAACCCTGCGCTAATATCCAATCATGGTGGAGTGAATCCGATGTGCATGTTCCATGGATATCGGATTCTGCAACATAATCCGATATACATCAATGTACGGAACATAAAGTACATCTTGCAGCCACTGCTGTACACAATGAAGCAGTACGACACGCACATGCACGGGATGGGTTTTTGCAATGCGAGACACCGGGGGCCCCGGGTACCGAAAAGTGCGCCCCCACACACGCACCCCAGTCAACAGGCTCCTCCCCATCAACTTCCTTCTACTCGCCCTAACGTGCACACCCGCGGCGTCGTACAAAAGCGGTACACCTTCTCCTCAACAGCCATTGCCGTACATCCCACTGTATGATTGGATATAACTGCAAGTCACCATGGCCACAGCTCACAGGGGTATTAGCAGTAATCATTTAGGAATGCCGTACAACAAGCATATCACATGCGGCGCAAGTAGCCTGACGTAGCCAAGCAACAATACGATAGCCAACGTAAGCAGCAGCGATCACCCAACAACAGAGCGCGGGCAGAGCCCTTTCCATGTTCGGCTTTCATAACCGTGACCATGCAATGCAGTCTCCGCATAAGGACATACCGGTAAGCGGTTTAAAGTTACAACTAACACGCATCAATATCAGATTCCGGCTACAACAAGCCAACAAATCTCAACGTAGCATTAGCTTCCTTAGCTGCGCACGGCATCAAATGACGCACCGTCTTCCTACGTTGCGGGGGCCAGGAAGGAGGAAAGCCGTACGACCCTCCTTAGAACGCATGTATAAATTGATCCTCATGCGTTAACTGTACGATGGGAACTAACCATATACCGTACAGCCGGGAACTAACCATGCAACTGACGCACTGCATACCACCGCATGCTCCTTCTACAGGCACCCCCAAAGCAGCAGTTATACTCCATGCTTTGCTTTGCATGCCCCTCAATGCTCTCACCCCGCAAGCTCAAAGCAGCATACGCAAATCAAAGTACGGCTACGAGTCGCGTTATGACTTCTGAAAGCTTCAAAAGCACATGGAGACATGGTCAACTGACACATTGGCAAAACACACACACGCACACACGCACTGCACATCTTTCCTGACACTCCTCCGCATGGCTTCCTTCGGATGGCTCTTCTTGAGTTCTCATTCAGTTGTGTTCATGTATTTACTCATCCCCCGATCCCGCACTCTTAACCCGAAAGCGAGGCGTTGCACCGTACAAGTAATCGTACGACACCCCACCCACGCCTGCTCCCAACAGGCCCACTTGTAAACCACCTAACCGTCACACATCACCCTTCCGCCACGCCACTAGAAGGTCCCCTTAACGCTGCCGCTCCTCTTCCTTGTTCCACCTTGCCTCATACCGCCCGCCGCATTCCCTGTAGCAGCTGGCGTTGTCCCGCCGCCCATCGTTAAATATGTCGGCGCCTCGGAATGGAAGCAAAGCGCTCCTTGCCCCCCGCGCTGCTGCTGCTACTGCTGCCGCTGCCCGGCCGCAAAGCCCCGCCTGCTCCCCCGGCTGATAGGGACCCGCCTCGAACTACTGAGGGGCCGCTGCCGATAGCATGCGGTGCGCTGATGCCAGCCGCTTGCTCTCGCTCCAGCTCTTCCATAACGCTGTCCAGGAAGAAATGCAGGAACTCGTTCGTGACTTCGGGGTAATCACGCATCAGCCGGTTGCGCCCCTCGACATGACGACGGTCATGGTCGATAGTCGCGTTGAGCTCCTCGATCTGGAGACAGGAAAGGCGGGGAGGAGAGGGTTACAGTTTGCAGTAATGGTAGCCGGACGTTGTGTTGGGGGTTTGTCGCGTGGGCCAATTGCGCCTAATCATGTGTTTGGCAGCGACAAACAGGTAACGATGAAGCATAGAAGTGTGCTCAAAGGCTCTTACTGCCGTCTCCGTATGTAATGCAATGAAAGTAAGGAGCAAATGGTATACAGAACACAAGAAGCTAATGACATGCAACGACCGTGTAACTAAGAAATGCATATTCCGATCTACCAAGTGCAACAACGTCTCCATTAAACTCACAATACCGTCAAGCTCCATAATAAATGCCTGCATGTCACTCCCTTGGCTCCGCCTCAAAGATGCCACAATGCGGTCGAGTTGGTGGGTTAATTTCTCTGGGTGCTGCTTAAAGTAACTTGACAGTTCTGACTGCGCCCAATCGCTATCCCAAGCGGGCTGGGTTACCGGCGCTTCCGAAGCTATTGACGCTCGGCTACTCAAGGCCGTCGAGGCTCTCCTAATGCCCCTCTGCATTCTTCGCCTCAAACCTTAATGCACTTCCAATGTAACCCTGCAAAAACTAAAAGAAACCTGACAGATCCGTAAATTCCGGGTTCCGCTGCTTAACGTTCCTGCTAATGTCAAGTCCAAGCGACCATTTAGCTATTGAAATACATCCAACGGTGTAAGCGGGTACTCGTAGTTGCGCGTATGGCTGAAAATAAGGGTGCACTTCGGAGGAAGCCGTGCAACTATTGTTGTACAAGACTAAACTTGCGCAAGGAGATGTACCCAACTGGTAAATGACGCTGTTTGACAACGACGTTCCACTCCAACTTTACATGGCGCGTGTTCTGGATGGTCCTTAGCGACCTGCTGTTCAACAGCAAGACGACGTCCCACGGGTCAAAGCTCAGCGCTAGAAGTCCCAACACGCAGCCAACAACTGATTCGTCAACTCCTGCCACTACAACAGGCTTTCCCATCCACAACTCTTAACAATACCCGACATCCAGCCACACGGCTGCCCAGTAAGGCATCTAACCCTATGACGCGTACTAATACCTGCTGCTGCGTTTGCTTGCCGCCCCCAACTACCTCGCCCTCAGGCCCCCGGGTCACCGGACTCCCCTCTGCCTTCACCCTCCCCTCCCGCCGCATCCGTTCGCATCAACAACACCTCCTCCCTCACGACCCCTCCTCTCCTCCCACCGCCTTGTGTGCCTTCTCGTCCACCTTGCCCGCCATCTCCTGGATCCGGCCGCCGCCCAGGTGGCCACCCACCTGCGACGGGAAGGATAGATAGGGGTGTATGTCTGTATGTATGCAGGGGAAAATTGTGGATGTTATGAGGTTATCATGGTGACCTCGGATTCGCTCTGCAAATCCTTCACTATGTGACGGGTTATGACGGTTCGGAAGCCCGGCTGCAGCTGTTTACGACAAGCGCAAGGATAGTGCTCTGCTTGGAGCGATGTATGTGAGCGTGTAAATGCATGTCAATGAGCGGCCGTGGTTAACAGTCATGTATCTGCAATACATCTGCAACAACAACATCTGCAATATCTGGTGCCGCTGCAGCCGACTGAGTTGTGCCCCGTTCGAGGCTATCGCCGCAACGCGACGGCGTGACAACCGCCATTACTGCGTGCGTCAACAAGCACACCCATGACTATGACGTTTAGACCCGGCGCTAAGCCGAACATCCGTGAACACTTCGTGGATACTCGCACGTCATCATTTACTCACCCTGACGCGCTGTTGGAGTGCATGAGGTGCGAGCCGATAGCGTTCGCCAAGGCGTTATTCAGTGGCAGCAGGGCAAGGTGAAAGATGGAAGTTAGCCACAAACGAGGACAAGGATCTCAAGTTGTTGGTGCGTAGGACGGAGCGACGGAGCCAGCAGGTTCGGCCCGACGACCTCACCTCCATGGAATCGCACTCGTTAAAGTTCTTGCCAAACAGCTTCTGCATTGGAGGAGCGAGGAACAAGGACGGGCAGCGGATGTAAACCAGGAAGCAGAATGCCTTGATTTGGCTCCGTAAAGAGAGCCGGCGCTTGCGAGAGTGCGCAGCAGCGACAAACAACGGTGAGACCCATGGGTCAACAGCTTTAATACCGGGCCGCGCTCATTACAGCTGCCCGCAAATTAGCGCACAGCCTTTTTTTGGCTAACTAGGATGCAGATCAAAATTGCAGTGATTGCCAGCGGACGCTATTTATCAGTTTCGTGACCCCACCTGTGCCATTTCGTTACGCTCCTCGTCGGTCGGCATGGTTGCTGTCTGTCTAGCTTTTTCGCTGAACTGGTAGGAAAGGTAGCAATAAGCCTTTAATGTAACGTCCTCTCGTATCGGTTGTGTGCGGTGCACGTATTGGGATTGTGACAGGATGTTGACTCTTTGTACCCACAATGCCGTGAAGCCCTAACTCGCTCCAGGGGAGTGACTGGCTGGCTTGGTCGACGTAACCGTTGACGTAACCACGAAAGCCTACAACCTGAGGCGGTTATCGCACGCTGTTTTAGGCATACCTGCTTATTGCTATGTTTACTTACATATCTCCCTACCTATTGCCAATACGACTCAGTCATAGGCGCAGGCTTGATGATTAGCATCCCTTGCCGGTTGGGGTACAGCATCACATTCCAAACCCGCATGCCCTTGCCATTTTGCATTCTGCAACCCGCTTAGCACGCTGTCCTCTGATCGCAATCAGGACAGTGCAGCGGTTAACTACGCTTAGATAGATAGCAGACAGACAGTCGCTGCGTGCGTACTGGTACATAGCTGGCATGCCCATTTAACCCGATTGCTCTGCAGCAGCGTAGGATTCCGGATCTGCTCGATCGCCTGCTGCTCCGTCCGCAGCTTTGGCAACGGAACGTAAGACGGGAATCTACCGGTATGCGCTTGAGCTTCATTACACAGAAGACAGTTTACAACATGGAATCTGGATCAGCAGATCTGGTCATCAAACAGGTCTTATTATCGCTGCGGTCCTTTCCTGATTTGTATACTTTGCCCCTTGCATGCTAGCGCAATGCAGATCAGGAACGTCCAACGGGTCCCAAGCCGTCTATATGCAGGTACGTGTCCCATCCACCAGGTGACGGGAAACAACAAGTCGCAACATCTGCGCTCAGTAATTGGTATCATCAGTTCAAGTCAACACGCCGCAAACAATGGAAAACACGCAAGTATAACCCGAACGTTATTCAATTTCCCGGTTGCAACTGTTGATCGAAACAGTCAACCGTCAACAGTCACTCATCACATCATATCCCGCGTCGACAACTACCCCATGCCCCACGCCAGCCGACCTCCAGGCAAGTAAGCAACCTGAGCAACCTCATCAACAACGCATGTCCTGCAACTCACCCTGCCCCTCTCATGCCACAAAGCTGTTGTTCTTATTTACCCCCCTGCAGCCAGCTAGCTAGCCCCGAAACCACAACGGCCCAGCCTCGCTCACCAGGCAGCCTACCGGTATACTGTTTGCTTGCAGGCGCCCAGCCCTTCCCCGCCCCTTGTAAGTAAGGTACCAAAGCTGCGGACGACTCTTCCATCATCGGGCGCCCCCATTACGGTACTTCTCGCGCTCCAACCAGCAGCTCGGGTCTTGCGCCCCAACCAGCAGCGGCGGCAGCAGCAGCTCCTCCTCCTCCTCACGTTTGCTTCTCCCCTCCCACCGCCTTGTGCGCCGCCTCGTCTATCTTGCCCGCCATCTCCGCAATGCGCCCTCCGCCCAGGTGCTGTCCCACCTGAGGATGTGGAGATGCGTGTTGGGGTTATTGGGGCAGGGGAGAGGCCGTTTGCATTATTGATGCGGGGTTCCTAGGGGCTGCTGGGCTTGGAGCGGATAGGATTAGGACGACGTTGAGGCAGCAGAGGTAACAGGCAGACGGAGTGCAGGGGAGTGCAAAGTGCGCGTTCGTGCATGCACGACATGACTCGGGCAAGAACGCTTCACCAGCGCAACCTCTAATTGCAATCCATCAATCGACTCGACCCTTAAATCTCTGATTTAAGCTGCTAAATCGTTTCCCGCCAAGAGAAGTGCTAAGCCCTGTAAGCTCGCGCTTGGGCCCGCGGCGGCCTGCGGCTTGTGACTCATCGCTTACTCACCTTGACGCGCTGTTAACAAGGTTAAGACAGCGGTTCGCCGCGCAGTTGTTTGCAAGCAACGAAACAATAATTGTAAGTCACGGATTACAAGCGAGAAAGCAGCAGCGATGCAACGAGCGCTGGCAAGTGCGACGCCTGCAAGGCCTGACAAGACCTTACCTCCATGGAATCGCACTCATTGAAGTTCTTGCTAAACAGCTTCTGCATTAAGGGAAGAGAATATGTGCTTGGGGCAGCTTACAACAGGAAAAGGATGCTGCGCAACAGTGGAAGATTGAGAGCGACGAGCAAAACCAAGTTCGGACCCACGGGTCACTAGCTCCGACTCGCACGCGCGCGCTGCTCGTGTAGTTCGCGACATCCTTTCGGTGAAGCGCGGATGTCCAAAGGTCAAGCGTCAAAAGATCTCCAACCCACCTGGGCCATCTCGTTACGCTCCTCGTCTGTCGTCATGGCTGCTGACTTACTTCCTTGCTTGGGTTGCTGCAATAGAGGACTACTCTTTGCCTGTGCTTTGATAACGAGTATGTGCGCGGTAACAATTGTTTTGCGGAACCAGGGATGAAGGAGGAGTTGCCGATGTAATGACTCCTGCAGCCAACGGCCTAGAAGCTCCCGCTCCAGGGACAGGCCAGCCTCGCCGACACTCAAATCCCGAAAGCTCGCCAACGTGCGCATTCCGCGCAACCCTCGCCTGAACATTTCGTTAGTACACTCCATACATAGCTCGAACTGTATTCTGCTATCCCTTCTTAAGCACCCTTCTCAGTAGCAACACAATGTCGCAGGCTCAGGAGCCCACTGCCTCGCAGCAGCAGGAGCATTTGGTAAGCGACCCTGATCTTGATCTGCCGTCTTGTGCTGCATATGCTTACGCGCTCAGCCACTAGAATGCCCATGTCCGCTGGCTGCTTGCTCGCGACGCCCTGCTGACGCATCGCGGCTGTTGGCCTCTCGGGTGCTGCACCTGGCTCGTGAACCTCCTGTTGCTTTCGTATCTTTTAATTATCGTTATATGGGTTGTGACTAGGTGTCTCGGAGGATTAGGCAAGGAGCAGTCGGGCGTGTCGGGGAGCCGTCCAAGGCTGACGAGGCTCCTAGCCTCTCCCGCACACGTTCAAGCCTTGACTTGGGCATTACTGCAAGGCTGTTACAATCTCCTCGTCGGAACTAATGACACTGCTTGCTTGAGATGCTCGCCCAGGCGATCGATACGAGCGCCCGAAAAGTTACTTGCTTCCTCGCTCTTTCACCCTCTAACCACGCTAACCTTCCCTCTCCTGCCTGCTGCCCCCTTTTACGCAAACCTTCCTCTTCTCTTTCCTGCCTGCCCCAGTCCCAGCCCACGGACCTTCCCAAGGTGCTGGGTGGCGGCAACATGGACCCCACCAACCCCATGGCGGGACTGGAGAACCCGGAGGCGGAGAGCAAGGCGCAGGAGATGGGTAAGTGGCCGCTGGACTGCCTTGGGAAATGTGCTTATCCGGGCGGACGGGCTGGGCTGGGCGGACTTAGTTGTGTGCGGAGGGCTGGAAGGGTTGGCTGCATGCATGTGGGTGTGATGCGGTTGTGCCTGCTTGTGTACTCCGTTGTTTGCATTTTACGCACATCCAGTTGTTCGTGGGAGTGTCGTGCCGGTGCCGTACTATAACTGCGAGCTGAAGCTTAGTTGCGCGAACTCGCGGGAAGCCAAGGTTTGATGAAAAGCGACTTCCTGCGTTTAAGCATACCGGTATTGAATGCAAGCTTGCATTCGCGGCTTCTATGTTGACTGCTCGTCTTCCATGCCACTATCCTGGTTATGTACGGCTCCACAGGTGAGAAGATTCCCAGCCAGGGCCCGCCGCCCGAGCTGAGCACCGAGTCTGAGACGGGCAACGTGCCCGCCAGCGGCACCGAGGGAGCCGGAGGCGGTGGCTCGCAGCAGGAGGCGGGAGCGACCGCCGGCTCGCAGCAGACTCCTGGATCCCAGGCATAGAGCGGAAACTAAGAAGCTGAGGCTGAACGAGGTGTCAGCTGTTGTGGTGCAGCTGGAATTAACTGGTTCCACGCGGGTAGTTGCTTAGGCTTCGGGCCTTTGGTCGTACCTGGAGGCATTCATGAGAATGGACGCAGTTTATAATGCAATGCAGATGTTGTTGTTTCTGCGTAGTTGAGCATATTGCATGCTGTCGAGGGACGAGCTGCAGGAATTGTAGTTGTAACTTTGAATCCACATAGAATCCACAATCTTGTTCTTGGTCAATTCCTTACCACATCAGACCAGCCGATAGTACCAGTAACAACACACACATTTTAGCTGGAAGCAACAGCGAGAGCTGAAAGCGAGTTTAGGGCTTTTGGAGGAACGCATAAGCATGAGTGCCGAGCGCACAGACGGCGGTGCAGCACAGCGGAAACGGAGCGAGCGTGGAAGGAAAACACCTGATGCTGGCAATAGCGAGCAAATAGTTGACCTGGACCGCGAGCGTGAAGAATGCATGCGACGCAACCAGCAAAGACTTATGGAGTTGGGCCTGTTGCCAGCTCTTGAGTCATTACGCGCGTGTGCAGCATCTAATGCTGAGGCCAAACAGGCCGCTTCCAAGAAGCGGCGGTTGAATGAGGAGGAGAACCGAACCGCGGATGGCGAGGAACGCGTGCTTCGACGGTCCTTGCGTACAAAAGGCCAGGACCCAGACCTCCCTGCTCTTCTCGTACCCCTTTTCAAAAGGTATCCCTTTGCTTCATCAAACTGCGTAGGTTACGACCTTCTACCGATGTGAGACTGGATGTATAAACAAGTTGGTTCCTAAAATGCTGGTCCCTTGGAAATGCCCGCCCACATCCAATGAGACTTCACAACACTAACTACTCTATTGCAGGCCCGGAGCCGAGCAGCCGTACGGCGAGCCCGGCACGACAACACGGCCGTCAAAGCCCCGCCCTCAGCCGGCTCCGGGTGAAGGAGACGCCTCCAAGTTTGACTCTCATAACCTGCACAGGTGGGCCCTGTTCATAGACATGCAACATGCAGGGTTTCCTTAACAGCTCATGTTAACACTCGTGTTTTCCATCATGCCTCTCACCATGTATGGAAGTACGGCACTATGCGGCCCGTCCTTGCACGTTGAACCCGTAAATGAGGAACTGGCTCTAACCGGTATGCACGACGCACAGGCTGCGGACGATGTCGGACGAGGCCATGCAAAAGCGCATCCACAAGATCAGCAACACGCTCAAGCTGCAGTCGCTGGTACAGGTCCGTGGTGGATTGGGTCGGTTTAGGTCTGTTGAGCAATTGAACCTGTCGTGAGGGAGCTGCAACATAGGGCATGGTGCGAACGGGATAAGCATAGCTTGCAGGCAACACCTGTGAACAACACGGCAGCCTGGTTTACTGAGCGCATGCTAAATATAGCATGGGCAAAAGCTAATCCACCCGCTCCTGGCCCATACCTGTGTCCGTTTTACCTGTTTTCTCGCAGCTCCTGCGGCAATTCGGCCGGGATGAACTGGCGGAGGAGGCGCAAGCGGCCCTGGACGCACGGTTGGCAAATGTGTGAGCTAGTGACCCAAGGGTCGGCACATTAGACGAAACCCAATCCTCGTGTAGTTCACGCGCGTGATCTTCACTGTTGGTCTGAAGCCAGTGCTTCAAGCACCGATGAACCCATATGAACTCAATAATAGAGGTCCGGGCTGCTGTGAGGGCAGCGTATGGTGATGATTTAGGCTATCATGTGTGACATGTCAACACGTGATCTGCGGCTAGATAGCGTCGCATACTTAATACCTTAGGTACACGCGTACACCACACATATTTCTGTGACTGCATGTTGCGACGAGGACAAGAAGTAGACCGTGCAAGGAGGACCAATCTTCAGGGCTGGGAGCATGCCCTGGCTGGCGGTATCGTGTAAGGGCATCAGCGTTGCAGGTTTCGGGCCACACCATGACCACACCAATATGCACGTCAATGCAAACTCACAACCGGTCAGCAGCAAGCCAACCAACACCAGGCGGCTACAGGGGCGTTCTTTAGCACTCTTGGTAACTTCAACGCAGCAAACACCTGCACTCCAATGCGCCACAACCCGTGCTGCAGCCGCTCATCCTACAACCTGCATCCCTGCGCTCATCCCTTACTCTGTTTACATGCACCCACTGTAATAAAGTGCCTGCCACCTGCCTGCCCATGCGCTTATGCACGCCATTCGAACCCCCCCTTGCTGTACTACCCTGCTGTGGGGCTGCCACTCCTACGGCGGCCCAAACCGCCTCGCGAGGTAGTTCACGGAGAAGCGGTCCGCCCAGGGAGCCGCCGCGGCCCACACCGGCCCCAGCCGCTCCCGCACCGTTGCATCCGCCTGCAGCTGCGACACCAGGCTGCGGTGCTCGCTGCATGCGCCCGAGGGCGAGGAGAGGCAGCAGGCGGACAGGCTGTGCACCCAGGCCTTGGGGTTCTTGCTGCTGCGGAAGTGCCACCTGGTGGAGCACAACAGGCAGTGTAGGGGGAAAACCCTTGTTGATGAAGGGGAAAGACTACCGGTATTGTTGCGGCATTGCAAGCTTCCTAAACCCTGCTTTCCTTCTCCGCTCCCAACAACAGCGCCCCCCCTCTTCCCCCCAACCCAACTGAACTTTCGTGGCCATCTAACTCCAGAACACATACAGCTCGTTGCAAGTAAAACCCCAGTACGGTAAACTGCTAGTCACCCCCACCCCAACCCAACCCACATGGCGGACCGCAGCATGTCCTCCGCGTCCTCCGGCGCCGCCGAAGCCGACACGTCCACCCCGGCCGCCTGCAGCGCCGCCTGCACCTCGGGCCGACCTGTTAGCTGCGAGATGACGTCAGACACGTGGAAATCCACTGCGGACAGAGGCACGTCGGAGCGGCGCAGCGGCCCCACGCGGCCTGCCTCGCTCAGTTGCAGCGGGACGGGAACTGGGGTGGGCGGGACGTGGCATATGTGGCATGGGGCGGGTGGTGGGTGGGGTGAGGATATTGGAAGCAGGGAGTGAGGGATGGGGGATGAAGGAAGGGAGGGAGGCGAGGCGAAGGCGGGTATAGACGAAACGGTGAGAAGGAGGAGTTGCTTGAGGACGGCTTGGAGTACTAGCTAGGAAAGGGTTTTGCGTACGGGTGCCGTACCTTGCTCGTACAGGTCGCAAAGGTAGGCCAGCCAGGGACTGAGTCCTTCCTCCCCGCCCCCATAGCCGCCACCATACCCGCTCCTCTCAACCGCACCCGCTGCGTTAGCCGTCAGCCCATTCGCAATAAACCACACGGGCGTCACCACCCCCGAAGCCTCATCATGCGGCCGCTGCCACTGAGAATGCCCAGGCCAGTCCGCACCCCCCTTTGCAGACGTCGCCCCACTCCCGTCATGAGCACCAGAGCTTGCAACACCTCCTAGCCCCCATGCTACGCCTCCTTTTCTCCCTCCTCCTCCCCCTGCTGATGCTGCAGTGTGGCTACCGTACAGCTGTGTTGGCTGCTGTGGCGCCTGCGTCGGCCGCGTCCACGAAGAGCCCCCGGTTGTCGCTGCAGCTGCCAGCCGGGCCAGCGCCCGCTGCTCCCCCTGCTGCTCCGCTAGCAGCTGTGAGGCCGGCATGAAGGCAGCGCAGCTGGCAGGGGCGTCCTCAGCCTGCAGGGGCAGGCGACAGGTGAGGGCGCTTTGCTTGACTTTAAGTTTTCGGGAATGGGCGTACGTCATTAGCTTGACAAGCTTCTCGGAGGAAACTGTTAGTCTTTGTTACTCGAGGTGTTATTCGAGGTTGCATGGCGGTTTAGGTTTGTTGTCGTACCTGCAGGCGAACAGCAAAGTACGCATCCGAGGCGTGCTGTGACCGGTCCCGCTGTGACGGCTCGCTGCTTGCTGCCGTCGCAGCACACGTGACCGTTCCAACACCAGCCCTTGCGGCTGTCGCTGCGGCTGCGGTTTCGTCGGCGCCGTACCAACTGAAATCGCAACCGACCGCAGCGCCCGAACCACCTTCAACGCCCCTGTCAGGAGCGCAAGCAGGCGCCCTGAGATCCATTGCCCCAGGCATTTCCCTGCCGAGACCAACCGCGTCTCCCCCCTGGGCCGCCTCAGCGCCCGCTTGTCCCGCCTTGACGAGATTCTCCTTGCCGTGACCCTTGCCCGTGTCTACTTGCCCCCCTGAGGCCTCGGTAACCGTATGACGCTGCCCTGCTGGGGAGCCAGCGGGCGGCCTGGAGGAGGCCGGAATGGGGTTGCCGTCGGAACCCACAGGGGGCTTGCGAGGTGAGGCGATTCCCCCGGCGCGGCCCTCCGCAGGCGATTGGGCGGACGGCAACCCGTGCAGTGGTGGCGGGGCAGCTGCGAGAGGGCGGGAGGGCCAAGTGCATGGGGTGCGGCTTGTAGCTTGTGACCGAGGAGCGCGGAAGCGCGCCCTGAGACCTTGACAGGCATGTCAGGCTGCTCCTCACCAGCTACGTCCCTAGCAAAGACCCTTCCTGCTGGCAGAGGCTCCCGTCGCCCGGTCTGGGTTCCTTTTCCATCCCATCCCGGGCCCTGTCCATGCAACCCACTATAACCCTCACCAGGTCACCCCCCAGATCCAACTCACCGGCTGCTCCTCTAAACCTAGCCGCCCAGTAGCCCGCGAAGCCCCGCAACATGCGCACGTCGCATGCCATGCCGCCATACCCCGCCCGCATCACCAGGCACTTCACCAGGCAGCCCTCAGCCGGGGGCAAACCCAGCTCGTCCACCTCAGCCAACGTGGCAGGCCCAGAAGCGGCAGCAGCAGGAGCGCCAGCGCCCTCCGCGGCACCACCGCCGTCCCATGGGTCGGGCAGGCCGTCCCGCACTTGCACCATGGCCAGCTGGTAAACGACACGCAGCAGCGCGCTGACGTGAGAGGCGCCCAGGTTGTAGCCCTTGGGCTGTAGGGCGGCAAGAGGTGGCATGTTGGGACTTTGGGAGGGGTGCGTCATCAACGCCATAGGTTGCATGGACCCACATACCGACATGTCAAGAAGGAGGAGGACAAGAGAAAGCAGGGCACGCTGCTACCACAGTAACCCCCTTCCCCTCCCCTTTACTATGCCCTAACCTGGGGCTTCATTTGGTACTGTGTGGTCTTTGACCCCCCTTCCTTGCTTCCCAGTAACCCCGCCCACCTCCGCTGCCATCAGCCACACCACCAGCGGCAGCCCGGGGTGCAGTATCGCGTCCTCCACACACACCACCGACAGCCGCCGCAGCAACTGACTCGCGCCCGAACCCCCGGCTCCTCCTCCTCCGCCGCCGCCACCGCCACGCCCTGCTCCTCCACCACCACCGCCGCCGCCGCCACGGCCTGCTCCACCACCTCCACTGCCTCCTCCTCCGCTGCCGCCTTCCTCCTTGGCAAGGTGCAGCGCCGCCCGTACCGCACAGCCGCCGCGCCCCAGCCGTACCGCCTTCTGGAGCCCGGACTTGAGCGCGGAGGGGCCGCCGCGCCAGCGACCCTCGGGGGGCAGGGAGTTGCTGGGCAGGCGGGCTGAGGAAGAGGCGGATGGGAAGAGGGTGGAGGGGCGCAGATTACCTCTATCCTTCCATGATGGAACCCTGGGAGCATGGGAATCGGCAGCGCATGGGGTTGTCCTTTGACGCGCCCGTGTGCTTTCCCAACCCATTGCGCCGGCTTTTCCACACAACCCGTTTCGCACACCTCCCACCTGCGGACCAGCTGACCTCTCCACCGTCCCCCGGCGGCACATTGGTCATGAGGCACAGCGTCTCCTTGCCGCCGCCCTCTCCCAGCAGTCCCGCACCACCAGCACCACCACCACCAGCACCACCACCACCGCCGCCTCCCCTTCCGCCCACCGTCACCGTGGCTGTCCAGCAGCTGCTGCTGGCCAGCTGCTGCTGCGCAGGGGTGGCACAACCTGCAGCGAAGCGGGGAGGGTGTAAAATGGACGAGCAGCGGGCTGGGAATGTTGCAACTGGCACAAGAGTTACGGAAGAGGAGCCAAACGTCATTGGGCTAGGGAGTGCCAGGTGGGGTCCAGTCGTAATCATGCTTCGCCCGCTTCCATACCGCCTCCCGTCATCGCCCCTATCATGCCCTTCCCTCCCGCCATTGCGATACAAGTGCGGCAACTACCGGGCACGCACGCACCCTTGGCCCAGCAGTGCCCCCGCCAGCAGCCCTCCGGTGTTCGCTCCAGGAAGAAGGTTTGGCAGCGGGCGGCGGCTCGCAGCTGGCTCTGCGGAGTGCAGGGGTGGAGGGATGAGGAAAGGGACGTTGGGCTTGAGGGAGCGAGGCCCGCAGGAGGCCCAGAAGCGGACCCAGAGGTCGAAGCGAAATCCCTAGGCTACATGCACCATGGTAGGGCCGCGAAGCACCTTACCTGGCGCATGAGGTCAAAGGCACAGCGCCCTGCTGTTTGGCTGCATGTGGGGCCCTGGCTTGCGGCCGGCTGGAGGCTTGGGGCTGGTTGGAGGCGGCGCGTCTGTGTCTCGCACGCCTCTAGGTGCACGGGGGCCACCTGGGGCGTGGGGCGCTCCGCAGCTAGGGCTGTGGAGGCCCCTGCGATACCCTCCTTGGGTCTGCTTGCCGGCTGAATGGGATGAGGTGCAGGCTGGTATGCTTGAGGCGTCTCCTTTGGTGCCTCCGCCTGTGGCTGAGACTGTGGCCGAGCGGGAGGCTTGGATGCGGTTGGTGCGTCATGTGGCTGTGGCTGTGCGTGGGTCTGAGGCGTGTGCGATGGCGAAGGCGAGGGTACTTTGTGCGCAGGTGAAGCTGCTGGGCCGCGCTGCTGCTGCTTTGGATGCGGCTGCTGCGTGGTTGGCGGTTGTGGCGGTGGCGGTGAAGCCAGGCAGACGCTGACATGTGCGTCGGCGAAGTTTAAGGGTATTGTGCGCTGGCATATGGGGCAGGTAGTGTAAGCGCCCTGCATTTAGCGGGGCGGGATGGTGGATTGGGATGTTGACGTGGCCCCTTGAGGCGATGGCGTTTGGCAAAATCCCATCCTTGTCGCCCTAACCTTGCTGGCGACTGGAGTCGTCTTCGAGTTTCCTCTGCCCGTGCTGCTGCCTTTAGCTCTAGAAGTGAGAACCTCGAACACGTTTCGCATGGGGCCTACTTCCTTCCCATCTCGACATTTAAGACTTCAATATCGCTGCTTTAACAGTCGGTAGCTCGTAGCTTCTAAGTGTTTTCTAAATTGGCTATGTTCAATACTTTTTATGAAAGTGCTATATGCTCGTGGGTGGAAGATATGTCTCGCGATTGCCAAGATCCGGATTTTGCGGGTATGACAGCTCCTTGTGCTTTCCAGCAATCCCTACGCAGCAGCTTCTTTTGTTTTACAGCACGTTAGTTATGGACGACATAGAGTCGTTTATGTGACACCCTTCAGTCGTCAGTCTTGCCCCTTGCATATGACCAGGACCTGACTCATGTCTAACCTGCGTGGAAACACGCCTTCAGCTCAACCGGCAACGGACACATACAACCCTGACAATGATCCCCATCGACTCCTTAAGCTATCACATAGCCTCCGGTATCAGCTAGCGCAGCCGCTTCGGAGACATGACATCCAACAGGTACTTACAGCATAGGTCGAGTTAGCGTCCCCACAGCCACAACCACCCCAGCCTCCATCGTGTCCACAGCCGTATCTCGCTTGTAAGCGCAGAATCCTTCCCTGCCCGCACCTGGCGTAGGATATCCCCATGGCCCGCACGGAGGGTAGGTGATGTTCACCTAACGACTGCCGTTACATAGCCGTGTGCTGCCTAGCATTCTGGGGCTGTTGTTTATACTCCCAACACTGTCAAACGCCCCACCAACCCGCGTCACTTCTTGCAATTCCCCGCACCCAACAGGGCCCGCCAGCCGCTATCCCCGCAGGCGTCACGGCCACATCCGCCTCAATCCCATCATTCCCCCCAGCAGCAGCAGCAACCTCAGCAGTCGCAGCCACCACCTCTGCAGGGCCCAGGCACCCGCAGCGGACCTTACAGCGGCTTCGCTTCCAAGGACTGGTTGCAGGCAAGCGGTGACAGCGAATAAAAGCTTATGCATGCTGGTTAGCACCACACAGCAACCGCCCTACTACCGTTAGCTTCATATGCACGCCTTGACTACCTTCCTAAGCTCTCCTGTCGCGGGGCCTGTGTCCCCTAGCAGCCGCCTGCCACCTGCCTCAACCCACATCCCTCACCTCAACCCGCACCCCGACGCCCATGCCTTCCCGTCGAGCCCCAGTCTGAGGTACGGCAGGACGTGGATTCCCTGCGTCGCCACGTGGACGAGCACGCCAGCAAGAGGGAGCAGCGCGCCTTTGAGCTGGAGCGAGCCGCGCTGCAGGCGGAGATTGCACACGTAAGCGGCTGGGGTGTGTGGCCTGTGGGCCCTACCTCGCTCCTGACCTGGGTATCGCAGGGGATTAACAGGGATACATATTCCGCATTAGGCTGGATTTTAGGGGAACGGGCTGATGCAAGGAGAACTTGCAAGGCAGCAACTCGCATGCCCTGGCAACTGCATGAAAAGCGCAGGCAGGTGTAGGACCGGCGGTGCAACACATGAGGAGCCCCCATGTGCCCTCATGTCGCCGCGTGTAGACAAGTCTGGCCTGGTAGAGTCCTAGCAGCGGCAGCAGCAGCTAATATATTGTGTCACCATGTTGTGCCTCCCTCTTTCCACCATGTGTACGGCACGGTACGGTACGGCAGCTGCGCAGTCGGCTAGCGGCAAGCGAGGAGAGGGCGGTGAAGCTGGAGATGATGCTGCCCAACGAGAACGGAGAGTTCCGGCGACTGCGAGCGGAGGTGGAGGAGCTGGAGCGGGTGCGTGCATGGGTTGCGCGTTTGGGGGGCTTGTTTGGGGTGTTGCTTGCTCGGAATGCCTTGACTGTGCGGCCTCGTGGAGAGGGTGCGTGCATGCGTGCTGCGTGGAGTGCGTGGGGTACACGGCTGTGTGTTTGCACGATGTATTTGCGGCCTCGGGCGAGTGTGACACCTCGCGGCTGGAACCGGGGAAGGGAGGAGCCTACAGGCGCTGGGGCGGGTCTGGTGTGACCGGGTGGCTCGCGTTAATCAGCCCCTTGCCCGTTGCCTTGCTGCCCGGGACTCTGTTTGTCTTACTGAAACAGCCGCTTCAAGGTACCTATGCACATGTGACGTGCATGCCGTACATCAGTAAATGTCTATCTTCCTCGCAGGAGGCGGACCAGTTCAGCATGCTGTACGAGCGGCATGCGGCAGCCACCAAGAGCGCGCTGGCAGGCTACCGACAGGCGCTAGGTGCGGTGCTGGGGGTGGTCGGGTCGCTTACGGGGACAACGGACTGGATGTGGAAGCCCTAGGACTATAGCTGCTCCTGGGCTTTATTAGCTATTCCGGGTGTTAACCCGTTTGCAACTAGCCGTGGTGTCCATGCGGCTCTCGTCTTTTATCCGTGCGCAAGAGAAGCGCATTTCTGGGCTCAAATCGTACACCCGGTGCACGTTGCGCGCCTCGGAATGACACGTGTCCCCCCCTTCCACGACTTCCCAATCCATGCAACTCGCGCCCACAGCCGACATGGACGATATCGAGCAGGAGTTCACCCGCATCCAGCGGCTCGTGGACTCCCTTCCCGAGGCGACCGCAAGTGGCCGGCCCGTCAGCGAGGCCGCAGGGGCAGGCTACGCGAGCATGTATCCTGGTCTTGCCCATGCGTACTCTACCCAGGCGCCTTCCCGGCCTACCGCTGCTGCCCCGGGGGCACCGCCATCGTCGGCGGGGGGAACACCACCCCGACCGGGCGTGTGCTGCGGCTGCTTCCCTGTCAGGCGCCGGTGAGCCGTGCTGCCCTGCTGGTGCTGACTGCTGAGGTTTGTGAGAGACGACAGCCGCGCAGCCCGTAGATGGTGTACCGTTGAGACGCAGGGGTGCATGGTGTTTACCCCTCTGAGCTGCGAGATTGTTGTGCAGAAACATGCAACACTGTTTACTCATGTGTCCGGTGTCTTGCCCTGGGCGCCTGCAGACCAATCTCACTAGGGCCCGGGCAGGGCAAAACACGGCATGCTACTGGTGCATGCACTCCCTAGACAAAAAAGGAGGAATACAGGAATCCTAACAGTGCATGGGTGCAGCGGCGGTCACAGCTGTAAGACTTCGCAGTCCAGCATCGCCTCCCTGGACCCCAGTCAAGCTAGCCACACCCCATGACACCCTCACAACTCCCCTGCCTCTCCATCCTCCACCCATCCGCCCAGCTTTCCCACCTACCACTCGACCTGCCACAACCCTACCCAATCGCCTCCCACCGCGCCCCAATCGCTCCAAGCACACTCTCTCCTGCTGCTTCCCACTGCTGCTCTCCTCTTCCTCCTCCGTCCACACCACCCTACTGCGCGGCCGTTGTCGCCAACACGTTGTTGATCTCCCCCAACACGTTAATGCTGCGCCTGCCGCCCAGCGCCGCCGCCACCCCCTTCTCCGCCAGCGTCTTGAGCCGCCTCGTGCGCGTCACCAGCGCAGCCACCCGCGGCGCCACCTGCCCCGCCAGCTGCTGCCGCGCCTCCTGCTGCCGAGCCGTCACGTCGGCGGCGGCGCGCTGCAGTTTCGCCTCCGCACCCGCCTGGCGCTGCAAGCTGGCCTCAAGACGGTCCAGGTACCTGTGCGGCGGCAGTGTGTTGGTGAGGAAGTGCGGGTGAGTGATGGGAAGGAGAGAGGGAGAGCAGTAAAGGTGTATCCTACTCGTTGCTTCGTACGGAACCGTTAGACCGTTCGGTCCTTTACCGTTAGGCCGCCCTTCCGCTCACCCTCCCACTTCTCGGCTCAGCTTCCATACCACCCACCTCTGCGACGTGGCGATGAGCAGCAACTGTCGGAAGCGAGGCGAGGTGAGCTGCGACAGCACCCCCTGTACGGCAGCCGCCATAAGGCCCACCGAGCTCGCGTCTACGGAGCTCAGCAGCGCGCTGTTGTACGGCAGTGCGGTCGACAGCAGCTCGACGCCGCCACCTGCGCTGCTTAGCTCCGCCTTGCGCTGCACGGCATCCAGGGGTGTTGGGGAGGGTTGGGGAAAGCGCAGGTGTGACCCATGGGTCACGTGTGGACACGCTGAACATAAGAGGCAGAGGATTTGTGTGAGCACCGGAATAACCTAATGACTGCCATGCCAGCCACCATTCCGCACGCTAAAGCTCCTCCCTTCACCTATCCGCCACCCCACATGTAGTCTTCTCCTTTCCTTTTCCTTTGCCCCACCTGCAACAAGAAGGCCCTCAACTCCAGCAGGTCATCCATCAGACGCGAACGGTAGTCCCCGTCAGCCTCCAGCCGCGCCGCCGCCACCGCATCCGGCTCCATCGCCGCTGCCCCGCCGCCGCCGCCGCACCCCTCACCGGCGACGACACCGCTTGGCCCAGCCGCAGCGTCGGTCCCAAAGGCGTTGTTCGCAGCCGCATCAGCAGCCTCCGCAGCGCTCGCCTCTCCCGCCGCATCCACCTCGATATCCCAGTTGATCTCTATCCCTCCAGCCGCATTCGCTTCGGCAGCGTCGCCGCCGTCAGGCCGGGCACCCGTTCCTGCCATGTCTATGTCCCAGTTAATGCCACCCCCGCCGTCACCGGCACTGTCACCGCCACCCTCGCCGGGCGTCGCTGCGCCCCCAGCATCCGCCCCCTCCTCCGTTCCACCAAGGTCGAAATCCCAGTTGATTTCCACAGTACCGCCGTTACCACCACCACCGCCGCCGCTTCCATTGGCGCCGTCGCCTGCCCCTGCCGTACCGAGATCCAGATCCCAGTCTATCCCGACGCTTGTCGCCGCCGCCCCCTCCTCCGCATCACCCGCCTCCGCTGCCTCAGCCGAGGCCCCCTCCGCTTCGCGCGCCGCCGTGGAAGCGGCACTCGGCTCGGGCGGCTGCGTTCGCCCCTCCCGAACCTCAAACAACGTTGACAGCATGTTGGACGGCTCATACGACGCGTCCGCATCGGACGAAGCGGCCGCGTTGGCGGGGGTGGCAGCAGCTCCGCGTGATCCCCGCGCTGCGTGTGCGAAGCGCGCGAAGGCAGCGTAGTACTCCGCTGCTGCCTGCGTTGGGCACAGGTGTTCGCGCGATGGGTCCAAAAGAGGGCTTCTTAGCCCATCATGTTTGGCCCCGCTTCACGTTTGGCGCTCTACTAAGCGGCATAGGCCCCGTCTGACGGTCTCCCTCCCTTAGCCTTCCTATCCTCCTTCTCCGTCACTTCCATCTGCCGCCCTCACCTGCAGCTGCGGGTCGTGTAGCGCCTCCACCACGCCCCGCATAAGGCCCGGCAGCTCCGAAGCCAGCGAGCGCACCTCCTGCCGTACAGCTACCCCCTGGATGCCCAGCTTCTTGCACTCCTGGGTGTCGTGGGTTAGCGGGGTGCAGACAGGCTTTGTGGTAACAAACACGCGATGACAGGAGTCCTAGAGGCCGAGCATGGGCAAGGCAAACACAACAGCTGTACAGCGGAAAAAAGGGTTCGACATTAGCAGTCCACCCGTTGACACAGCCTTCTGCAACCCAGAAGTTAGGTAGGCTTCCCTGCGACCCCGTCACACCCTCCCAATCCTTCGGCCCTACCATGCCTTCATGCCCGTCCTCCGCTCCTGACAACACACCGTTGCTTGCTCTTGTCCTACTCAACAACACGCCGTACCTCCTTATACTTTGCAGCGCAGCCAGTGGCATTGCGCAGGTACTCCGCGTGCTTGCGCTCGCAGTCCTGCATCTGCTGCCCCAGCTTGGCAGCCTGGCGGCGCAGGTAGGGGATCTCGTAGTCCACGTTCTGCACCAGCGTCTGTGCGCACTCGCCTAGGTAGACGTCTGTGGTCACGATTGGATGGGCGGAACACATGGAAGCGGATGTGTTGTGAGGGAGAGGAATGGGCATGGGAATAAGAGGACTGGCCGGATGTAATGGAGCGAGAATGGGTTGTTAGGGTCCTAGTGTTACGGCCCAGATTCAAGACCTATCCACTTATCGACCAAGGACACACCAACACCAAAAAGGTTCGCCCTGGTCAACGCTGCCTACATTGCTTCTCGTAGGCCTTGACGATCTTATCCCACGTGGCAGCGGGGCCAGACAGGCCGCCAAACATGGTCCGCTCTGCCGTGCTCGCCAGGGCATCCCTAATCTCAACCGCTCGCAGGTAATCCAGAGGCGCATCGTGCCCGTCAGCGAGATTGCTCAAGACGCTAGCTGGGACTTCCTTAATTGCCTCCGCTGATTTAGCTTGGATAACTTGCAGTCGCTTGTGCCAATCCTTCGGGATCTTTTGTCGCGTCACCTGCCAGAGACCAGTTTGCCAAGGATTAATACTGATAAAGATCGACTTCAGGAGTCTGTGAATACCCTAATAACTACTGTATAGGGGGTCCATGCTCTAACTCACCAGCCATTCCGCAAGCTTTGCGTAGTTAATGTCTAATGGCAATGACGCTTCAGGCCTCTCTACACCCTCTCCTATAAGTCTTGCAATAGCTGGTTCGCTCATCTTGGTTGGCACGATGGCACCACCGCATGCGTTAGCAGTTTACTTGTAGGCACATAGGGCCGGGCGACACTTACTATGCTGGGAGGGTGCGTATATGCAGCGACGATTAGCTTTTAATCGCGGGTCAATCTCTCGGTCATCGTCAATCGTCAGATGCTCCATAACTGTACGACGCAACCACCATTACCCCTATCCAGGATACAGCGTGGCAAAGACTATCAGGCGGCACACCAGTAGGTATGCTTATTGTTGGCGCGCAGGCAGTCAGCCACACCTCAACCGTCATGAAGCGGTTGCCGGCACGAAAGGTTAAGCAAACCCAACCAACTCCCGCCTCCCATCTCCCACGCTTTCCACACACCCGCCACACCCGTTCACATCCAAACCACCTCGCTACCTCCATCGCTGCACTCGCCCTCACAACAACTCACCACCGCACCCACTCCCATTCCCATTCCCGCTCCTGCACCCAGCCCCGTCCCAGGCCCCTCCACGCTCGCCCCCATTCCTGCTCCTGGAATCGGCATGCCGCCCCTGCTGCCGCCGACGTCCCGCCCCAGCGACCTCGCCCGCTGCATCAGCTGCATCACCGCAAGCAGCGGCCACAACAGTAACGGCGGCTCTGGTGGGATGACGGAGCTCAGCTCATGGCTGGCAATGATGCCCCGCGGATCAAACCTGGCGAGGAGTGCATGTAAGGGCACGAAGGGGTGACGTATGACGGCATGAGAGGTGTTTCGCATGCGCCCCGATTGCGGTTGAGCGCAGGCATAAGATCCAGAAAAGGTAAAGGCCAAGAATCGAGTAAGTCGCTTTCAACAGAAGGGCTCACGGGCTGTTTGAGGATAGAAACCGTCGTTAGTCGTCTTGCTAGCGGTAATCCAGCCAACCACCTTCACGCACAGTCCTGCTACCCGTACTTCAGTCCCCATTCTCCCCAGGCCAGCCTTACCGGTAGATTGCAACCACCTCCAGCCGCTGCTCCTCACTCCAGGGAAGCCACGGCTGCGCCCTCGCCCGCCACCGCACCCGCAGCTGCCCGCCACCAAACCTGCTGCCGCCAGCGCCGCCGCCACTGCTGCTGCCTGCGCCGCTGCCGCCGTCGCGTGACTGAGAGCCGCCTCCGCCTCCGCTGCCGCCGCCACTACCTCGTTCGCTCTCAGTTCCTCCGGCTCCTCCTCCTCCTCCAACGCCGCCGCCAGCCACAGGTGTCCACATCCGAATGAGTTCCACAGTGGCTTCACGGTAGAGCAGTCGGGCCAGAGCTCGTATGAAGCTGTGAGGAGAAGTGGAAGAGACGTGGAAGAGTAAAGGCGAATTTGGAGGGTTGTGATAGGCCGTGTGATACGGTGAAGGCACGAAGGGATACCGGTACAAGGCGAGTGTGGTAAGACGTAAGAGAGAGCCGTAATCCCGGAAGGGATACCCGACGTCTGGTACGGCAGTACGTCTTGCTCCCTGTCGTACGGATTTAGTGAGTCAGCAGTTGCAAGCAAGGGAGTTCAAGGGCGCGCGTCCCACCTGTGCAGCAGCTGATACTGCTTCAAGCCATGCAGGGGCGGGGTCCAGGGGTTGTGGAAGGCAATGTCGGGCCGGTAGATGTCCCACTGGAGCGGCCGCTGCAGGAGCTGGGGAGGAGGAGGAGGAAAGGGGAAAGAAGGGAGGAAAAGCTAGAAAAGGGTTGAGGTGTCATGGGCGGAGCAAGTTGGAAAACCAGGAGCTGGGAGGAGGCATGCGTGGGGCGAGGTATGCGGTGAGATGGGACGTCAGCAACGCGGAGGTTGAGGAGGAGGCCAGGGCGGTGTTGGTCGAGGGCATTCGCCGCCAGCATTCGTCTTAAGCACACGCCTCGGTGCAAGGTGCATGGCGCGCATGGTCCTCAGCTTTACGACTTCCCCGGTTTCGGAGTTGCCAGTGGCCCTAGCATCACAGCCATCAGCGCTTCCCCACCTGCGGTAGGTCCTCTCGGAGTACACGGATAGCCGTCCCGAAGTTGAGCACATAGCTGCCGTACCCGCCCCCATCGTCACCGTTGTCTCCGCCTCCACCGCCGTCTCCACCTCTGCTGCCGATACGGCTGCCGCTGGAAACAGACGCAGGAGCGTCTTCCTGAGTCCGCTCGCTTGCAACCAGTAACCTTCCGGCCTCGAGTTCTTCCCCGTCTTCTTGTTCGCTGGCTTCTGGTTGTTTACGACTTAGGGTAGTTGCGGAGAGGACGCTTAAAGAAGAGTTCTTCGAATAGTCGTAGTCGGAGGCTTTGCCATGGCTTCGGAAAGTGTGTTGCGGTTGGGACGCGGCCCCACAATTTGACGACTGGAATTGAATTGCACACCTCGCTTGATAATCAGTCTCCCGGCCAAAAGGAGTAGAAGCCGAGGCTGCAGCTGCCTGGCTGGTTAAAGGCGCAAGCTGGTGCGGTCGGGAAGCTGCAGCAAGGTTGCAAGGCGCAAAACGCGGTTTATTCTTGGAGGCTCTGTCGGGTTTGGTACCTAGGACTCGGACGATAGGTTGGCCTGCCGTTGCAGAAGCGCTGCTGTAACACGAATTGCAACATCCCGGGCGGTTCCCGAGGTGTAAAGCCATGCGATATAGGTTAAGATAATAGCTGTAGCTGCAACAGATGGTAAGGCGATGTGGCCTCGGCTCCTACTTGTGTGGTTCGCGCTGAGCACTAACGAGACGCGATACAGCTGATGCTAAGAATGTGCAGTTTATAGCAATTTTATAGCATGCATAGTAGTAACAACAAAAAAATGTGAAGCTGTCATGGCCATCTTCGGCTGTGCTCTTACTGCTAACCGTTGCCGTAATTACGAGAGGACCGCCCGGCCGGCATTCAGCTTCCAGCAAGTTGGCTGCGACATGCACGTTGTTGCCTGCCAGCGCAAACAAGTATTTCCCTCTAAGCTTCGAGGCGCTGCTCTTAACATGTTCCATTCTGCATTCTGTAGTTATACACCAGGACCCGTGGGCCAAGCACGCTTCTGGGCCGTACGTGCAGCTCACACTAAGCACGCGGCGCTTTACGTCAAGCCATGCACGCCCAACACCAACAACCCGAGACCCACACATCGCCGTTAACATGCTATACGGTTATTGCGCAAGGACTACCGTCAGCAGCAACCACGCAACACCTTTAGCCGCATATACATCGGGCACCTGGCTTACATGGGTTACATCCATGCTTGTTCCTCTCCTTCTGGAGTTGCTTGACCCTCTTGGACAACGCGCCCATGCCCTTACCAGTTCATGCAGCAACTGCTGGCAAGGCATGCATATAATATACAAATTCACACAAGTAAAAACTCTACATCGCTAGCCTCCCGCGTGTGCAGTTACCACCCACCAGCACCGCCCCTCCAAGCACCCAACGCGGTACCGGTACTCAATTTCACTTTTCCCTTCTTTCTGCAATATGCAACTATGCAGTACATGCTGCTCCCATGCTGCTTCCTGCATGCTGCTACCAGTGCATGCGGCACTCAGCTCGCACGCTGCGCACTCGCGCCACTAGGTCGCATGTGCCCGCGTCGTCCAGGATGCCGCTCACCTAATGGGGATGCATGGGGGATACCGGTAAACCGGATGATGCAGGGAAGAACCGAAGCGGTTACTGACCAAATGGGTAACGGTGGTTACAATTACTGTTAGCGCTGCCGTTATAGTCTGTGCGCGTGTACAGTAATGGTAGGGATGTGGGTGACCGGTGAGCGATGGCGCAAAGGCGCAGAGGCCATGCTCAGTACATACCCAGCACGGAAGGGAAGCTCCTCCCCAATCACTTCTTCCCCTTAGCTACCACCCAGCACCATCACCACCACCGTCACCGTCACCGTCACCCCCGGCCCCCTACCATCAGGTCCCGCACATCCGTGTCCGCCACCAGCTGCTGCAGCGCGCTCGCACTCAGTCGTGAGCACATGCGCACGCACAGGCGGCGCAGGCGGCGGCAGCGGGCGCCCAGCAGCTCCAGCGTGGCGTCGCTCAGCAGGAACACCGCCTCCAGATCCAGCTCCTGCACGGGTGGAAATACTGGTAAGGAAACTGACGAGGCAACTAACGAGGCAACTAACGAGCTATACGGCGGCACGGGTGGGTGTGGTACTGTGGAACTGTGGATGTGGGGGCCCAGCCGCCACTTTTGCTTGTTCGCGTCCGTCGCCATCCCTGTAATAAGCTTTTGGTAGGCATGACAACCTGCAGATGTCAGGAAAACACGGGTGCTGTTGCACACAGCCCTCCTCTCCCCAGCCCTCAAGCAGCCCCTCACCCTCAGTTCCGGACAGGCCTCCAGCACCGCCGCCAGCCCCGCATCGCTCAGCCGCGTGCAGCCAGCCAACGTCAGCGACCGCAACCCCCAGCCGCACCACCCCACACCCCTCTCCGCCCTCCTCGCACCCAACACGGCATTCACCTCCTCCCCAACCACCTCCACCACCGCCGCTGCTGCTGCTGCCCCCGCTGCCCCTGTCCCCGCTGCCCCCGCCCCCGCCGCTGCTGCCACCGCCGCCGCCAGCTGCTCCATGTGGTGGTCTTCCAGCGGCAGCCCGCGCACATGCAGGCCCTGCAGGTGCGGACACAGGCGCCCCACCGACGCCAACGCCTCGCCCGCGATGCCCACGCAGCCGCCCAGGGAGAGCAGCCGCAGCGAGGCGCCGCAGCCGACCAGCAGAGCATGCAGGGCGGGGGCGTCGATCTGCGCGCAGTGCGAAAGCAAGCGGGGAAGAGGGAGAGGATGGGAAGGGGGTTGGGAAGGGAGACCGGAAGGCCCCCGGTTGGGTGCAGGGAGAGAGGGAGAAGCAGCCGGGTGCCGGTGCCGGTGCGAGCGAGAGAAGGACGTGTGGACATGCGGCGGCGGCGCAGGACGGTATGCGATGGGGCACATGATGCTTAGGCTACCTACAAGCACCACTACTGTGTCAGTACAGTATGCTCATGCCAAGGTCAGTGTAAATGACGTAACATGCACGCGCTTGGGCTACCTCATCCCCGCAGTTCGCTCGCAACAGCTCTTAGAGGACGCACCCGTGAAGAGTCCTCTAATCCCCGTGCAGGAGCCAAGGAAACCCAGCCCCTACCCCAACCCGACCGCTCACCCACCTTGGGGCAGCCAGTGAGGTCCACTGAGGTTAGGCCCCTGCACGCGCCCAGCAGCCCCACAGCCACCACTCGGGGGCACTGCCGTACACATAACTCCCGCAGACAGCCGCCACCGCCACCGCCGCCACCGCCAGTGCTGCTGCTGCTACTGCCGCCGGTGTCACCACCGCCTCCGCCGCCCAACACAGTGTCGACGGTGCCGCTGCCGCCGCTGCTGCTGCCGTACTGTGCAAGCGCCGCGAGGGCCCTGTCCGTGACGCCGTATGATTTGGCAATGGACAACCGCCGCAGACGGGGACAGTTGCGAGCCAGGGCGGACAAGCCCTCGGAGCCAACCTGCGCCGTTGTTAGTTAGTTAGTTCGTTGATTGGTACATCAGTTGGACGGGTGAACCTAGCCGGACAACTTCCGGCGGCATCCGCAATTCCGCATGATAAGCTGCACTGCTGTAACCGCGTACACACCCGGGTATGAGCCGTGTGACTGAGGTCCTAACTCGGTGTCCTCTAGCCTCCAACAGCTCCCTCCTCTCCCCTCCTAAAACCTCCTACCGCACCCGGCTGTAACCTCCTCCCCCGGCTGTGACCTCTCCTCACCCGCAGGCACCCCTCCAGTACCACCTCCTCCAGCTCCGGGCAGCCCCTCGCCAGCGCGCATACTCCCGCATCGGTGAGCGACGACCAGTCGGAGAGCACTGCCACCCGCAGCCGCGGCAGGTGCAGCGAGACAGCCAGCGCGGCGGCGTTTGTTAGCTTGGAGCAGCGGGGCAGGACCAGTTGCTCCAGGTCTAGTGAAGGGAAAGGAAAGGACGAAGGAAAGGTAGGACGGAAAGGAGTTGGACTGTGGTAAGCTAAAGGAAGCGTAGAAGGGGAACGAAGATGATGATTGTTATCATTAGACAATACTGGCCAACATGACTTACGTGGGCATTCTGGCAGCAGGAGGCTTAAGTGGTTGTCCTGCAGCTGCTTCACGGTGTCCAAGTTCAGGCATGTCAGCTGATGTAGCGTCGATTGGCCGGACGGGAGCTGGCATGCCGTGAGCAGCGGCTGCAGGCAAGCGTGGCCTGCAGCTGAGATGCTTCGGAGACATGGGAGGTTCGTGCGAAACGCCCAGGAAAGCGCGTCGCTGACGCACGCGCCCGGTAGGTTATTGAGGTCCATGCCATGCAGGTTACGAAGGATGTCATTCCGAACGAGGGAGTTTAGATCCTTGCAAACCAAAGACATAATTAAGCAGCTGCGAAGTGGCAGCTGCTGTAGGATTCGAACTTGACAGGGCCATGGGAGCGTCGTCAAGAGGTCCGGAAGGGGTTCATCGCTATTAGGAGCCGCCATGGGAGCCCGTGACCCTTATGGGTAAAGAACAAGTAGTGGGATGAAGTGCACACAGTAAATGTCCCAATACAAGTGGTTCGGAAGAGCCCTCGTTCACCGTCCTTGCCGGAACTTAACAGAGAAGCCTATGATAGTCCCCCAAAGTCGCTCATTGTTTGCAACCGACTATGTTGTGTAAATAGTTATCTTGCGGATCCCTGTACATGGCTTTGCCGTTGATCAAGTCTTTGGGGCGTACGGCCTACGGCAAGGAAACGGCAAGACTCGCTAAGACGCAGCGGCATACTACTGAACAGCATTGAATGAAACACTTGAATCGATAGGATCATGCGCACAGCCGTTGTTTCCGGAGTGGCCCGGCCCACTGGCATCGGTCGCCAGATAGCACGTACCCTTCTGAATAAGGGCTACAAGGTCGTGGGTTGTGACATTGCTCCCGAAGAATCCCCAGATGTCCCACAGTCTCCAGCGTATTCCTTCGTCAAGGTTGACGTGCGGCGACTTGAGGATGTACATGCGTTGCGTGATAATGTCGAACGGGTGGCAGACGGCCCGCACCTCAACGTCCTCGTAAACAACGCGGGCATCGCGACGCCAAATCTGGATTCCGCGGATCCAGTCGGCAGCTGGCACTCCTTCATCGACACAAACTTGACGGGTACGAGCTGTTGCACCCGCGACGGTTCTGCTTCTTTACCTCTCGCCTCACCCTGATTCAAAACAACTTCCTGTATTACCGGACCTCGCACAACTACCCACTGCCCTTTTGCATCCCTTACCTAGCGTCGGGTCCCTTCCTCCCGCCGCTTTCCTCACCTTCTCCTCCTCATCCACTTCCCGCCCCCACCTCAGCCCAGGCGCCTTCCTGATGTCCCACGCGCTCCAGCCGCTGCTGCAACCGGGGTCCTCCGCCATCATCCACATCTCCAGCACCCGAGCGCTGCAGTCCGAGCCCGGCTGTGAGGTACGACACCCTGAGCCCCAGTACCCTGAGCCCCGGTACGACGTCCTAACGCGCCCTGACACCGCTCCTTTTTGACTCCCCCACCGCCACCACCCTGACGTGCCCTGACGAATTCATCTTGACGCTACAGCGCTGCCCAGCAGCCCGGCAGCAACTAGGATACAAGGGCCTCTAGGCGCCGAGCCCACTGAACTGCCTCTGGTGCCGATCAACCCCAATTCGCCCCTGCTGCGGCAGTACCGTTACCCACCCCCCGGCACCCACTTCCCACCGTCCCCGCCGCACTGCAGGGCTACGCCGCCGCCAAGGCGGGGTTGCTGGGCCTCACGCACGCGCAGGCCGCCAGCATGGCGGGACGCACGAGGGTAAACGCAGTGCTCCCGGGCTGGGTGGACGTGACGGGCGGGCGGGAGGGCGTCACGCAGGAGCAGCAGAGCTGGCACTGGGCAGGTGGGAGAGAGGGGGAAAATTACAAAAGTGATACGCGCGGGTTGTAGCCGGGTGTAGGGGACCGAGGGAAGGGTGCTACGGTTCTGGTAAGGCGCGTGCTGTCCATCTGGGTGGGCAGTATGCTTTGCATGCATGCTTACCCTGGGTGGGACTTGGCAAGCAAGCCCACGCGTATCAAAGGATGACAGGGGGTGCGCAGTAGCTTTCCTAAATACCGTACGTCCCCATTCCTCTGGTTCCCTTCGTGCCGTACCGTACCTAACCACGTCAGCTGCGGCCATGTGTGCTGCCGTACCTCAGGTCGTGTGGGCGCTCCCTCCGATGTTGCTGAACTGGTGGCTTTCCTTGCTGACGAGCGGCTGTCGGGCTTCATTACCGGACAGCATTTCGTTTGTGATGGCGGCGTCACAGCCAGGATGCACTATCCGTGAGGGACTCTCTGGCGGCAGTCGTGCTCATGGCTGGGCGGAGCTAGGCTGTAATGTAACCGTAGAGGTACGCCGTGAGGCGGTGCTATGTGGGGAAGCTATGCAGGTCTTGTGCGTGTGAAGGTGATTGCCCGCTGTGCATAGCTGGGTTCCGGGGAATGGTCGCGTGCTGCTTGCGGCTGCTCTCCGAGAGTAATTCCAACAGGGGCGGCCAACTGGAAGGCCGGGAGACGGCAGTCCTACAGTTGCCGGTGCTATGTAATTTGTGCATGTTCCGCGCATGAAAATGTACTGTACATCGCAAACGTTGATGAGGCGTTCCCCTAAAACACGTAGGAAATCTTTCCTACTTCTAGGATTAATAGTTGTGGCTCGTCGCCGTCGTACAGCTTGCATCGGCTTCGGTTCTTCCGCCCTTTTTGGCAGGCAGTATTCTTGGGCTACCCTGAACATGCACAATAGTATAATTGCATAACAGCTTGCTATGCATACGCTTGCTCCGGATTAGCGTCCAGCAGATCGTTCCTGACAACAGCTTGCTAGGTTTCTAACTTACTGAAGTAAGCTTGTACACGGGCCCGTTAGGGCATCTTTCTTAAAGTAGCTTGCATCCAGAAGCAGCCGGGGCCAAAATGAGCGGAGCTACCACGAGCCCGCTCGCCAAGTACAAGCTGGTGCGTAGCAGCAGGAGCAGCAGATAGCGGAGCACTTCTGAGGACTTGGAAATTGTTTCAGCTTGGATTCTCCTATGCAGGTTTTCTTGGGGGACCAGTCGGTCGGAAAGACCTCGATTATTACCCGGTTTATGTATGACAAGTTTGACAACACCTACCAGGTATGCCCTCTGTTAATAGTATGATGCAAAGACTAGTTTGAAGTAGTTTTACCTGCATACTGCAGGCTACTATTGGGATAGACTTTCTTTCCAAGACCATGTACCTCGAGGACAGGACCGTGCGACTCCAGCTATGGTGCGTATACTGTGATTTACCCTTAGTAGCTGATCTGGGAAGGTCCTGACGCTTTATTTCCCTGTAGGGATACGGCTGGGCAAGAGCGATTCCGCAGCTTGATACCCAGCTACATCCGCGACTCGTCGGTTGCGGTGGTCGTCTATGACATCACAAGTAGGTGCCTCAGTCTCCACCTGGGTGCAAAGGCTTTGTGATGACATTGGATTGGCCTGCTACCACGCAGACCGGCAGTCCTTCCTCAACACAGCCCGATGGATTCAGGAGGTCCGCACAGAACGGGGGAACGACGTCATCATCTTCCTTGTGGGCAACAAGACGGACCTGATTGACAAGAGGTGGGAAGGGAGTGCTTTGTGCCGTGGAACGGGCTCGTAGCCCAACCGTCGGATGGATGGAACGGAGGGTTTGGGCACGCATGTGTATGTCAGCTCCATGGCTCATGCCACCTCTCTACTAAACGCCGCCGCAGGCAAGTGTCGATTGAGGAGGGGGATGCGAAGGCGCGGGAGCTGAACGTGAACTTCATTGAGACCAGCGCCAAGGCTGGCCTCAACATCAAGGTAGGCCTGCAGGCATGGCGTGGAACCTCCTGAGCGGCTATGGAGGCGCATTGGAATAATTAAATCCTCTGCAAGCTACCGTTAAAGCATAGTCCACACTAGCCAGGTCTCAGGATACCGTGGTGTAGCCGCAGATACCATAATCAGGAGGCTGCCTAACCATCCTTTGAACCCGCAGGCCCTATTCCGCAAGATCGCGGCTGCCCTTCCGGGCATGGAGTCCGTAACGCAAAACAAGCAGGAGCAGATGGAGGAGGTTAAGCTAACCACCTCCACTGTCACGCTAGATGCCAAACCGCAGCCGCCGCCGTCTACATGCTCATGCTAACGCTGGTCCTGGAGGGGGCCTTTTCGCAGCGGTGTTCTGCCTCAGCAAGCTTGTCGGTGTGCATTGGCGTTGGTCCTTTGATAACCAGAGCGGGTTACGGCATGCGACGCCATGCAGCTTGGCCTTCCAACGATGCCTCTTAAGGCCACAGGACAAAGCCACGGCATGCAATGTGGGGCGCCTTCACTGCCAAATGACCGTCCTGGGCTTGGTGCAGAACGCTGTGCGGTTAAGGGGTGCTGGTATAGAGAGCTTCTTATGACGTTATGAGGCTGGCAGCAGAGTGATAGCATAGGGCCCCTGAGAGGGCGCGAGGGTTGGCAGCGTCAACGCCCACACATTATACTTGTCCGTTGCAAGGTCATGCATGACTGGGGATGACTACGGGGTATGGGACTTCAAAAGTAATTTGACTGGGGCCGTTTATATCCCTTTTGGGGCCAAGAATGCGTGAACCTGGTATGATATGTGTCTCCAGTCAGCTGCCGTGTGGATGTTGGGTGAGGGATTTGCGGGCTCATAGACGTAGTTTTGGTTTACTGCATTTGCATGGGTGAGGCTTGTGTGCGTCTTGATGTGCGCGTATTGCATGAGTACAAACCAGTATACTGCGACATGAGGAGAGAGACGTGTTTGGAGGTTGCATTTGGTAGCAAAGTACCTCTTCTCCAAGGAGACTGTCCCGGCAGCATCTTCGTGCTGTGCTGGGAGCAAGAGGGCGAATCTGGTGCGCGGGGGTATCCCTTCCCGCTCCAGGCTTCTGGTGGCGTAGCCCAAACGGGTTGGGCGTCGTACGGTTTACGTACGTTAAGTGCAGTTTTGGTGCCAGCAGGGCCGCCATGTTCGCCAAGAGGTGTCGTGAAGGGCATGGTCCGGCGGTTGCGTTCCTTTGGCTACACATTGTACTTTGCAACCAGAAGTACGGAGTTGACCAAGTATGTGCAGAGCCTCGTAACGGTGTCATCCAGAATGCCACGACCCGAAAAGACCCGAATTCGCTGTGCCGCAGGAAGACAGGGCTCGGCAACTGATGCAATATACCGGTAGTGTGGTCATAGGCGCGATGGCGCGAAACAGTCTTAGCTCCAATGCATGCGGACCAACAAACTCGGACCCCGGCGAAATCCGCGACAAAACCACACCTGCCTTCCCCTCTACAGCCCACAATCGCCGTATAATGCAGCACGCTGCTTCAAACCTGCTACTATGCCCAACCTCAACACCCAATCTTCTGCCCCTAGCTTACAGCAACCACAACCCCAGCCAACCAAGTCCTAACAACACACGGCCCTCCGTATGCCTCAGTAATACGTCGAGCGCTTCGTCCAAGCGATGCCCTGCTGCTTGGCTAGTTCCGCGAAGTTAGCCCTGCCATGCAGCACTAGCTCAGGCAGGGCCGACATCCAGCCCAGCTGCTCCCGGGAGGGGGCAGCAGTGGCGGGGCCCACACTCCAGCTGAGGCAGCGCAGGCGGGTTAGCCGGGTGATGTCGGGTGGTAGGGACGACAGCGGCGTATTGTAGCTGGGGATGGGGGAGGGAGGCGGACGGCGGCGGACGTTGCAGGAGGGTCAGCAGGCGCGTCAGAAGAGCGGGTAGGTAAGCATAGATGTTAAATCAAAGAGATATTCATATCATCGACACGTTCATCCATGCATGTCGGCCAGTGGACTGTCCGTCAGTGCCTGTAAGAAATACAGCCTATTTCTTACCGGTACACATACGTTACCTACTCACTGCGTCCTTACAACCCTCCCCCAACCTTCCTGCTTCGGGCTGGTTTCTGTTTTGACCTCCGCTCCACTCCACTCCACTCCACGACATTAGCCCTTCGAAACCCCCATGCCAGTGCCCAGGGGTACCCAGCAGGACCCACAGCCCCACCCACCTTAGCCCCAGGTCCGTCAGACGAGTAAACGCTCCGAAACCCGCGGGCAGCCGGGCCAGGTTGTTACGCGTCAACTCGAAAGCTGTGAAGGGATGTGAAAGGGTGAAAGAAGGGTGCAGCAAAACATGTCACCCAGGTACACTATGAGGATTCTTGGCATGGCAAGATGGCATGGCACAGTATGTTACCGTACTCTGACTGCAGTTGACAGCTTACCGGTGTATTAACCTCCTAAAGACGCACGCGTTATGCGCGTGTGTCTAGGATCGCCAAGGGACCTAGGTGCACCGCGCTGATGCAGCCCTCATGTGTGCCAGCTATCACAGCATCAAGCAGGCGGGTGCCTTACTGGCCCCCAGTGATGGCATGCCCCTATGCAGCAAACCCATCCGCCCGCCCCTTCACACACCTTCCAGTCTTGTCAGCCGAGTGATGGCTTGCGGCAGGGATCGCAGGCCGCATGAGGAGATGTCCAGGGAGGTGAGGTCGCGCGCGTGGTGGCAGAGCTCCTCCAGTACGGCAACCGGCAGATCCACGTGACGCATGTCCAGATCCTGAAACACAATCCGACACAGCAAATATACATCAATATATACCGATGCGTAGCCGGAAGTATGGGACAGAGATAGGTGGGAGAGGATAGTTCAGGGGCATGCCGAGGACAGCAAGTAAGGGTCGCGAACGGGTTTAATAGCCAGCAGGACAGCCAGGATACCGTACGGCACTGAACCATAACACCGGTAACACAACAACTGCCGTACGCCATGCAAAACGATAAACAGCTCCCTAACTTTCTTTCCGCGGTGCCGGTCCATCCTTCTGTGTACATCCTTTTCCTACCCAACCGATATTTCCAATTCACTCAGCACCCAGCTCCCAGCATCCAGTAACCCACCTCCAGTCCTGTGAGTGCGCCAATGCCCGGCTTCACGCGCTGCGGCCTGCCCTCCTGGCCGCTGACGCCCAGCCTGCGCAGGCGGGTGAGGGAGTATAGCTGGGGCCAGGGAAGCACCTCGCCCTCCACATCCGGGTCGAAGCAGTCCACCAGGTTGAGGACCTGGCGGGGGGCAGGCGGGGAGGTGAAAGGAGGGCGGGGTGGGAGGGGAGTACCGTAATAGGGATACATATTTTCCGCATTAGACTGGATTTCAGGATTGCGTACAGTCAAAACTTGTTGTGGGAGGGGAAGGGTAAAAGAGGGAAAGGCGGCGGTGCCCCCTACCTCCGCAGCCTCCATCCAGACCGTCCTGCGGCACCCCATCTCCGTTTTCCCCAACCCATTTCCTACCAGACACTCTTCTGTAGGCATCCTCTTCCAAAAGCCCCTCCTCCACAGATTTGGATGTTTCACGTCTTCCCCTTTCTTAGCCTCCCCCACCAATCCCTTCGGAGCCCCTACAAACAACCCCACCCACCCACCCACCTGCAGCGCTGTGAGCTTGCTGATGTCTGGCTGCAGGCCGGGCAGGAAGTTCTGCTCCAGGTCCAGCTCCCGCAGCTGACCCAGGTCGAACAGCCCGGCCGGCAGCGGTACGGACAGGTCTAGGTAACCCAGCTTGAGGACGACCAGGCCGCGGAGGGAGGTGACGCCCTCGGGGACGGTCTGAGGGCATGGACGTGGGACGTGGGAGGTTAATTTGGAAACAGAATCCGCATTACGCTGGATAGTTGGGATAGCAAATAATTGTAGTTGTTGTATAGTTAGTAGCATCAATCGTGGGAGGTGGGAGGAAAGGGGTGGTGATGGACAGAGGCGGTGGGAGGAAAGGGGTAAGGAAAGTGGGGCAAGCGAGCAGAGCAAGTTAGGCGCTGTCAGGGTTGGCCTATGGCAGCACGGGGCAGGGCGATGCTGCAGGTAGGGACGCGTCTAGCGAGAATGCCCCGTCCTTGAGAATGAATCTCAAGGACGGGGCATCTGGGTACACATCTGGGTCCTTTGAAATTTTCAATAATAGTACATCCAATCCCACCGTCGCAACCCGGGTCTCACCGTGGCATCAAAGTTCTCGGTTACGGAGAGGTGGCTCAGCGACGTCAGATCAGAGAAGTTGGGCGGCAGGCTGTCCAGTCCGCAGCCGTCCAGCACCAGCTCCCGCAGCCGACCCACGGGTCCGAACGCGGCCGCCAACTGCGCTAGCGGGTTGGCCAGGAGTGGGTTGCCGCCGCCGTTTGGAGGTACGACATGAGGGTCGTCTGTGAGGTCCACGTCGTACAGGCCTACGGGGGTGGGTTGGTAGGAAAGCCGAGGCGCAGCAGGGAATGTTTGAGGTACCTAGGAAGAGGAACGCAAGTTGACGGCCTTGCCCTAGCCTTGCTCTCGTTCGTAAGCCTAAAGCACGCATGGGGCATATTGCTCTCTCATTCGACTAGCTCCCCTGGCTCACGTGTAGTACATGCAATACACACATGTATGCAGTACACCGCAACCGTTACGCTGTGCCATGCTATATCCCTGTACCAGAAGCCCACCACGCACCGCCCCACACCCAACTGGGTACCAACGGTATGTCTTACAACATCACGGCTCAGGTGTGCTACCCCGCATTCCGAGCGCATCCCGCGCCTTCCCAACGCATCCCGCGCCTTCCCAACACACACCCCGCCCGCCCAGCTCACCCAGCGAGTGCAGGTTGGTGAGCGGTGTGATGAGGGGGCAGCAGGCGGCCATGTCCAGACTGTGCAGGCCGCCCAGGTGCAGGAAGGTCAGGCTGGGGTTGCGGAGGGAGGTGGAGGGGAGGGAGAGGAGTTGCGGAAAGGTAGCGGAGGAAAAGGGGATTCAAGAGAAGGATGGGGGTGAGCGCTGGGATTCAGACAAGGAGGCGGCGCAGTGCAAGAAGGCCGGCAAGGGGGCACAGAAGGGCAGGCTCTAAGAGGTGGGTAATCCTCGCGGCTCAGGGCAGTCCTAACCCCACACACCCCACCCTACCTCCAGCTCGTCAGTTGCCTCGTCAGTTCCCTTCCTTTCACCCCACCTTGTGAGTTGGACCCCACCCCACCTTGTGAGCTGGCTGAAGTCCCCGGGCAGGCGGTGCAGGTGGTTCTCCGAGAGGTCCAGGTCGGCCAGGCGGCTGAGCGCAGCTACACCCTCGGGCAGGGAGGCCAGGATGTTGTGCTGGAGGTCCAGGTACTGCGGGGGGGGGGGGTTGAGGGTGGGGGAGGGAGGGAAGGGGGAGGTAAGGGTGATGGAAGGCAGGAATGATGGAAGGAAGGGTGAGAGAAGGAATAATGGGGAGCGGGAGGGGGTGCAGCGAAGGGCAAGCTACCGGTGCGTCCTGCTCACCTCCAGCTGCACCAGCAGGGTCAGTGTGGGTGGCAGCGAGGACAGCATGTTGTACGACAGATCCAGCCAGCGCAGGTTGGTGAGGCAGGCCAGAACCGCGTCAGGCATGTCGCGGACGTAGCAGCCCTGCAGGGAGAGGTCCTGGAGAGAGGGAGGGAGAGGGAGGGAGGGAGGGCGAGGGAGGGAGGGAGAGGGAAGGAGGGAGGGAGAGGGAGGGAGGGAGAGGGAAAGAGAGAATGGAGGAGAGCAGAAGAGACCGGTCGGATGGGTGGAACGCAGCCAGCAGGGCGGCAGGTCAGGGACAGGGAAGAAAGTAGCAGAAGGAGGTTCACTGGCCGCCCCCTTCCCTAGCCACCCCTAGCCGTCCCTCTATCCAAGGTCCTTCCCAGTCCCCACCGCTACTCTAACCCAGCCCTAACGTAACTCTGGGCCCGCTGCCACCCCGCTGCCACCCCCCAACTCACCCGCAACTTGGACCCCAGGTTCATCATAAGGTCCATCGCGAAGCTCGCATGCCCTCCCCTGCCGCCTCGCCCTCCTCCACCGCCCCTCCTAGCGCCCCCTCCTCCCGCCGACCCCGCAAAAAAGGTGGGCAGCTGGCAATCCAGCAGCCTGAGGCTTGTGAGCTCCTGCAACCCCATGAGCGCGGACCCCAGCCTCGCAGCGGATGCATCCAGCCCATGCAACCTCAGTCTTCGCAGCCCAGGAAGGCTGCTGAGGGTGCGATCGAGCGCGGAACGGCGAGTGACGGCGCCGTCGGAACGACGGCCGCCGACGCCACCGCCGCCGCCGCCAAACCCGCGTAATCCGGATCTGAAGGTCGCGAAATGGTGGTAATGGTGGCCTGTGCCGCCGGCGGAGCCCGTAAGGCCCACCGCGTCTCGCTCCAGTTGCAGCTGCTGCGCCACGACCGCTAGCTCCTCCAGGGAGGGACCGCAGCTGGCGGCGAGATCCAAATGTATGGCGGAATCCATCACCTGCAGATCCCGCAGGCAGGTGAGGCCGGCCAGGGAGCGGGAGCGGCTGGCTGAGGCGGAGCCACCGCCGCCGGAGGCGGCGGCAGCGGCGGCGGCGGAGCCGCTGCCGCGGCGCGAAGCGCCGCAGCTTGGTTGCTGGCGGCGACGGCGGCTCCCGCCGCCGTCGTCACCTGCCCCGGCCGGAGCATCCGCCGCGGCGGCAAGGCGCTCCGCCTGCCGTACCCAGAAGTCCGTACAACTGCCCAATGAGAGCTCGCCGATCCGCGGGAAGCGGCAGAGGGACAGCGTGACGGGAAGCGTGTCATGCAGCTCGATGCGACGTACGCCCTCGCTGAGAACCTCGCACCACAGGCGGCAAACGCAGCGCATGGCTAGCGCCGTTTCGCTCATCCGTACGGGACGAAAGGTGCCTGGTATGAAGTTACCGACACTGATGCTGCTGACGCCAGCTGCTGTGCCCCCAGCAGCCCCGCCGCTGCCGCCGCTGGCACCGTTGCTAGCTGCTGCAGTCGAGCCGCCAGCTGCACCTGTGGCACCAGCAGAAGCGGCATAATGCGGCCCTGACGGCGCCGCCGGCGCGTCCAGAGCGAACTGGCCGCCTGCTGAGAGCGCTGAGGCGCGGTCCTCTTGTCGGCGGTAGGGGGTGAACTCTGAGTCTGATGCGCGGGCTAGGCAGGTGAAGGGCAGCGGCTCCACGGGCGTGCAGGTGTAGCTAGCAATCATGGCTACTATTTCACGGGGGAGCTCCCCCCATCTGGTTGGGGATGGGTGAAGTGGGATCAGGGTTGGAGGGGTCGGTAGGGTGCACTCACGCGATGGATGTAGGAAAGAGACAGTTCGGTAAAGGTGCTAGATGAAGGGCGTGTCTACCCTTAATAGTCATGCGTCCTTGTACAGCGTTCCAGAGTTGCAACAAGTTGTGAATAAGCAGTGCAATTTGCAAGTGAGCCATGCAAGCGTATCTTAACCTTGCCTTATACGTAAAAGGTAGCTAACGAGGATGCTGATCCTTACATAGAGAACATAAGCATAGTGTAACTGGTCTAGACTATAACAACAACCGCACGCAGCTTACCTGGATGTGCTTTCGATGGTGCCCTTCCCGCTCAGAGCCACACGACGACGCTTCTTTGGTGCCATTTATTCAGACAGGGAATTAGCTCCTAACTGGAAGACTAGTTCGAATGAAGACGCGCACACACCGGTATTGTTCGTTGTGTACAAGCCAAGATTATTGTCGGAGGCCCAACTGACAACAGGTTTAAATTGCCAGTTCCGCAAACCGTGCTGTATGAGAGTATGACGGTGGAGAGGCGATTGTCTTGAGGATGCCGTACGGAATGCCAAACGACTGAGAGTGTATCAGCCGCTTTTGCAAAGAACGGTGAACCATTTGCTGTCATTTGGACACCCACTTATTCTGAGCGTCCGTTGCGTACACAACGTGAACAATACGTCCGTCGTCGCCTACCTCCTACTTTTTGTCATCGTTATCATAGCAATGTTAGCGCTGCAGAGGACAGTGGTTTCTACAGGATGGGAATGTTACATCAGGCGTCGTCGCCCCTTTGCTGTCCAAGTTCACTCTGCGGGTACGTGTGGCAAATGCATTGGGGGTAAGCTCTACCGGAACGTCCTTCTAGCATTCCGATACTCAGACATGCTATGCCCCTCGAACATAAACCGTGGGAATTCCCGGGGAAAGCAAGCAGCTCCCAGTGACTAAGGCTTGTGCGTCGGCTGGATTCTGACATGGACATCCTTTCCAATGCCCACAACGGTCTCACCCTTCCACCCGGCCAGCATGGCACCACATACCTCCGGCAACCATAGCCAACCGACGTGAGGTGTCATACAACGGCTGTACTACATCTTCCTTCGCATCACCTCCCTTCGCACGTACCGTCAGCTCTGGCAGCTTGAATGCAACCGGCCCCAGCGGCTCTGCAACGCCACAGAGTCAGCAGCAGCAGTTGGGCATCTTTCAAATCACGGGTGACGGCGCCTGCATGTTCCGCGCGATCGTACAAGGCGCACAGATAGCCAGCAGAGGTGCGTGCGCGGAGGGTGTGTTTGGAACGGATTGTGTTATGAAACGGGGAAGGAAGGAGGGCATTGTTTGGGGCCGGGTCGTCACCTCTGGAGGAACTGGAGGCAGGATTTTACCTTGCTAACGTCGGGGATGCTGCATGACAACTGAACCAAATGTTCGTGTGTGGCACTGACCGTTTTGACTCCTGCTGACGGCGGCGTTGCCGTACCCCCCATCACGCCGCCGTATCGCACGGCAGTACAGGCAAGCCCATGCCGCCGGGTTCCGAGGAGGCTGCGGCACACAACCTACGGCTAGCGGTCGTCCAAGAACTACGGAAACGACGCGAGTAAGTCGCGGACAAATTGTACGACATGCCATGCCATGCCATTGGTTCCTCGGCGGTGCTTTCACTCATGCCTCACATCGCCTGGCTTTCAAATGCCGTGCCCTTGCCCAATGGCCCGTCCTTCCGGGTTAACGTTAAGGAACTGCTACAAGCTGCCAGCTGGGTACAGGCGCATGGTTGTACCTCTCAATCTGCCACATGCGCGCGCATTACCCATTCAGCCCCTCCTCCTGTCCCCGTCCCACACCGCTAGGGAGATGGAGCCCTTCCTGCCCGGCATTGCAGCGGACTTTGATCAGTACTGCCGGACCATGTCACATCCCATGGCCTGGGGAGGTGCGTTTGGTGTGTGTGGAGTGGAAAGGAGGGAAACTGACGAGCTGTATGACAAGGCTCGTTGGGTGTGGGGAAAATAGATGGAAAGTGAAGCAACGGAGTCCCAAATCCATGTATGGTATAGGAGGGCGACTTTTGCGTGAGGGAGAACGTGGCGTCCTGATGCGGCTACTGTGCAGCTGTTAGCGCCTTGTTCCAGCCTCCGAGCGCGAGCGGGTGCCGAGTTCGCCAGGTCTTTGGCTGACGGCCCTCCTGCATGCCTACACCCTTTTACACGGACGCGAATGTCGCGTACGTTTACCGCTCTCCTGTTACCTTTTACGTTTACCGCTCTCCTTTTTCTTCCTCTCTCTCTCCAGGCGAACCTGAGATGGTCATGGCCGTGCATGTCGTACAACGACCCATCACCGTCTTCCACGTGCAAGGGGGCGCACTGGAGCCCATTGTGACGTACGGCGATCACCTCCTGCCTGCCGTACAGCCCATCAACCTGCTGTGGAGCGGCGCGCACTACGACCTGTTGGTGCCAATGTCCGGGGCCGCGGCGGGCGCGGCGGCATAGGGGCAGGACCCCGCAGGAGCAAGAAGGTGTCCTGGTGAAGGTGTTAAGGAAACGGGTGTGTTGAGAAAACTGGTCGCAACCCGCAAGTTGGGGCGAGTGTGCGTGTCGGCGTCGTGGGGGTGGTACGGAGGTGTGTATGGTGCTTAGCTTGGGTGCTTGGGGAAGAGGTTATGAGGCGTGCATGCCTCAGCAGGAAGTGTAGTTTTGCTAGAGAGTTGAAGGCGTTGTGGCCCCATGACCGGACTGCTAAATGGCCGAAATGGACATTACCAACGATTCTAACATTCTATATCCCGGATGCCCCCGAGACATTCGAGATTAACAGCGGGAGCGAGAGGCTATAATGACTCCAAAACAGCACTATCACAGGAAGTCCTGGTCAGACGGGATTAATCCAGACGTGCCAAGCACTTCATCTCACACCTCCGGCCCACAACACCCGCCGGGCACCTGGGGTACATCGCCTCCATGTCTCCTCATCTTCACCTTTTCCACGGTCCCTACCTAGCGCATCTAACTGGCATGCTGCTAAATGTAACCTCTTCGCGAACCTCTGCTTCAACCTATTTTAACAACATGGCTCTGTTGCTCAGCTCACTTGACATGGCTTCGCTACCAAGCTACCCAAGAACGCCTGCAACTCTTCAGCCAGCTACACAGTTCAGGCACGCCCGTAGACACGCCACAAGCACCCACCAACTCCGCGCACCATCCCCCCTCCTCACACGCTCCTCCTCATCCTCAAGCGCTGTTTGCAGCGACCCCCCCGTCACATGACTCATGCACGCCCTCCAGCAGCACTCTAGTAGATGCTCAACGCCATCCTGCTGCAACGCTGCGCCTGTTGCTGTGCCGAGCAACCCTGTCCCAGGAGGCCGATAACGCAACAGCAGAGCCCCAAACCGGGTTCAGTAAGCTGGGTTTAGTCAGCGCGTGGATGCGCGTGTAACGTAGCCTCCTGCGGGGTCCTGCCCCTCGCACGCCAACTCAACCCGTCATGCAGTGCCCTGGCTGACCTCTCCTAAGGTCCTAACCGAACATGCGTGCATAGGTGGCACGCTCCTTCTTGCGCTCCGCCTCCACCGCCGCCTTGCAACGGGCCAACTCAGCTGCGAGGGGGGGTGCAGGGAAGCGTACGGGGAGGGAAGCATACGTGAGGATATAATGTGAAGGTAAGCGTACGGGGAGGGAAGCGTACGTGAGGGAGGCGCACGTCTTTGCGAGCCTTAAGTGCGAGGGACGCAACGCTGCACAGGCACCACAACCGACATACTGGTAGCGCAGCCGTTGTAAATAAACAGCCTTTTAGGTCATGAATACAGGCAAAAAAACGTGCCGCAAAGCAGGACGTATCAAAGCTGGAGGGCGAATCACGGAGACCCAGACAGCATGCAACGCCCCGCTTCCCTCACCTTTCTAAACCACACCCGCCAAGCAACCGCCAGTACGCAACCCAACTCTACCCAACCCAGACCCTAACGGGCGACAATTTGTTCCCCTGACAGCCCAACCCAACGCAGCCCCTGCGTCGTACCTGCGATGCCCTTGTCGGAGGGCTCCAGCTCGGAGGCGCGCTTCAGATCCGCAAGAGCACCCGAGAAGTCCTGGAGGGGGGCAGACGAGCCAACCACATCGGAAACTACCCCCCAACATGGGCGCCTTACTGCTCCCAAGATGCGCAGGGGAGAGCAAGCAAGCAACCAAACACCGCTGCCCGCCCTTCACCGGTGCCCTAGTTCGATGTTTCCTACGGTTAGGTATGCTTCGTCCCCCATCCCACCAGCTGCTGCACTTATCACTTATCTTTTCACACACACACCCCCGGGCAGGGTCAGTGTTTCCGCGGCTCAGTTCATCGAAACCCCCCATTTGTTCCCACCTTGAGCGCCAGCTTGGCCTGCCCGCAGCGGAACAGCGCCTTCACGTTGTCGGGCGCCTGGTCCAGCACCGCCACCGCGTCCGTGAGAGCCGCTTCGGGCTTGGAGAGCTTTAGGCGGCAGGCAGCCCTGGCGGGTGGGCGGGTGGGTGAATCAGGGGTGGCATGGGCGGTGATGGGTGATGGTGGAATCGTGGTAACGGGCAAGCATGTCATGGTGAAGGGGGGGCTGGGAATACCGGTAGGCTGAGAGGAGGCATCATAGCGCGCTCGCCAGGGTCTTGCCCAGCGCTCGCTCTCCCTATGAGTCTTTGATCGCAGGGCTTTGTCCCACGCGTTCGCTATCCCTAGGCGATTGTTTACCACCACCATCCCCCTGCGTCTCCTATCCCCTTTGGTTCGCCCTAACCTGTGGCTTCCTACGGTATGGTACGATAATTTAAAACCCCCACCCCCGCGCCGCGTCATCCAGTTCGTCAGTTTTCCTTGTTCTGATCCCCGCCCTCGCTTGAACGCGCACCTGTTGAGCAGGCAGCTAATGACCGCCTGCTGCAGCGCCGTCGCCTGCTGCTCCGAAACCGCAGCCGGGTCGTTGAAGGAGTCCTGGCCCACGTAGCGAGCAGCGCTGCTGTACCGCAGTACGGCCTCGCTGTAGTTGCCGGCCTGCGGGAGCGGGAGAAAACCGCCGTACAAGGAAGGTATAGAGGTTGTCGTACATACCAGAGATGGGTAGGCAGTGGGGTTGCTTGGTGCTTCACTGCTTGGTACATGAGCACTGGGAGTAGTGGCGCGTGTCACGTCGATGGAAATAAGAGTATGTATCAACAAAGAGCGAAGCTTGACGTAGCCGTGATGCGTGATAAGCAGGCGCATGCGGTCAGATGTGGTGTGCGCACTGCCGGGGAGGGCGTCACGCGGAATACGGCCTGCACTGCCAATGCCGCAACCGCCCTACGCTCCAGTTGCTTCACTTTTCATTCATTCTTCGCCCCCACTCACCTTGAAGAGCTCATTTCCCTCCAAACGAATGGCCTCGCCAGCACGCAGCCGGAACTCAGCTTCCGTCTCGCCTGCGGCCAGCATGCACCGGCAAACCACGGATGTCAAGAACAATTTCTCACGGGGCTAAGCTCGCGTCCTAAGCACCCCCCCCTCCCCCCTTCCACCACCACCCATGTCGACGCCTTATCCCTCAGTCAGTTAGTTGTTTCCTCTTTACCACCACTATCGTTCACGGCACAGATCCGGTACTTCTCCCCTTCTTCTTCTTCTTCTTCTCTTGCCCCACCTTCAGGCTTCTCCGCGTCTTCAGGATAGGTCGGGAAGGAGCCGCCGGAGCCGGCCGCCACCGCTGCCGCCTCCGCCTGCTCGTCCGTGAGCTCGCCGCAGTCCGCAATGACAACTGGCTGGACGGGCTGCCGAGCGGGATGTGGAAAAGGTGGACATCAATACTTATTATTACTACCCAAGCTTATTGCATGTTTGCATGTGAGGTGTGTTGCGTGTGCGGGGCATCGTCGTCGTGGGGCTTTGGCGTGTGCACAGCATCTTGTCTTACCCGGTCCTGCTCGCCCGTCTCCGTCTGCTCAATCTCCCGAACCACGCCCATGCCCTGCGGGGTGGTAGAGGAGGCATGGCGACAAGGGCCCCAACTTTCTTAACACATGCTTAGGCTAGCAAGGCGCAAAACACATAGCAAGGCGGAAGAGACCTAACAAAGCACCCGTCCCTTAAAAGCTTCCCTAGAAGATAACCCCAAGGTGTTGCAACACCGCTGTGAGTCGCTTCCTGACAGCAGCCCCCTTAGGGTAGTCAACCGCAGCGCTTCAAGCACCCCGCACCCCGCCTTGCCTTCAGCACGCGGCCGAAGACCACATGCTTGCCGTCCAGGTGCGGAGTCGCCACCGTGGTGATGAAGAACCTGGCGGGAGCAGCGTACGACAGGGGGCGACAACGGGGTGAAGGTACGACAGGGTATCTCAGGGTACGACAACGGGGCGACTGTACGATAGGGTACGACAACGGGGCGACTGTACGATAGGGTACGACAGCGGGGCGACAGCGATCACAAGCTTATGGACCTGTGAGATACAAGCGGTAGCTAGAGGTTAGGGCTCACCATCTACTCTCACCCAGGCCTTTCACTTCCGTCCTCATCATCATCCGAACCGTCACCTGCCCATAAAGGCGCCATTCCCATAAAGGCGCCATTCCCATTCATTCGGTCTACTCTTTACCCGTCGCCCGCCGCAACCCTCGACTCACTGGCTTCCGTTGGTGTTGGGCCCTGCGTTAGCCATGGACAGCAGTCCGGGCGTCTCGTGCTGCAGGGTGAAGGCCTCGTCCTCGAACCGGTCGCCGTAGATGGATTCGCCGCCTGAGGGTTCGGGAGAGACGCGAGGGACGTAACACGCGAGTGAGCACGTTGAAGGCAGACTTCAGGCTTCGTGAAGAAGCGGTGAACAGCGTTTCAAATGTTTAAATGCCGTTGTGTGTTGAAGTGCCAGGGTGATATGATTTGGCGAAGCAGCTGGATGCGGGCTAAGGACGTGCCAACAGTGTACGGTGCGACATGTACGGGCATGTTTAGTTGCCTGATGTACGGCACTGGAGAAGGCAGGAGAAGGATGTGTACGGCATCCATGCCGATGGGTGTCCTCTGCGCACCTGTTCCGTTGCCGGCGGTGAAGTCTCCACCCTGAATCATAAAGTCTGCGAGGGAGTTGCACACACGAGAGCCACGCAAAACAGTGCCCGTGTTAGCATGTGATGGTTTGGATGTGCCCGGCTAGTCACGACTGTGCTGAGAAGACGACACGCGTGGCACTTTTGCAGGTCAGGTCGACACACCCAGTCAGCGGCAGCATCTAAAGCGTAATTTCCCCAGCCAGCTCCCGTCTCCCGTTAAACCGAACAGGTTAACGGGCTCATGCTAACGGGCTCATGTTGCCCTAACACCCTGGCAAATACCCTAAAGTCACAGCCCGTGCTAAGCCCATGCCCGGCAGCCTTCTTCTTGATCCTAACACGCTAAGGGACTGCACATATGATCCATACAAATAGCCCCTGGCAACCCCAACAATCACGGATGGCGAATCCGCCGCCGCCGCCTCCGCTTCCTTCCGCCTCTGCCCCCACCTGGAATGACGCGGTGGAAGGCGCTGCCCTTGAAGTGAAGCGGCTTGCCCTTCTGCCCCACACCCTTCTCGCCCGTGCACAGCGCCCGAAAGTTCTCCGCCGTCTGCATTGGCGCGTGGTGACGAGCGGGGCAATGGACGTCACGGACATGTCACGGCGGGTCGCTATGGGTGGATAGGATCTAGCAGAAGAAGAATGGGCTAGCAGTTGTGTGTAGTGATAGCAGGGGTTTGTTGCTGCTGACAGGTCCTGGTGAAGTGGGCGAAGAGAGCAGCACTGGCTGCAGCCGACCCACAGAGCTATATGTGGCTTATTGGGCTAACAAAGTAACAAGTACCGCCTTATTTTGATGTTGTACGGCTGGTTCCTTAGGTTCGCCACATGCGGTGCTTGCAACAAAAATGATCATGTCACGAGAAGTCCCCGCAAGTTACGGAAGTTCCCGGCCCTGCTCTGCCGTACCTTGGGTACTACATCCTTGTACAGCTCCAACAGGATTCTGCCAACTGCACAGAGTACGGCAGCGGATTGGGATTACGTCCATGTCGTAGTGAGGGCACGCAGTGACAAGCCCAGCACCATTGCCCAAATGGGACATCTTCAGTTGGTCTATCCGCGGTGGGGTGCCAGTGAGAATTGGGACAATGTCACGCGACTCTTGCCGGGTGTCAAGACGAATGCAAGGCCTCCCAAGGGCTGTTGCTGCCCGGACATTACCGGCTGGCTTTAACGGCCGCGCATATGAATCCATCCTGACCCTTGGGTCATTCCAGAATCAATCGGAATGTGTATAGGGCTGAATCCCGCCCAGGCTCGAAGGCCATGCTGTATTCATTTCAGATTCTGCAAGACGAAGTACAGCGCTAAAGGAGACGCCACTTACTGGCCTCGCTTCCTAGCGTAATGTCAAGGAAAACGACGGGGTTGCCGGGATCACGCTTTTGAAGAGGCATGGTGGCGTAGTGTGGCTATGCAGGCCGGCCGCTGATTGCTGCTGCTGCTAATGCAGCGGTGTATCTAGACCGATTGCTGCAAGCAGCTTGTCGGCACCTGCAGGGTACAAGAGGAAATGGGAGAAAGCATTCGATCCGGCTTAGCCGGAACGTTCCAGAGAGGCGAACCCGCACAGGGTACATCCCGCTCCTATCCGCTTGCGTTGACATGTTTAGCGCGTCGCGTCAGGGTCGATGTACGGCTGGTAGCGATGCTTTATCTAGCAATGGGCGAGTAATCAAGGGGTGCGCGTGTTGCAGTAACCACCTCCGATGCTCAAGATGATCCTTAAATACCCACACAACTGGTATTAAGGGATCAGCATTTCCAGGTACAGCTCAATGATCAGCATCTGATACGTATGATAGTTACGCAAGTGCAGCCAACTTTACTACTAAACGTACCTGCGAAATTCCAATAGACAGCTGAACGCTTATTAAGTACTCTATTATATAAATGGAGCTACAATAGTATTACCCTGTCGTTAGTAGGGGAATCCTAGCTCCTGGCCCTCAGCACTATATGGGCCTTATGTACTCCTACACCTTCAATGCTCCCTGCTCAGCTTGTCCTCTCTCTTTTTCCTGGGTGTATTACTAGGAGCCTGCAAAATGGTTATGCAGGTGCGCCACAACTACATATTTAGCAAAAGCTTGTTTGCGCCATTCTTGCCCCTGAAAGGATGCACAGCGCAGGAAGTTTGCTTTTGATTATAGCGTTAAGGTGATAGCTTTGGACTTCTGCCGCAGGGGAACTTCAAGTTCCACCAGTATCAGGTGGTGGGCCGCCACCTGCCCACGGCCGCGGATGCCAACCCGACCGTCTACCGCATGAAGGTGTGGGCCGAGGATGACGTCAAGGCCAAGAGCAAGTTCTGGTAAGCATTTAAGAGCCGCTGCCGGCGGCGCTAGGGGGTGTCCTAGCGTGAATGACTCGGCGACGGCGCTGGGTGGGGCTGCCGCAATCATCGTGAACTCCGACGGCAGTGCCCTTCCTGTAATAAGTGTTTTAGCATTGATTCAGTACTAGCATTTATGGCAGAGCGTTGCGTTGACGGCTGCAATCGCATGGCTGCAACCTCTGCAGGTACTTCCTCAGGAAGCTGAGGCGTGTGAAGAAGGCCAACGGCCAGATTGTCTCTTGCAACGAGGTAAGCAGCAATGGCCGCTTTGCAACGGTTGGGTTGAAACGGGTCCGGATGAGCTGCGGAGCTGTCGCGCATTCCTGGTCAGCAGCTGTGGCAGTCAGGACCGCTGGAGGAAAGCGCATTGTTGGCTGGAACAGGCGTCGCAGTGCAGCACTTACCAGCAGCACTTACAGCTGGATTCGTACCTTCTGCAGCAGTATTGACGTCCTCTAGCTGCGCTGGGGATCCTCGCAGCCCCCCAGTTTGGTGATACCTGCCTCCCGTAGCTCTTTACGCTGCGCGTCAGTTCCACCAGTGTGCTGCCGATCAGTGCAGCTATTCGGGGTTGGACCCCTGGGCGTGTCTTTTGGCGTTAGAGGGAAGCATGTAGGCAGCTGCAGGCAATAATCACCGTACTCAGAATCAGCCGCTTCTCTGCAGTTCAGGGAATCGGGGGAATCACAGCGCTACCAAGACTGCGGTCGCACATTGGACAGGGCCGTTCGACATGTCCCCACTGCACGTGGCGTATCAATCTGTCCCAGTCGCTCCATTTGCATGAGCTGCCTTTAGCTAAACACACCCTCCCCTCGCCCCTGCCCTCCGCCACTAGATTTTCGAGCGCAAGCCCACCCTGGCTAAGAACTACGGCGTGTGGGTTCGCTACCAGTCGCGCACGGGTGTGCACAACATGTACAAGGAGTACCGTGACGTGACCCTCAACGGCGCGGTTGCCCAGATGTACCAGGAGATGGCCTCGCGCCACCGTGTGCGCCCGACGTACATCCAGATCATTAAGACGGCGACTGTGGACTACCACAGCTGCAAGCGCGCCAACACCAAGCAGTTCCACAACGAGAAGATCCAGTTCCCCATCACCCAGAAGCTGGCGCGCCCCTCGAAGCCCGAGTTCCGGACGCTGTTCAAGGCCAACCGCCCCAACGTGGCCATGTTCTAAGCAGCCGGATTTGGAGCAATCGTGCGGGTCGCAGTTCTGGCGTGTGTGGGCGCTGGCGTCTAGCCTGGTGCGGGTGGCGTGCGGGCTGTTGGCAGCGGTTAAGGCAGGGAAAGCTGCGCCTTGCCTCCTTCCCCTGCGTGTTGTGCAGCTGCTGGGCATGTAACGCATTAAAACTCGGGAAGTGACGTCCGCAGGATTCTCTTTTCGCTTGCCTTGGGTCTCGTACACATGCCCCGCACCGAAGCATGTAGGAAGCATTTACCGCCAGCTTAGAAAGCACGTAACTAATCACTTAGGTTAGTGATCACGTTACCGCAGCTGCATGCGCTTGCATGGCAGTAGCACAATGCAACAACGTATGGGCTAAAGAGCAAAGTATGTTTTACTACCTGCACTCGAGTTTAACGCAATCTTTGCGATGCTGGGCTGGGCAGCATTTGGGGTTTAGCAGATGGGGCTTGGGTTCTGCTTGAGAGGGCTGAGACCGCTTCAAGCGCCAAATGATGAATGCCAGCTTTACCGGCGTAGTGTCGTGTCCATAGGCCAACTTAACGCACCTGCTTCCACTAAAGACCGTGGCTTATGGTGGAACGTGGAAGGTAAGGTCTGGGATGCTTTGCTGGTCTTTGCATGACATGCACAGCAGTAAAACCGTACGATAGCCCATGCAGCGCAAGCGTATTGTACGGGCTTGCAGACGTTTCGCATTCACCCAAAGAGTGTGAGCCATTCTTCTGGAAAACGAACAACTATAAGGCACACAATGCAAACTCTTACACGGAAACATATGCTACCTGCGATGCAGGCGCATCCGATGCGCCTGCCAAGGGGCGTAGTCGCGCCCTTTTCAGCACCCAAGATTTTCCTGGCGCGATCTAGTGTTGTCTCTAAGGCTTCATTGCGCGACACAAAAGTTGTACCTGTCATGGAGAAGGGCGAGCTTAACCAGTTTCCCGGTTCTGCGGGAGTCTACGCCATTTACGACAAGGCTGGTGCGCTGCAATTCATTGGCATTTCCCGGAAAGTAAGTGATTTCGACGGTTGCGCTTTGATAACCAAGTTCCGTATGCGGTCGTGGATTAAGCGAGTGCTTGCGTCTCTTTTAAAGGTGGCCAACAGTGTAGCAGCTCACATGCAAGAGCTTCCAGACCTAACAGCTGCGGTGAAGTATTCCATCGTGGACGATGCGACGCGTGAAGGGCTGACATCCGCATGGAAGGCATGGGTAGAGGAAGCGGGTGAGCACCTCACCTACCTCACCTTCCGAATCAACTTCGTAATGACCTCAACTTTTCAAGTGAATGAGCTTTGACCTGACCCAATTTCCCTTGCCCACAGCCCCCTTGGCCTCACAACGCCGTTTCCTGTTGCCGTTATTCTCCCACTCCATTCTTGCGCAACTCTTATTCACCCACAGTGGCCGAGACGGGCGACATCCCGCCGGGCAACGCACCGGGCGAGACCAAATGGCAGTCTCGCTCAGTTGCGCGTGCCACAAAGCCTGAGATCCGCCTTACAGCGGGGAAGCCCATCACGGGGATCACCATCGCGGACCTCATTGACCGCATTGTGAAGGAAAACCCGGTAAGGAATGGAAGTGATGCCTTGAAAAACGTTGCCGAGTACACATTGCATCTAGGCACCCAGGCGTGTTCTTGCTTCACACGATGACAATTTCTCGTATCAGTGATCACATTCCGGCCTCCTAGCCTCTCGGTTACAGTGGGCCGCCCCTTCCGTTGCGCGCTAACCACTGGTATGGTTTTCTTCCGTTAATGTAACCGTCGATGGCCCAGGTGGTGGTGTTCGTCAAGGGCACCAGGCAGCAGCCCCAATGCGGCTTCAGCTTCAAGATGCTCAACATGCTTAACACGCTCAAGGTAGGCATGGAGCTTGCGAGGGAGTAAAGGCGTCCAGCCTCGTTTCGTAGGACTCTATCTGTTTCATTGCGTGGCTCTTGGACCTCGTAGATCTGCTGACCCACGGGTCTGCCTTGCTCGTGTGTTTCCTTCTTTCGTGCATCATCATTTTGCGATGCGGAGCTAGCAGCAGAGGCCCACTTGCATGGCGGTAAATGTAGAGCGCACGCCTTCTTCCGGTCCTTGTTACGAGCTTGCCACGTTAAGCTCCATCCCCTCACCCTGATTTCATTTCCCAAACACATTCGAGCAGCGCGCCCTCCCGTATTTCCGCAGGTGGACTATGAGGTTGTCAACGTCCTGGATGACTTCCACAACCCGGGCCTGCGGGAGGCGATCAAGACCTACAGCCAGTGGCCCACCATCCCGCAGGTGCGCCTGTTTCCCTGTTTCGAGGCGCAGCAGCAGGTGGTGCACGGCCCCCGTCTCTCCGCACAAAGCTTGAGCATCAGCATGCCATTGAACTGTACCGGTAGCATTGCCTACGCAGATGCCGGGCGTTGTCTACTGCTACTGCAAACATTCCCTGGTAAACTCACCCCTGCCTACATCGATCACATCCTCATTGCTGTGCTTTGCTTGTATCCCGCAGCTGTACGTCAAGGGCGAGTTCGTTGGGGGGGCGGACATCGCAGAACAGATGCTTGGAACCGGGGAGCTTCAGACGTTGCTACGAGCGGCAATGCAGAAGTCCTAACGTGTGTACCGGTATTGCTTCTAGGCGGTAATAGCTTAGCCCAGTACGGAAGGTACACAACCAGACGTTTCCGGCCCGTTGGGAGGCAAGGTGGGATCCGATGGCTCCCTTTTACCGTATCGTGTGTGTCACAAAGGAGCGAGTGCAGGGATGTTGCAAGCATGCCAATCTTGGCAAGTGCAAGGGCACAGCACACAGTGGCGCCGGTGGGGGCCGGCTACAAGTAAGGCCAAGCAACGGCTTAGGTGTGTGGCTAGCAAGCCAGCATATGGCGAACATGTGGTGAGGTGTTCACGACTAGCCGCGGCCACCTCGCCTGTTGATGGCCCAGACCAGCATTGTTTCTTACAATGTCCTTGGCTCGCCCTGGATTGTGCGGGCGCACATACGAACCGTAACTTGATGAATGACCGTTACAATGGTTCCCTAAACAGGCTGTAACTTTGGTTCTCAAACATCCGAGGGACATGTATGAGTATTGCCACCTCCTCGCAGCGTTTCACTCGTCCAGATCAAGCAGCGTACAGGGGGGACGCCTTGCAGGTGCAAAAAGCCCCGTCAAAAGGCCTGTACGGCACAGGCAATGCGCCTACCCGGGTTCGAGCCGGGGTCTTCACGGCCACAACGTGATGTACTAACCACTATACGACAAGCTGGGCCTTCGGCCCGAAGGGCGCTGACACCCTGTGGTGGTGGGGGGGTAGGGTAGGGGGTAGGGGCAGGGGCCAGGGGGTAGGGGGGGCCCAGGGCTAGGGGGTAGGGGGGGGCCAAGGGGTAGGGGGTAGGGGGGGGACAGGGTGTAGGGGGGAAGGCGGGGGTAGAAGGTAGGGGGAAGGGAGTAGCGCGGTTTGGGGCTAGGGGGCAGGGCGGACTCAGCGGTGCCTGGTGGGAAGGTGTTAGTTATGGAAGGCAGCGGTGCTCCGGTTGTGGTGTTGCCCCGCCCGCTGGAAAGTAAATAGGAGGGTGCAGTAATGCAGCTGTAAGTAGTGTAGGAGGCAGGAGCAGGGATGTTGTACGGCAGCCTGTATGACGCATGGACGCAACATGTGAACCTAGTTGAGGAGCGAGCGAGGTCATCTGGCAGACACGCACGCCAGGCTTGCATGGCGTGGAGCGTCCAGTCGGTGTTGTACAATCCGTGGAGGCAGTAAAGGGTGCCGAGGGGGAAGGGAGGATTGAGGGTGTTGCGGGTAGGGGTCGCTGTGGTTTGTGGGTGTTATTGATGCTGGCTCGGGTGGCGCAGGGTGCTGCCAGTGTTGCTGGGGTTGCTGACGGTGGTGCTACAGTGGCCGGGCAGGCAGGTCACGCCGCGCTCCCAGCCTCCGCCGCCCCCTGGCACGTCAGCACGTCGGCCACCTGCACCCCAGCCCCGGCGTAGAGCATTGGCACTCCGAGGCAGTGGCGCGCCTGCCGTGGCTCGGTGGGCTCGAACATGTTGCTGTCGTGCATGCAGCAGGCGGCCGCGATGCGCCGCCGCTGCCCGCAGGCCCGGCGCCCACAGCGCCGCGCCGGCCCCCTGGGGCTCCGGGCTCGGGCGAGGGCAGTGGGGGGTGGTGGCGGCCCGGGCCTCCTCCTGGGCTAGAACGTGGCGCGGTCCCCAGGCCGCGAAGGCCCGCCCCCAGCCCTCCTCTGCTGACAGGGCGACCAGGGGGTCATCAGCCTCGTCGGCCCGGCGGCTGGCCCGCCAGCAGCACAGCGGCCCCACCCCAGGGGGCCCCTGGCCACACGGCGGCAGAGCCCACCAGCCGGCGATCTCCTTGTCTCGGCCCACCCTGTCGGGGGCCTCGCAGGCGGCCGCGGGCGCTGCTGGCATGCTGGCGCTGCATGTGAGGGCGGCGAGTTGCGGGAAGCGCCGAAGTGCGGCGGGAGGGCACGCGAAATCGAGGCTGGGCCGGCCTTGTTTGAGTTACGGGCAGGGTGACCCACGGGTCCGCAGGCAGCAGCGCAGCGGCAGTGGCACTTGAGGCTTCTCGCAGCGGCAGTGGCACTTGAGGCTTCTCTTATTGGAATGGACGGCAGGCCTAGGGACAACACGGCCGGGCGGCTGGCCCGCCAGCAGCACAGCGGCCCCACCCCAGGGGCTAGGGGCTTGCGATGTGAAAGGGCAACTTGGGCGCTGCTGGCATGCTGCCGCTGCATGTGAGGGGGGCGCTGCGTCGGGCGGTGGGAGGGCTTGGCGAGTTGTGGGAAGGCCCGAAGTGCGGCGGGATTGCATGCTGGGCCGGCCTTGTTTGAGGCATGGGTTCGCAGGCAGCAGCGCAGCGGCAGCGGCGCTTCAGGCTTCAGGGAGACCCGGGGTGTACGAGGTAGGGACTTGCATGCATGGCTAGGAAGGGGGTTAGCGGGAAAGGGGCTAGGGGCTTGCACGGCTCGGAAGCCAGGGCTAGGGGGGTAGGGGCTAGGGGCTTGCACGGCTCGGAAGGGGGCTAGGGGGGTAGGGGCTAGGGGCTTGCACGGCTCGGAAGGTGCTAGGGGGAGGTGCCATTTTTCGTTTGTGAGGTTATGTTGTTTTTCGGTACCGCGCTGAAAGGCATGAACCCAGGTATGATTAGATTTGCAAAGCGCGGCCTGGTGAGGAACTTTGGGGAAGAAGTTTGAAAATTTGGCTTGTCATCAGGAGCCAATATCTTCCTGGCGCCGCAGCATTTTCAGGCGCCGTTTGCAGCTTATTAATGCAGGCTGTATGGCAATGGTATTTGCCTAAATGGCGGTAGGTTAAACGCCTCCTATGCAAAAGCACGCGAGAGGTAGGGCCTTCCTGCCTAGGCCCTTCCCCCCTAGCCTTGCTCCCGTTTGGCGCCGGCTGCAAGGCTTGGGGAGCGGGCGGTTGCGTCTGATAGCCCTCTGCGCGCAGGTGCTAGAAGGCGGCAAGCGGCCGGAAAGCGGCAAAAGGCGGGCGCATGCGGGCTGGAAGAAGAAATCTGCTCCCGACGGGAATCGAACTCGGCTGCACATCTACGTCAGCTGTCGACGTCAGCCCCCCTCAGCCGAGGGCTGAGGGTGTCAGCATAGGCGCTTCATCTCCTGTTGCACACACAGCTGTTGTCAGCCTACACTACCTAGATCCGGCTCCGTTACTCGTACGGCGCCCGCACAGCCCATGAGATTCCGCGGGAATCTAAGCGTCAGAAGCCTTCCTCCATGCGTAAGGGCCGCCTCCATGTCGTGGGAAGCATGCATGCAGGGCTTCAAGGCAGGAACCCCGTGTCATGTCATCCTGATGACGCCCACCAGCCTCACATACATGCCACTCCTCGCCACCTCCATGCGCCGCAGCTGCGCGCCAGTGAATCGGCATCTTTCTTCGTTGATGTGGTCTGGTTGAGGGAGAGGAGGTGGGGAGGAGGGGTAAGGAGGCCTGAGGGTGAGGAGGAGGGCGGGTTGCGGAGGGTGCGGAGGAAGGCGGGTTGCGGAGGGTGAGCAGGAGGGCGGAGGGAGCCCCCACACATGCATGACGACCCGCCACTCCTTTCCCTGCAATGGCCGCTATTGCCGTCTTCTGGATCTCCAAAATCCCTGACTAGCTGCCGTGCGTGCCAGACATCCCTTTCCCCTGTCATAGCACCAGCCGGCATCCCCACCGACCCATGGGTCCATCTCCTGCCGACGACCGCCACGCAATGCCGTTTCGTCTCCCCCTTCCTGCGTCCTCCCTACCTAGACTCCCGCCAGGCCTTGTCTACCCGTGCACAGCAGCCCATGAAGCACGCACCTAAACAAAAACACTCGCTGTCCTGGCTCCCATCTCAACCCATTCCCTTCTTAATTCCCCACCCTCCATCCACGCGCTCCCCACCTGTGATGAGCCCCTCCTGCACATCCTGGCAGGCCGTATCCATGCCCACCTGCCTCTGCTGCTGCCAGTCCGGCCCCAGCAGCGCCGAGTAGCACCCCTGCCCCGCCTGCTGAGGCGCCAGGCGCGAAGCCGGGTATCCAAGCTGCGGCTGGCGTCGAGCGTGCGGAGGGCACGGCGGTGAAGCGTAATGGGGGAAGACGCTGGGTGCGGGAGAGCGAGTCGGGGTGGGAGGAACGCATGTGCTAACATCACATCACGGTTGGATTGCCAAGAGCCTACATGGCAGCATCTAGTTTGCCTGATTGCAGATCGCGTGAGTGAGTGATGATCCGAGGGACATGTATGAGTATTGCCACCTCCTCGCAGCGTTTCACTCGTCCAGATCAAGCAGCGTACAGGGGGGACGCCTTGCAGGTGCAAAAAGCCCCGTCAAAAGGCCTGTACGGCACAGGCAATGCGCCTACCCGGGTTCGAGCCGGGGTCTTCACGGCCACAACGTGATGTACTAACCACTATACGATAGGCGCTTCATCTCCTGATGCACACACAGCTGTTGTCAGCCTACACTACCTAGATCCGGCTCCGTTACTCGTACGGCGCCCGCACAGCCCATGAGATTCCGCGGGAATCTAAGCGTCAGAAGCCTTCCTCCATGCGTAAGGGCCGCCTCCATGTCGTGGGAAGCATGCATGCAGGGCTTCAAGGCAGGAACCCCGTGTCATGTCATCCTGATGACGCCCACCAGCCTCACATACATGCCACTCCTCGCCACCTCCATGCGCCGCAGCTGCGCGCCAGTGAATCGGCATCTTTCTTCGTTGATGTGGTCTGGTTGAGGGAGAGGAGGTGGGGAGGAGGGGTAAGGAGGCCTGAGGGTGAGGAGGAGGGCGGGTTGCGGAGGGTGCGGAGGAAGGCGGGTTGCGGAGGGTGAGCAGGAGGGCGGAGGGAGCCCCCATACATGCATGACGACCCGCCACTCCTTTCCCTGCAATGGCCGCTATTGCCGTCTTCTGGATCTCCCAAATCCCTGACTAGCTGCCGTGCGTGCCAGACATCCCTTTCCCCTGTCATGGCACCAGCCGGCATCCCCACCGACCCATGGGTCCATCTCCTGCCGACGACCGCCACGCAATGCCGTTTCGTCTCCCCCTTCCAGCGTCCTCCCTACCTAGACTCCCGCCAGGCCTTGTCTACCCGTGCACAGCAGCCCATGAAGCACGCACCTACACAAAAACACTCGCTGTCCTGGCTCCCATCTCAACCCATTCCCTTCTTAGTTCCCCACCCTCCATCCGCGCGCTCCCCACCTGTGATGAGCCCCTCCTGCACATCCTGGCAGGCCGTATCCATGCCCACCTGCCTCTGCTGCTGCCAGTCCGGCCCCAGCAGCGCCGAGTAGCACCCCTGCCCCGCCTGCTGAGGCGCCAGGCGCGAAGCCGGGTATCCAAGCTGCGGCTGGCGTCGAGCGTGCGGAGGGCACGGCGGTGAAGCGTAATGGGGGAAGACGCTGGGTGCGGGAGAGCGAGTCGGGGTGGGAGGAACGCATGTGCTAACATCACATCACGGTTGGATTGCCAAGAGCCTACATGGCAGCATCTAGTTTGCCTGATTGCAGATCGCGTGAGTGAGTGATGATCCGAGGGACATGTATGAGTATTGCCACCTCCTCGCAGCGTTTCACTCGTCCAGATCAAGCAGCGTACAGGGGGGACGCCTTGCAGGTGCAAAAAGCCCCGTCAAAAGGCCTGTACGGCACAGGCAATGCGCCTACCCGGGTTCGAGCCGGGGTCTTCACGGCCACAACGTGATGTACTAACCACTATACGATAGGCGCTTCATCTCCTGATGCACACACAGCTGTTGTCAGCCTACACTACCTAGATCCGGCTCCGTTACTCGTACGGCGCCCGCACAGCCCATGAGATTCCGCGGGAATCTAAGCGTCAGAAGCCTTCCTCCATGCGTAAGGGCCGCCTCCATGTCGTGGGAAGCATGCATGCAGGGCTTCAAGGCAGGAACCCCGTGTCATGTCATCCTGATGACGCCCACCAGCCTCACATACATGCCACTCCTCGCCACCTCCATGCGCCGCAGCTGCGCGCCAGTGAATCGGCATCTTTCTTCGTTGATGTGGTCTGGTTGAGGGAGAGGAGGTGGGGAGGAGGGGTAAGGAGGCCTGAGGGTGCGGAGGAGGGCGGGTTGCGGAGGGTGCGGAGGAAGGCGGGTTGCGGAGGGTGAGCAGGAGGGCGGAGGGAGCCCCCATACATGCATGACGACCCGCCACTCCTTTCCCTGCAATGGCCGCTATTGCCGTCTTCTGGATCTCCCAAATCCCTGACTAGCTGCCGTGCGTGCCAGACATCCCTTTCCCCTGTCATGGCACCAGCCGGCATCCCCACCGACCCATGGGTCCATCTCCTGCCGACGACCGCCACGCAATGCCGTTTCGTCTCCCCCTTCCAGCGTCCTCCCTACCTAGACTCCCGCCAGGCCTTGTCTACCCGTGCACAGCAGCCCATGAAGCACGCACCTAAACAAAAACACTCGCTGTCCTGGCTCCCATCTCAACCCATTCCCTTCTTAGTTCCCCACCCTCCATCCGCGCGCTCCCCACCTGTGATGAGCCCCTCCTGCACATCCTGGCAGGCCGTATCCATGCCCACCTGCCTCTGCTGCTGCCAGTCCGGCCCCAGCAGCGCCGAGTAGCACCCCTGCCCCGCCTGCTGAGGCGCCAGGCGCGAAGCCGGGTATCCAAGCTGCGGCTGGCGTCGAGCGTGCGGAGGGCACGGCGGTGAAGCGTAATGGGGGAAGACGCTGGGTGCGGGAGAGCGAGTCGGGGTGGGAGGAACGCATGTGCTAACATCACATCACGGTTGGATTGCCAAGAGCCTACATGGCAGCATCTAGTTTGCCTGATTGCAGATCGCGTGAGTGAGTGATGATCCGAGGGACATGTATGAGTATTGCCACCTCCTCGCAGCGTTTCACTCGTCCAGATCAAGCAGCGTACAGGGGGGACGCCTTGCAGGTGCAAAAAGCCCCGTCAAAAGGCCTGTACGGCACAGGCAATGCGCCTACCCGGGTTCGAGCCGGGGTCTTCACGGCCACAACGTGATGTACTAACCACTATACGATAGGCGCTTCATCTCCTGATGCACACACAGCTGTTGTCAGCCTACACTACCTAGATCCGGCTCCGTTACTCGTACGGCGCCCGCACAGCCCATGAGATTCCGCGGGAATCTAAGCGTCAGAAGCCTTCCTCCATGCGTAAGGGCCGCCTCCATGTCGTGGGAAGCATGCATGCAGGGCTTCAAGGCAGGAACCCCGTGTTATGTCATCCTGATGACGCCCACCAGCCTCAGATACATGCCACTCCTCGCCACCTCCATGCGCCGCAGCTGCGCGCCAGTGAATCGGCATCTTTCTTCGTTGATGTGGTCTGGTTGAGGGAGAGGAGGTGGGGAGGAGGGGTAAGGAGGCCTGAGGGTGAGGAGGAGGGCGGGTTGCGGAGGGTGCGGAGGAAGGCGGGTTGCGGAGGGTGAGCAGGAGGGCGGAGGGAGCCCCCATACATGCATGACGACCCGCCACTCCTTTCCCTGCAATGGCCGCTATTGCCGTCTTCTGGATCTCCCAAATCCCTGACTAGCTGCCGTGCGTGCCAGACATCCCTTTCCCCTGTCATAGCACCAGCCGGCATCCCCACCGACCCATGGGTCCATCTCCTGCCGACGACCGCCACGCAATGCCGTTTCGTCTCCCCCTTCCTGCGTCCTCCCTACCTAGACTCCCGCCAGGCCCCGTCTACCCGTGCACAGCAGCCCATGAAGCACGCACCTAAACAAAAACACTCGCTGTCCCGGCTCCCATCTCAACCCATTCCCTTCTTAGTTCCCCACCCTCCATCCGCGCGCTCCCCACCTGTGATGAGCCCCTCCTGCACATCCTGGCAGGCCGTATCCATGCCCACCTGCCTCTGCTGCTGCCAGTCCGGCCCCAGCAGCGCCGAGTAGCACCCCTGCCCCGCCTGCTGAGGCGCCAGGCGCGAAGCCGGGTATCCAAGCTGTGGCTGGCGTCGAGCGTGCGGAGGGCACGGCGGTGAAGCGTAATGGGGGAAGACGCTGGGTGCGGGAGAGCGAGTCGGGGTGGGAGGAACGCATGTGCTAACATCACATCACGGTTGGATTGCCAAGAGCCTACATGGCAGCATCTAGTTTGCCTGATTGCAGATCGCGTGAGTGAGTGATGATCCGAGGGACATGTATGAGTATTGCCACCTCCTCGCAGCGTTTCACTCGTCCAGATCAAGCAGCGTACAGGGGGGACGCCTTGCAGGTGCAAAAAGCCCCGTCAAAAGGCCTGTACGGCACAGGCAATGCGCCTACCCGGGTTCGAGCCGGGGTCTTCACGGCCACAACGTGATGTACTAACCACTATACGATAGGCGCTTCATCTCCTGATGCACACACAGCTGTTGTCAGCCTACACTACCTAGATCCGGCTCCGTTACTCGTACGGCGCCCGCACAGCCCATGAGATTCCGCGGGAATCTAAGCGTCAGAAGCCTTCCTCCATGCGTAAGGGCCGCCTCCATGTCGTGGGAAGCATGCATGCAGGGCTTCAAGGCAGGAACCCCGTGTCATGTCATCCTGATGACGCCCACCAGCCTCACATACATGCCACTCCTCGCCACCTCCATGCGCCGCAGCTGCGCGCCAGTGAATCGGCATCTTTCTTCGTTGATGTGGTCTGGTTGAGGGAGAGGAGGTGGGGAGGAGGGGTAAGGAGGCCTGAGGGTGAGGAGGAGGGCGGGTTGCGGAGGGTGCGGAGGAAGGCGGGTTGCGGAGGGTGAGCAGGAGGGCGGAGGGAGCCCCCATACATGCATGACGACCCGCCACTCCTTTCCCTGCAATGGCCGCTATTGCCGTCTTCTGGATCTCCCAAATCCCTGACTAGCTGCCGTGCGTGCCAGACATCCCTTTCCCCTGTCATAGCACCAGCCGGCATCCCCACCGACCCATGGGTCCATCTCCTGCCGACGACCGCCACGCAATGCCGTTTCGTCTCCCCCTTCCAGCGTCCTCCCTACCTAGACTCCCGCCAGGCCTTGTCTACCCGTGCACAGCAGCCCATGAAGCACGCACCTAAACAAAAACACTCGCTGTCCTGGCTCCCATCTCAACCCATTCCCTTCTTAGTTCCCCACCCTCCATCCGCGCGCTCTCCACCTGTGATGAGCCCCTCCTGCACATCCTGGCAGGCCGTATCCATGCCCACCTGCCTCTGCTGCTGCCAGTCCGGCCCCAGCAGCGCCGAGTAGCACCCCTGCCCCGCCTGCTGAGGCGCCAGGCGCGAAGCCGGGTATCCAAGCTGCGGCTGGCGTCGAGCGTGCGGAGGGCACGGCGGTGAAGCGTAATGGGGGAAGACGCTGGGTGCGGGAGAGCGAGTCGGGGTGGGAGGAACGCATGTGCTAACATCACATCACGGTTGGATTGCCAAGAGCCTACGTGGCAGCATCTAGTTTGCCTGATTGCAGATCGCGTGAGTGAGTGATGATCCGAGGGACATGTATGAGTATTGCCACCTCCTCGCAGCGTTTCACTCGTCCAGATCAAGCAGCGTACAGGGGGGACGCCTTGCAGGTGCAAAAAGCCCCGTCAAAAGGCCTGTACGGCACAGGCAATGCGCCTACCCGGGTTCGAGCCGGGGTCTTCACGGCCACAACGTGATGTACTAACCACTATACGATAGGCGCTTCATCTCCTGATGCACACACAGCTGTTGTCAGCCTACACTACCTAGATCCGGCTCCGTTACTCGTACGGCGCCCGCACAGCCCATGAGATTCCGCGGGAATCTAAGCGTCAGAAGCCTTCCTCCATGCGTAAGGGCCGCCTCCATGTCGTGGGAAGCATGCATGCAGGGCTTCAAGGCAGGAACCCCGTGTCATGTCATCCTGATGACGCCCACCAGCCTCACATACATGCCACTCCTCGCCACCTCCATGCGCCGCAGCTGCGCGCCAGTGAATCGGCATCTTTCTTCGTTGATGTGGTCTGGTTGAGGGAGAGGAGGTGGGGAGGAGGGGTAAGGAGGCCTGAGGGTGAGGAGGAGGGCGGGTTGCGGAGGGTGCGGAGGAAGGCGGGTTGCGGAGGGTGAGCAGGAGGGCGGAGGGAGCCCCCATACATGCATGACGACCCGCCACTCCTTTCCCTGCAATGGCCGCTATTGCCGTCTTCTGGATCTCCCAAATCCCTGACTAGCTGCCGTGCGTGCCAGACATCCCTTTCCCCTGTCATAGCACCAGCCGGCATCCCCACCGACCCATGGGTCCATCTCCTGCCGACGACCGCCACGCAATGCCGTTTCGTCTCCCCCTTCCTGCGTCCTCCCTACCTAGACTCCCGCCAGGCCCCGTCTACCCGTGCACAGCAGCCCATGAAGCACGCACCTAAACAAAAACACTCGCTGTCCCGGCTCCCATCTCAACCCATTCCCTTCTTAATTCCCCACCCTCCATCCGCGCGCTCCCCACCTGTGATGAGCCCCTCCTGCACATCCTGGCAGGCCATCCACCTGCCTCTGCTGCTGCCAGTCCGGCCCCAGCAGCGCCGAGTAGCACCCCTGCCCCGCCTGCTGAGGCGCCAGGCGCGAAGCCGGGTATCCAAGCTGCGGCTGGCGTCGAGCGTGCGGTGAAGCGTAATGGGGGAAGACGCTGGGTGCGGGAGAGCGAGTCGGGGTGGGAGGAACGCATGTGCTAACATCACATCACGGTTGGATTGCCAAGAGCCTACGTGGCAGCATCTAGTTTGCCTGATTGCAGATCGCGTGAGTGAGTGATGATCCGAGGGACATGTATGAGTATTGCCACCTCCTCGCAGCGTTTCACTCGTCCAGATCAAGCAGCGTACAGGGGGGACGCCTTGCAGGTGCAAAAAGCCCCGTCAAAAGGCCTGTACGGCACAGGCAATGCGCCTACCCGGGTTCGAGCCGGGGTCTTCACGGCCACAACGTGATGTACTAACCACTATACGATAGGCGCTTCATCTCCTGATGCACACACAGCTGTTGTCAGCCTACACTACCTAGATCCGGCTCCGTTACTCGTACGGCGCCCGCACAGCCCATGAGATTCCGCGGGAATCTAAGCGTCAGAAGCCTTCCTCCATGCGTAAGGGCCGCCTCCATGTCGTGGGAAGCATGCATGCAGGGCTTCAAGGCAGGAACCCCGTGTCATGTCATCCTGATGACGCCCACCAGCCTCACATACATGCCACTCCTCGCCACCTCCATGCGCCGCAGCTGCGCGCCAGTGAATCGGCATCTTTCTTCGTTGATGTGGTCTGGTTGAGGGAGAGGAGGTGGGGAGGAGGGGTAAGGAGGCCTGAGGGTGAGGAGGAGGGCGGGTTGCGGAGGGTGCGGAGGAAGGCGGGTTGCGGAGGGTGAGCAGGAGGGCGGAGGGAGCCCCCATACATGCATGACGACCCGCCACTCCTTTCCCTGCAATGGCCGCTATTGCCGTCTTCTGGATCTCCCAAATCCCTGACTAGCTGCCGTGCGTGCCAGACATCCCTTTCCCCTGTCATAGCACCAGCCGGCATCCCCACCGACCCATGGGTCCATCTCCTGCCGACGACCGCCACGCAATGCCGTTTCGTCTCCCCCTTCCAGCGTCCTCCCTACCTAGACTCCCGCCAGGCCTTGTCTACCCGTGCACAGCAGCCCATGAAGCACGCACCTAAACAAAAACACTCGCTGTCCTGGCTCCCATCTCAACCCATTCCCTTCTTAGTTCCCCACCCTCCATCCGCGCGCTCTCCACCTGTGATGAGCCCCTCCTGCACATCCTGGCAGGCCGTATCCATGCCCACCTGCCTCTGCTGCTGCCAGTCCGGCCCCAGCAGCGCCGAGTAGCACCCCTGCCCCGCCTGCTGAGGCGCCAGGCGCGAAGCCGGGTATCCAAGCTGCGGCTGGCGTCGAGCGTGCGGAGGGCACGGCGGTGAAGCGTAATGGGGGAAGACGCTGGGTGCGGGAGAGCGAGTCGGGGTGGGAGGAACGCATGTGCTAACATCACATCACGGTTGGATTGCCAAGAGCCTACGTGGCAGCATCTAGTTTGCCTGATTGCAGATCGCGTGAGTGAGTGATGATCCGAGGGACATGTATGAGTATTGCCACCTCCTCGCAGCGTTTCACTCGTCCAGATCAAGCAGCGTACAGGGGGGACGCCTTGCAGGTGCAAAAAGCCCCGTCAAAAGGCCTGTACGGCACAGGCAATGCGCCTACCCGGGTTCGAGCCGGGGTCTTCACGGCCACAACGTGATGTACTAACCACTATACGATAGGCGCTTCATCTCCTGATGCACACACAGCTGTTGTCAGCCTACACTACCTAGATCCGGCTCCGTTACTCGTACGGCGCCCGCACAGCCCATGAGATTCCGCGGGAATCTAAGCGTCAGAAGCCTTCCTCCATGCGTAAGGGCCGCCTCCATGTCGTGGGAAGCATGCATGCAGGGCTTCAAGGCAGGAACCCCGTGTCATGTCATCCTGATGACGCCCACCAGCCTCACATACATGCCACTCCTCGCCACCTCCATGCGCCGCAGCTGCGCGCCAGTGAATCGGCATCTTTCTTCGTTGATGTGGTCTGGTTGAGGGAGAGGAGGTGGGGAGGAGGGGTAAGGAGGCCTGAGGGTGAGGAGGAGGGCGGGTTGCGGAGGGTGCGGAGGAAGGCGGGTTGCGGAGGGTGAGCAGGAGGGCGGAGGGAGCCCCCATACATGCATGACGACCCGCCACTCCTTTCCCTGCAATGGCCGCTATTGCCGTCTTCTGGATCTCCCAAATCCCTGACTAGCTGCCGTGCGTGCCAGACATCCCTTTCCCCTGTCATAGCACCAGCCGGCATCCCCACCGACCCATGGGTCCATCTCCTGCCGACGACCGCCACGCAATGCCGTTTCGTCTCCCCCTTCCTGCGTCCTCCCTACCTAGACTCCCGCCAGGCCCCGTCTACCCGTGCACAGCAGCCCATGAAGCACGCACCTAAACAAAAACACTCGCTGTCCCGGCTCCCATCTCAACCCATTCCCTTCTTAATTCCCCACCCTCCATCCGCGCGCTCCCCACCTGTGATGAGCCCCTCCTGCACATCCTGGCAGGCCATCCACCTGCCTCTGCTGCTGCCAGTCCGGCCCCAGCAGCGCCGAGTAGCACCCCTGCCCCGCCTGCTGAGGCGCCAGGCGCGAAGCCGGGTATCCAAGCTGCGGCTGGCGTCGAGCGTGCGGTGAAGCGTAATGGGGGAAGACGCTGGGTGCGGGAGAGCGAGTCGGGGTGGGAGGAACGCATGTGCTAACATCACATCACGGTTGGATTGCCAAGAGCCTACGTGGCAGCATCTAGTTTGCCTGATTGCAGATCGCGTGAGTGAGTGATGATCCGAGGGACATGTATGAGTATTGCCACCTCCTCGCAGCGTTTCACTCGTCCAGATCAAGCAGCGTACAGGGGGGACGCCTTGCAGGTGCAAAAAGCCCCGTCAAAAGGCCTGTACGGCACAGGCAATGCGCCTACCCGGGTTCGAGCCGGGGTCTTCACGGCCACAACGTGATGTACTAACCACTATACGATAGGCGCTTCATCTCCTGATGCACACACAGCTGTTGTCAGCCTACACTACCTAGATCCGGCTCCGTTACTCGTACGGCGCCCGCACAGCCCATGAGATTCCGCGGGAATCTAAGCGTCAGAAGCCTTCCTCCATGCGTAAGGGCCGCCTCCATGTCGTGGGAAGCATGCATGCAGGGCTTCAAGGCAGGAACCCCGTGTCATGTCATCCTGATGACGCCCACCAGCCTCACATACATGCCACTCCTCGCCACCTCCATGCGCCGCAGCTGCGCGCCAGTGAATCGGCATCTTTCTTCGTTGATGTGGTCTGGTTGAGGGAGAGGAGGTGGGGAGGAGGGGTAAGGAGGCCTGAGGGTGAGGAGGAGGGCGGGTTGCGGAGGGTGCGGAGGAAGGCGGGTTGCGGAGGGTGAGCAGGAGGGCGGAGGGAGCCCCCATACATGCATGACGACCCGCCACTCCTTTCCCTGCAATGGCCGCTATTGCCGTCTTCTGGATCTCCCAAATCCCTGACTAGCTGCCGTGCGTGCCAGACATCCCTTTCCCCTGTCATGGCACCAGCCGGCATCCCCACCGACCCATGGGTCCATCTCCTGCCGACGACCGCCACGCAATGCCGTTTCGTCTCCCCCTTCCAGCGTCCTCCCTACCTAGACTCCCGCCAGGCCCCGTCTACCCGTGCACAGCAGCCCTTGAAGCACGCACCTAAATAAAAACACTCGCTGTCCCGGCTCCCATCTCAACCCATTCCCTTCTTAGTTCCCCACCCTCCATCCGCGCGCTCCCCACCTGTGATGAGCCCCTCCTGCACATCCTGGCAGGCCGTATCCATGCCCACCTGCCTCTGCTGCTGCCAGTCCGGCCCCAGCAGCGCCGAGTAGCACCCCTGCCCCGCCTGCTGAGGCGCCAGGCGCGAAGCCGGGTATCCAAGCTGCGGCTGGCGTCGAGCGTGCGGAGGGCACGGCGGTGAAGCGTAATGGGGGAAGACGCTGGGTGCGGGAGAGCGAGTTGGGGTGGGAGGAACGCATGTGCTAACATCACATCACGGTTGGATTGCCAAGAGCCTACATGGCAGCATCTAGTTTGCCTGATTGCAGATCGCGTGAGTGAGTGATGATCCGAGGGACATGTATGAGTATTGCCACCTCCTCGCAGCGTTTCACTCGTCCAGATCAAGCAGCGTACAGGGGGGACGCCTTGCAGGTGCAAAAAGCCCCGTCAAAAGGCCTGTACGGCACAGGCAATGCGCCTACCCGGGTTCGAGCCGGGGTCTTCACGGCCACAACGTGATGTACTAACCACTATACGATAGGCGCTTCATCTCCTGATGCACACACAGCTGTTGTCAGCCTACACTACCTAGATCCGGCTCCGTTACTCGTACGGCGCCCGCACAGCCCATGAGATTCCGCGGGAATCTAAGCGTCAGAAGCCTTCCTCCATGCGTAAGGGCCGCCTCCATGTCGTGGGAAGCATGCATGCAGGGCTTCAAGGCAGGAACCCCGTGTCATGTCATCCTGATGACGCCCACCAGCCTCACATACATGCCACTCCTCGCCACCTCCATGCGCCGCAGCTGCGCGCCAGTGAATCGGCATCTTTCTTCGTTGATGTGGTCTGGTTGAGGGAGAGGAGGTGGGGAGGAGGGGTAAGGAGGCCTGAGGGTGAGGAGGAGGGCGGGTTGCGGAGGGTGCGGAGGAAGGCGGGTTGCGGAGGGTGAGCAGGAGGGCGGAGGGAGCCCCCATACATGCATGACGACCCGCCACTCCTTTCCCTGCAATGGCCGCTATTGCCGTCTTCTGGATCTCCCAAATCCCTGACTAGCTGCCGTGCGTGCCAGACATCCCTTTCCCCTGTCATAGCACCAGCCGGCATCCCCACCGACCCATGGGTCCATCTCCTGCCGACGACCGCCACGCAATGCCGTTTCGTCTCCCCCTTCCTGCGTCCTCCCTACCTAGACTCCCGCCAGGCCCCGTCTACCCGTGCACAGCAGCCCTTGAAGCACGCACCTAAACAAAAACACTCGCTGTCCCGGCTCCCATCTCAACCCATTCCCTTCTTAGTTCCCCACCCTCCATCCGCGCGCTCCCCACCTGTGATGAGCCCCTCCTGCACATCCTGGCAGGCCGTATCCATGCCCACCTGCCTCTGCTGCTGCCAGTCCGGCCCCAGCAGCGCCGAGTAGCACCCCTGCCCCGCCTGCTGAGGCGCCAGGCGCGAAGCCGGGTATCCAAGCTGCGGCTGGCGTCGAGCGTGCGGAGGGCACGGCGGTGAAGCGTAATGGGGGAAGACGCTGGGTGCGGGAGAGCGAGTTGGGGTGGGAGGAACGCATGTGCTAACATCACATCACGGTTGGATTGCCAAGAGCCTACATGGCAGCATCTAGTTTGCCTGATTGCAGATCGCGTGAGTGAGTGATGATCCGAGGGACATGTATGAGTATTGCCACCTCCTCGCAGCGTTTCACTCGTCCAGATCAAGCAGCGTACAGGGGGGACGCCTTGCAGGTGCAAAAAGCCCCGTCAAAAGGCCTGTACGGCACAGGCAATGCGCCTACCCGGGTTCGAGCCGGGGTCTTCACGGCCACAACGTGATGTACTAACCACTATACGATAGGCGCTTCATCTCCTGATGCACACACAGCTGTTGTCAGCCTACACTACCTAGATCCGGCTCCGTTACTCGTACGGCGCCCGCACAGCCCATGAGATTCCGCGGGAATCTAAGCGTCAGAAGCCTTCCTCCATGCGTAAGGGCCGCCTCCATGTCGTGGGAAGCATGCATGCAGGGCTTCAAGGCAGGAACCCCGTGTCATGTCATCCTGATGACGCCCACCAGCCTCACATACATGCCACTCCTCGCCACCTCCATGCGCCGCAGCTGCGCGCCAGTGAATCGGCATCTTTCTTCGTTGATGTGGTCTGGTTGAGGGAGAGGAGGTGGGGAGGAGGGGTAAGGAGGCCTGAGGGTGAGGAGGAGGGCGGGTTGCGGAGGGTGCGGAGGAAGGCGGGTTGCGGAGGGTGAGCAGGAGGGCGGAGGGAGCCCCCATACATGCATGACGACCCGCCACTCCTTTCCCTGCAATGGCCGCTATTGCCGTCTTCTGGATCTCCCAAATCCCTGACTAGCTGCCGTGCGTGCCAGACATCCCTTTCCCCTGTCATAGCACCAGCCGGCATCCCCACCGACCCATGGGTCCATCTCCTGCCGACGACCGCCACGCAATGCCGTTTCGTCTCCCCCTTCCTGCGTCCTCCCTACCTAGACTCCCGCCAGGCCCCGTCTACCCGTGCACAGCAGCCCTTGAAGCACGCACCTAAACAAAAACACTCGCTGTCCCGGCTCCCATCTCAACCCATTCCCTTCTTAGTTCCCCACCCTCCATCCGCGCGCTCCCCACCTGTGATGAGCCCCTCCTGCACATCCTGGCAGGCCGTATCCATGCCCACCTGCCTCTGCTGCTGCCAGTCCGGCCCCAGCAGCGCCGAGTAGCACCCCTGCCCCGCCTGCTGAGGCGCCAGGCGCGAAGCCGGGTATCCAAGCTGCGGCTGGCGTCGAGCGTGCGGAGGGCACGGCGGTGAAGCGTAATGGGGGAAGACGCTGGGTGCGGGAGAGCGAGTTGGGGTGGGAGGAACGCATGTGCTAACATCACATCACGGTTGGATTGCCAAGAGCCTACATGGCAGCATCTAGTTTGCCTGATTGCAGATCGCGTGAGTGAGTGATGATCCGAGGGACATGTATGAGTATTGCCACCTCCTCGCAGCGTTTCACTCGTCCAGATCAAGCAGCGTACAGGGGGGACGCCTTGCAGGTGCAAAAAGCCCCGTCAAAAGGCCTGTACGGCACAGGCAATGCGCCTACCCGGGTTCGAGCCGGGGTCTTCACGGCCACAACGTGATGTACTAACCACTATACGATAGGCGCTTCATCTCCTGATGCACACACAGCTGTTGTCAGCCTACACTACCTAGATCCGGCTCCGTTACTCGTACGGCGCCCGCACAGCCCATGAGATTCCGCGGGAATCTAAGCGTCAGAAGCCTTCCTCCATGCGTAAGGGCCGCCTCCATGTCGTGGGAAGCATGCATGCAGGGCTTCAAGGCAGGAACCCCGTGTCATGTCATCCTGATGACGCCCACCAGCCTCACATACATGCCACTCCTCGCCACCTCCATGCGCCGCAGCTGCGCGCCAGTGAATCGGCATCTTTCTTCGTTGATGTGGTCTGGTTGAGGGAGAGGAGGTGGGGAGGAGGGGTAAGGAGGCCTGAGGGTGAGGAGGAGGGCGGGTTGCGGAGGGTGCGGAGGAAGGCGGGTTGCGGAGGGTGAGCAGGAGGGCGGAGGGAGCCCCCATACATGCATGACGACCCGCCACTCCTTTCCCTGCAATGGCCGCTATTGCCGTCTTCTGGATCTCCCAAATCCCTGACTAGCTGCCGTGCGTGCCAGACATCCCTTTCCCCTGTCATAGCACCAGCCGGCATCCCCACCGACCCATGGGTCCATCTCCTGCCGACGACCGCCACGCAATGCCGTTTCGTCTCCCCCTTCCTGCGTCCTCCCTACCTAGACTCCCGCCAGGCCCCGTCTACCCGTGCACAGCAGCCCTTGAAGCACGCACCTAAACAAAAACACTCGCTGTCCCGGCTCCCATCTCAACCCATTCCCTTCTTAGTTCCCCACCCTCCATCCGCGCGCTCCCCACCTGTGATGAGCCCCTCCTGCACATCCTGGCAGGCCGTATCCATGCCCACCTGCCTCTGCTGCTGCCAGTCCGGCCCCAGCAGCGCCGAGTAGCACCCCTGCCCCGCCTGCTGAGGCGCCAGGCGCGAAGCCGGGTATCCAAGCTGCGGCTGGCGTCGAGCGTGCGGAGGGCACGGCGGTGAAGCGTAATGGGGGAAGACGCTGGGTGCGGGAGAGCGAGTTGGGGTGGGAGGAACGCATGTGCTAACATCACATCACGGTTGGATTGCCAAGAGCCTACATGGCAGCATCTAGTTTGCCTGATTGCAGATCGCGTGAGTGAGTGATGATCCGAGGGACATGTATGAGTATTGCCACCTCCTCGCAGCGTTTCACTCGTCCAGATCAAGCAGCGTACAGGGGGGACGCCTTGCAGGTGCAAAAAGCCCCGTCAAAAGGCCTGTACGGCACAGGCAATGCGCCTACCCGGGTTCGAGCCGGGGTCTTCACGGCCACAACGTGATGTACTAACCACTATACGATAGGCGCTTCATCTCCTGATGCACACACAGCTGTTGTCAGCCTACACTACCTAGATCCGGCTCCGTTACTCGTACGGCGCCCGCACAGCCCATGAGATTCCGCGGGAATCTAAGCGTCAGAAGCCTTCCTCCATGCGTAAGGGCCGCCTCCATGTCGTGGGAAGCATGCATGCAGGGCTTCAAGGCAGGAACCCCGTGTCATGTCATCCTGATGACGCCCACCAGCCTCACATACATGCCACTCCTCGCCACCTCCATGCGCCGCAGCTGCGCGCCAGTGAATCGGCATCTTTCTTCGTTGATGTGGTCTGGTTGAGGGAGAGGAGGTGGGGAGGAGGGGTAAGGAGGCCTGAGGGTGAGGAGGAGGGCGGGTTGCGGAGGGTGCGGAGGAAGGCGGGTTGCGGAGGGTGAGCAGGAGGGCGGAGGGAGCCCCCATACATGCATGACGACCCGCCACTCCTTTCCCTGCAATGGCCGCTATTGCCGTCTTCTGGATCTCCCAAATCCCTGACTAGCTGCCGTGCGTGCCAGACATCCCTTTCCCCTGTCATAGCACCAGCCGGCATCCCCACCGACCCATGGGTCCATCTCCTGCCGACGACCGCCACGCAATGCCGTTTCGTCTCCCCCTTCCTGCGTCCTCCCTACCTAGACTCCCGCCAGGCCCCGTCTACCCGTGCACAGCAGCCCTTGAAGCACGCACCTAAACAAAAACACTCGCTGTCCCGGCTCCCATCTCAACCCATTCCCTTCTTAGTTCCCCACCCTCCATCCGCGCGCTCCCCACCTGTGATGAGCCCCTCCTGCACATCCTGGCAGGCCGTATCCATGCCCACCTGCCTCTGCTGCTGCCAGTCCGGCCCCAGCAGCGCCGAGTAGCACCCCTGCCCCGCCTGCTGAGGCGCCAGGCGCGAAGCCGGGTATCCAAGCTGCGGCTGGCGTCGAGCGTGCGGAGGGCACGGCGGTGAAGCGTAATGGGGGAAGACGCTGGGTGCGGGAGAGCGAGTTGGGGTGGGAGGAACGCATGTGCTAACATCACATCACGGTTGGATTGCCAAGAGCCTACATGGCAGCATCTAGTTTGCCTGATTGCAGATCGCGTGAGTGAGTGATGATCCGAGGGACATGTATGAGTATTGCCACCTCCTCGCAGCGTTTCACTCGTCCAGATCAAGCAGCGTACAGGGGGGACGCCTTGCAGGTGCAAAAAGCCCCGTCAAAAGGCCTGTACGGCACAGGCAATGCGCCTACCCGGGTTCGAGCCGGGGTCTTCACGGCCACAACGTGATGTACTAACCACTATACGATAGGCGCTTCATCTCCTGATGCACACACAGCTGTTGTCAGCCTACACTACCTAGATCCGGCTCCGTTACTCGTACGGCGCCCGCACAGCCCATGAGATTCCGCGGGAATCTAAGCGTCAGAAGCCTTCCTCCATGCGTAAGGGCCGCCTCCATGTCGTGGGAAGCATGCATGCAGGGCTTCAAGGCAGGAACCCCGTGTCATGTCATCCTGATGACGCCCACCAGCCTCACATACATGCCACTCCTCGCCACCTCCATGCGCCGCAGCTGCGCGCCAGTGAATCGGCATCTTTCTTCGTTGATGTGGTCTGGTTGAGGGAGAGGAGGTGGGGAGGAGGGGTAAGGAGGCCTGAGGGTGAGGAGGAGGGCGGGTTGCGGAGGGTGCGGAGGAAGGCGGGTTGCGGAGGGTGAGCAGGAGGGCGGAGGGAGCCCCCATACATGCATGACGACCCGCCACTCCTTTCCCTGCAATGGCCGCTATTGCCGTCTTCTGGATCTCCCAAATCCCTGACTAGCTGCCGTGCGTGCCAGACATCCCTTTCCCCTGTCATAGCACCAGCCGGCATCCCCACCGACCCATGGGTCCATCTCCTGCCGACGACCGCCACGCAATGCCGTTTCGTCTCCCCCTTCCTGCGTCCTCCCTACCTAGACTCCCGCCAGGCCCCGTCTACCCGTGCACAGCAGCCCTTGAAGCACGCACCTAAATAAAAACACTCGCTGTCCCGGCTCCCATCTCAACCCATTCCCTTCTTAGTTCCCCACCCTCCATCCGCGCGCTCCCCACCTGTGATGAGCCCCTCCTGCACATCCTGGCAGGCCGTATCCATGCCCACCTGCCTCTGCTGCTGCCAGTCCGGCCCCAGCAGCGCCGAGTAGCACCCCTGCCCCGCCTGCTGAGGCGCCAGGCGCGAAGCCGGGTATCCAAGCTGCGGCTGGCGTCGAGCGTGCGGAGGGCACGGCGGTGAAGCGTAATGGGGGAAGACGCTGGGTGCGGGAGAGCGAGTTGGGGTGGGAGGAACGCATGTGCTAACATCACATCACGGTTGGATTGCCAAGAGCCTACATGGCAGCATCTAGTTTGCCTGATTGCAGATCGCGTGAGTGAGTGATGATCCGAGGGACATGTATGAGTATTGCCACCTCCTCGCAGCGTTTCACTCGTCCAGATCAAGCAGCGTACAGGGGGGACGCCTTGCAGGTGCAAAAAGCCCCGTCAAAAGGCCTGTACGGCACAGGCAATGCGCCTACCCGGGTTCGAGCCGGGGTCTTCACGGCCACAACGTGATGTACTAACCACTATACGATAGGCGCTTCATCTCCTGATGCACACACAGCTGTTGTCAGCCTACACTACCTAGATCCGGCTCCGTTACTCGTACGGCGCCCGCACAGCCCATGAGATTCCGCGGGAATCTAAGCGTCAGAAGCCTTCCTCCATGCGTAAGGGCCGCCTCCATGTCGTGGGAAGCATGCATGCAGGGCTTCAAGGCAGGAACCCCGTGTCATGTCATCCTGATGACGCCCACCAGCCTCACATACATGCCACTCCTCGCCACCTCCATGCGCCGCAGCTGCGCGCCAGTGAATCGGCATCTTTCTTCGTTGATGTGGTCTGGTTGAGGGAGAGGAGGTGGGGAGGAGGGGTAAGGAGGCCTGAGGGTGAGGAGGAGGGCGGGTTGCGGAGGGTGCGGAGGAAGGCGGGTTGCGGAGGGTGAGCAGGAGGGCGGAGGGAGCCCCCATACATGCATGACGACCCGCCACTCCTTTCCCTGCAATGGCCGCTATTGCCGTCTTCTGGATCTCCCAAATCCCTGACTAGCTGCCGTGCGTGCCAGACATCCCTTTCCCCTGTCATAGCACCAGCCGGCATCCCCACCGACCCATGGGTCCATCTCCTGCCGACGACCGCCACGCAATGCCGTTTCGTCTCCCCCTTCCTGCGTCCTCCCTACCTAGACTCCCGCCAGGCCCCGTCTACCCGTGCACAGCAGCTCTTGAAGCACGCACCTAAACAAAAACACTCGCTGTCCCGGCTCCCATCTCAACCCATTCCCTTCTTAGTTCCCCACCCTCCATCCGCGCGCTCCCCACCTGTGATGAGCCCCTCCTGCACATCCTGGCAGGCCGTATCCATGCCCACCTGCCTCTGCTGCTGCCAGTCCGGCCCCAGCAGCGCCGAGTAGCACCCCTGCCCCGCCTGCTGAGGCGCCAGGCGCGAAGCCGGGTATCCAAGCTGCGGCTGGCGTCGAGCGTGCGGAGGGCACGGCGGTGAAGCGTAATGGGGGAAGACGCTGGGTGCGGGAGAGCGAGTTGGGGTGGGAGGAACGCATGTGCTAACATCACATCACGGTTGGATTGCCAAGAGCCTACATGGCAGCATCTAGTTTGCCTGATTGCAGATCGCGTGAGTGAGTGATGATCCGAGGGACATGTATGAGTATTGCCACCTCCTCGCAGCGTTTCACTCGTCCAGATCAAGCAGCGTACAGGGGGGACGCCTTGCAGGTGCAAAAAGCCCCGTGCTGACACCCTCAGCCCTCGGCTGAGGGGGGCTGACGTGCTGACACCCTCAGCCCTCGGCTGAGGGGGGCTGACGTCGACAGCTCGGCTAGATGTGACACCCCTGTTCGATTCCTGCCGGGAGCAGATTCCTTCTTCCTGCCCGCCTTCGCCCGCCTTTTGCCGCTTTGCTGCCGCTTGCCGCCTTCTAGCACCTGCGCCTACAGGGCTATCAGATGCAACCGCCCGCCCCCCAAGCCTTGCAGCCGCCGCCAAACGGGAACAGGGCTAGGGGGGAAGGGCCTAGGGAGGAAGGCCCTAGGGTTGGCGTCGTTTCGCTTAGGAAGAGGCTGGGCTGCCGCCATAAAGGTATTATTAGCCTACATAGAACCTGCATGAATAACCCGCAACCGGCGCCTGAAAATGCTGCGGCGCCAGGAAAATATGGCCTCCTGATGGCAAGCCAAATTTCCGAACTTCTTCCCCCAACTTCCTCACCAGGCCGCGCTTTGCAGAACTAATCATACCTGGGTTCATGCCGTTCAGCACGGTAGCGTAAAACAACATTACCTCACAAACGAAAAATCGCAACTCCCCCTAGCACCTTCCGAGCCGTGCAAGCCCCTACCCCCTACCCCCCTAGCCCCCTTCCGAGCCGTGCAAGCCCCTAGCCCCTACCCCCCTACCCCCCTTCCGAGCCGTGCAAGCCCCTAGCCCCTACCCCGCTAGCCCGGCTTCCGAGCCGTGCAAGCCCCTAGCCCCTTCCCCGCTAACCCCCTTCCTAACCATGCATGCAAGTCCCTACCTCGTACACCCCGGGCCTCCTTTCCAAGCTTCCTCTGGGCGGCGGAGGCCTCTGGTTGGACAACACGCCCTAGGCTTGCCGTCCATTCCAATAGGAGAAGCCTCAAGTGGCACTGCCGCTGCGCTGCTGCCTGCGGACCCGTGGGTCACCCTGCCCGTAACTCAAACAAGGCCGGCCCAGACTCGAACTCGCGTGCCCTCCCGCCGCACTTCGGGGCTTCCCGCAACTCGCCGCCCTGACATGCGGCGCCAGCATGCCAGCAGCACCCGCGGCCGCCTGGGAGGCCCCCGACGGGGTGGGCCGAGACAAGGAGGTCGCCAGCTGGTGGGCTCTGCCGCCGTGTGGCCAGGGACCCCCTGGGGTGGGGCCGCTGTGCTGCTGGCGGGCCAGCCGCCGGGCCGACGAGGCCGATGACCCCCTGGTCGCCCTGTCAGCGGAGGAGGGCTGGGGGCGGGCCTTCGCGGCCTGGGGCAACGCGCCCGCGGGCAACTGGCACTGGGCCCTGGGCCTGAGGCGCCTGCGCCTGGCGGTGGCCAGCGCCGCCGGCAGCCCCGAGGGGAGCAACCGGCCGCCGCGGCGCTGTGGGCGCCGGGCCTGCGGGCAGCGGCGGCGCCTCGCGGCCGCCTGCTGCATGCACCCGTGGCACGACAGCGACATGTTCGAGCCCACCGAGCCACGGCAGGCGCGCCACTGCCTCGGAGTGCCGGCTGCCCGTGCGTGCATGCTCTACGCCGGGGCTGGGGTGCAGGTGGCCGACGTGCACGCCCGGCTGGCCGCCGCGCTGACGTGCCAGGCGGCGGCGGCGGCTGGGAGCGCGGCGTGACCTGCCTGTCCGGCCACTGGCGGACCACCGCCAGCAACCCCTGCAACACTGGCAGCACCAGGGCAGCCATCCCTGCACCTGCCCCCTACACTACTTACAGCTGCATTACTGCACCCTCCTATTTACTTTCCGGCGGGCGGGGCAACACCACAACGGCCTCCAAGCTTCCTCTGGGCGGCGGAGGCCTCTGGTTGGACAACACGCCCTAGGCTTGCCGTCCATTCCAATAAGAGAAGCCTCAAGTGCCACTGCCGCTGCGCTGCTGCCTGCGGACCCGTGGGTCACCCTGCCCGTAACTCCAACAAGGCCGGCCCAGCCTCGAATTCGCGTGCCCTCCCGCCGCACTTCGGGGCTTCCCGCAACTCGCCGCCCTGACATGCAGCGCCAGCATGCCAGCAGCACCCGCGGCCGCCTGGGAGGCCCCCGACGGGGTGGGCCGAGACAAGGAGGTCGCCGGCTGGTGGGCTCTGCCGCCGTGTGGCCAGGGGCCCCCTGGGATGGGGCCGCTGTGCTGCTGGCGGGCCAGCCGCCGGGCCGACGAGGCCGATGACCCCCTGGTCGCCCTGTCAGCGGAGGAGGGCTGGGGGCGGGCCTTCGCGGCCTGGGGCAACGCGCCCGCGGGCAACTGGCACTGGGCCTTGGGCCTGAGGCGCCTGCGCCTGGCGGTGGCCAGCGCCGCCAGCAGCCCCGAGGGGAGCAACCTGGCGGCCGCCTGCTGCATGCCCCCGTGGTACGACCGCGCCACGTTCCAGCCCAGGAGGAGGCCCGGGCCGCCGCCACCCCCCACTGCCCTCGCCCGAGCCCGGAGCCCCAGGGGGCCGCCGCGGCGCTGTGGGCGCCGGGCCTGCGGGCAGCGGCGGGGCCTCGCGGCCGCCTGCTGCATGCACCCGTGGTACGACAGCGACATGTTCGAGCCCACCGAGCCACGGCAGGCGCGGCACTGCCTCGGAGTGCCGGCCGCCCGTGCCTGCATGCTCTACACCGGGGCTGGGGTGCAGGTGGCCGACGTGCACACCCGGCTGGCCTCCGCCGTGCTGACGTGCCAGGGGGCGGCGGCGGCTGGAAGCGCGGCGTGACCTGCCTGTCCGGCCACTGTACCACCACCGTCAGCAACCCCAGCAACACTGGCAGCACCAGGCCATCTCCGCACCCCCTTGCCGCAGGCCGCAACACCCTCAATCCTCCCTTCCCCCTCGGCAGCCTTTACTGCCTCCACGGATTGTACAACACCGACTGGACGCTCCACGCCATGCAAGCCTGGCGTGCGTATCTGCCAAATGACCTCGCTCGCTCCTCAACTAGGTGGACGTGTTGCGTCCATGCGTCATACACGCTGCCGTACAACATCCCTGCCCCTGCCCCCTACACTACTTACACCTGCATTACTGCACCCTCCTATTTACTTTCTGGCGGGCGGGGCAACACCACAATGGCAGCACCGCTGCCTTCCATAACACCTTCCCACCGGGCACCGCTGAGTCCGCCCTGCCCCCTAGCCCCAAACCGCGCTACTCCCTTCCCCCTACCCCCTACCCCCGCCTTACCCCCTACCCCCTGGCCCCCCCCTACCCCCTAGCCCTGGGCCCCCCTACCCCCTGGCCCCTGCCCCCACCCCCCCACCCCCTACCCCCTACCCTACCCCCCCCCCCCACCCCACCACCACAGGGTGTCAGCGCCCTTCGGGCCGAAGGCCCAGCTTGTCGACAGCTCGGCTAGATGTGACACCCCTGTTCGATTCCTGCCGGGAGCAGATTCCTTCTTCCTGCCCGCCTCCGCCCGCCTTTTGCCGCTTTGCTGCCGCTTGCCGCCTTCTAGCACCTGCGCCTACAGGGCTATCAGATGCAACCGCCCGCCCCCCAAGCCTTGCAGCCGCCGCCAAACGGGAACAGGGCTAGGGGGGAAGGGCCTAGGGAGGAAGGCCCTAGGGTTGGCGTCGTTTCGCTTAGGAAGAGGCTGGGCTGCCGCCATAAAGGTATTATTAGCCTACATAGAACCTGCATGAATAACCCGCAACCGGCGCCTGAAAATGCTGCGGCGCCAGGAAAATATGGCCTCCTGATGGCAAGCCAAATTTCCGAACTTCTTCCCCCAACTTCCTCACCAGGCCGCGCTTTGCAGAACTAATCATACCTGGGTTCATGCCGTTCAGCACGGTAGCGTAAAACAACATTACCTCACAAACGAAAAATCGCAACTCCCCCTAGCACCTTCCGAGCCGTGCAAGCCCCTACCCCCTACCCCCCTAGCCCCCTTCCGAGCCGTGCAAGCCCCTAGCCCCTACCCCCCTACCCCCCTTCCGAGCCGTGCAAGCCCCTAGCCCCTACCCCGCTAGCCCGGCTTCCGAGCCGTGCAAGCCCCTAGCCCCTTCCCCGCTAACCCCCTTCCTAACCATGCATGCAAGTCCCTACCTCGTACACCCCGGGCCTCCTTTCCAAGCTTCCTCTGGGCGGCGGAGGCCTCTGGTTGGACAACACGCCCTAGGCTTGCCGTCCATTCCAATAGGAGAAGCCTCAAGTGGCACTGCCGTGGGTCACCCTGCCCGTAACTCAAACAAGGCCGGCCCAGACTCGAATTCGCGTGCCCTCCCGCCGCACTTCGGGGCTTCCCGCAACTCGCCGCCCTGACATGCGGCGCCAGCATGCCAGCAGCACCCGCGGCCGCCTGGGAGGCCCCCGACGGGGTGGGCCGAGACAAGGAGGTCGCCAGCTGGTGGGCTCTGCCGCCGTGTGGCCAGGGACCCCCTGGGGTGGGGCCGCTGTGCTGCTGGCGGGCCAGCCGCCGGGCCGACGAGGCCGATGACCCCCTGGTCGCCCTGTCAGCGGAGGAGGGCTGGGGGCGGGCCTTCGCGGCCTGGGGCAACGCGCCCGCGGGCAACTGGCACTGGGCCCTGGGCCTGAGGCGCCTGCGCCTGGCGGTGGCCAGCGCCGCCGGCAGCCCCGAGGGGAGCAACCGGCCGCCGCGGCGCTGTGGGCGCCGGGCCTGCGGGCACCGGCGGCGCCTCGCGGCCGCCTGCTGCATGCACCCGTGGCACGAGCTGACACCCTCAGCCCTCGGCTGAGGGGGGCTGACGTCGACAGCTCGGCTAGATGTGACACCCCTGTTCGATTCCTGCCGGGAGCAGATTCCTTCTTCCTGCCCGCCTTCGCCCGCCTTTTGCCGCTTTGCTGCCGCTTGCCGCCTTCTAGCACCTGCGCCTACAGGGCTATCAGATGCAACCGCCCGCCCCCCAAGCCTTGCAGCCGCCGCCAAACGGGAACAGGGCTAGGGGGGAAGGGCCTAGGGAGGAAGGCCCTAGGGTTGGCGTCGTTTCGCTTAGGAAGAGGCTGGGCTGCCGCCATAAAGGTATTATTAGCCTACATAGAACCTGCATGAATAACCCGCAACCGGCGCCTGAAAATGCTGCGGCGCCAGGAAAATATGGCCTCCTGATGGCAAGCCAAATTTCCGAACTTCTTCCCCCAACTTCCTCACCAGGCCGCGCTTTGCAGAACTAATCATACCTGGGTTCATGCCGTTCAGCACGGTAGCGTAAAACAACATTACCTCACAAACGAAAAATCGCAACTCCCCCTAGCACCTTCCGAGCCGTGCAAGCCCCTACCCCCTACCCCCCTAGCCCCCTTCCGAGTCGTGCAAGCCCCTAGCCCCTACCCCCCTACCCCCCTTCCGAGCCGTGCAAGCCCCTAGCCCCTACCCCGCTAGCCCGGCTTCCGAGCCGTGCAAGCCCCTAGCCCCTTCCCCGCTAACCCCCTTCCTAACCATGCATGCAAGTCCCTACCTCGTACACCCCGGGCCTCCTTTCCAAGCTTCCTCTGGGCGGCGGAGGCCTCTGGTTGGACAACACGCCCTAGGCTTGCCGTCCATTCCAATAGGAGAAGCCTCAAGTGGCACTGCCGTGGGTCACCCTGCCCGTAACTCAAACAAGGCCGGCCCAGACTCGAATTCGCGTGCCCTCCCGCCGCACTTCGGGGCTTCCCGCAACTCGCCGCCCTGACATGCGGCGCCAGCATGCCAGCAGCACCCGCGGCCGCCTGGGAGGCCCCCGACGGGGTGGGCCGAGACAAGGAGGTCGCCAGCTGGTGGGCTCTGCCGCCGTGTGGCCAGGGACCCCGTGGGGTGGGGCCGCTGTGCTGCTGGCGGGCCAGCCGCCGGGCCGACGAGGCCGATGACCCCCTGGTCGCCCTGTCAGCGGAGGAGGGCTGGGGGCGGGCCTTCGCGGCCTGGGGCAACGCGCCCGCGGGCAACTGGCACTGGGCCCTGGGCCTGAGGCGCCTGCGCCTGGCGGTGGCCAGCGCCGCCGGCAGCCCCGAGGGGAGCAACCGGCCGCCGCGGCGCTGTGGGCGCCGGGCCTGCGGGCAGCGGCGGCGCCTCGCGGCCGCCTGCTGCATGCACCCGTGGCACGACAGCGACATGTTCGAGCCCACCGAGCCACGGCAGGCGCGCCACTGCCTCGGAGTGCCGGCCGCCCGTGCGTGCATGCTCTACGCCGGGGCTGGGGTGCAGGTGGCCGACGTGCACGTGCGGCTGGCCGCCGCGCTGACGTGCCAGGCGGCGGCGGCGGCTGGGAGCGCGGCGTGACCTGCCTGTCCGGCCACTGTACCACCACCGTCAGCAACCCCTGCAACACTGGCAGCACCAGGGCAGCCATCCCTGCACCCCCTTCCTAACCATGCATGCAAGTCCCTACCTCGTACACCCCGGGCCTCCTTTCCAAGCTTCCTCTGGGCGGCGGAGGCCTCTGGTTGGACAACACGCCCTAGGCTTGCCGTCCATTCCAATAGGAGAAGCCTCAAGTGGCACTGCCGCTGCAGTGCTGCCTGCGGACCCGTGGGTCACCCTGCCCGTAACTCAAACAAGGCCGGCCCAGTCTCGAATCCGCGTGCCCTCCCGCCGCACTTCAGGGCTTCCCGCAACTCGCCGCCCTCACATGCAGCGCCAGCATGCCAGCAGCACCCGCGGCCGCCTGGGAGGCCCCCGACGGGGTGGGCCGAGACAAGGAGGTCGCCAGCTGGTGGGCTCTGCCGCCGTGTGGCCAGGGACCCCCTGGGGTGGGGCCGCTGTGCTGCTGGCGGGCCAGCCGCCGGGCCGACGAGGCCGATGACCCCCTGGTCGCCCTGTCAGCGGAGGAGGGCTGGGGGCGGGCCTTCGCGGCCTGGGGCAACGCGCCCGCGGGCAACTGGCACTGGGCCCTGGGCCTGAGGCGCCTGCGCCTGGCGGTGGCCAGCGCCGCCGGCAGCCCCGAGGGGAGCAACCGGCCGCCGCGGCGCTGTGGGCGCCGGGCCTGCGGGCAGCGGCGGCGCCTCACGGCCGCCTGCTGCATGCACCCGTGGCACGACAGCGACATGTTCGAGCCCACCGAGCCACGGCAGGCGCGCCACTGCCTCGGAGTGCCGGCCGCCCGTGCGTGCATGCTCTACGCCGGGGCTGGGGTGCAGGTGGCCGACGTGCACGCCCGGCTGGCCGCCGCGCTGACGTGCCAGGCGGCGGCGGCGGCTGGGAGCGCGGCGTGACCTGCCTGTCCGGCCACTGGCGGACCACCGCCAGCAACCCCTGCAACACTGGCAGCACCAGGGCAGCCATCCCTGCACCTGCCCCCTACACTACTTACAGCTGCATTACTGCACCCTCCTATTTACTTTCCGGCGGGCGGGGCAACACCACAACGGCCTCCAAGCTTCCTCTGGGCGGCGGAGGCCTCTGGTTGGACAACACGCCCTAGGCTTGCCGTCCATTCCAATAAGAGAAGCCTCAAGTGCCACTGCCGCTGCGCTGCTGCCTGCGGACCCGTGGGTCACCCTGCCCGTAACTCCAACAAGGCCGGCCCAGCCTCGAATTCGCGTGCCCTCCCGCCGCACTTCGGGGCTTCCCGCAACTCGCCGCCCTGACATGCAGCGCCAGCATGCCAGCAGCACCCGCGGCCGCCTGGGAGGCCCCCGACGGGGTGGGCCGAGACAAGGAGGTCGCCGGCTGGTGGGCTCTGCCACCGTGTGGCCAGGGGCCCCCTGGGATGGGGCCGCTGTGCTGCTGGCGGGCCAGCCGCCGGGCCGACGAGGCCGATGACCCCCTGGTCGCCATGTCAGCGGAGGAGGGCTGGGGGCGGGCCTTCACGGCCTGGGGCAAGGCGCCCGCGGGCCCCTGGCCCCCCCCCCCCCCCCCCCCCCCCCCCCCCCCCCCCCTACCCCCTACCCTACCCCCCCCCCCCCCCCTTCACCAGACGGCCCTCGCCGTAAGGGTGTCAGCGCCCTTCGGGCCGAAGGCCCAGCTTGTCAAAAGGCCTGTACGGCACAGGCAATGCGCCTACCCGGGTTCGAGCCGGGGTCTTCACGGCCACAACGTGATGTACTAACCACTATACGATAGGCGCTTCATCTCCTGATGCACACACAGCTGTTGTCAGCCTACACTACCTAGATCCGGCTCCGTTACTCGTACGGCGCCCGCACAGCCCATGAGATTCCGCGGGAATCTAAGCGTCAGAAGCCTTCCTCCATGCGTAAGGGCCGCCTCCATGTCGTGGGAAGCATGCATGCAGGGCTTCAAGGCAGGAACCCCGTGTCATGTCATCCTGATGACGCCCACCAGCCTCACATACATGCCACTCCTCGCCACCTCCATGCGCCGCAGCTGCGCGCCAGTGAATCGGCATCTTTCTTCGTTGATGTGGTCTGGTTGAGGGAGAGGAGGTGGGGAGGAGGGGTAAGGAGGCCTGAGGGTGAGGAGGAGGGCGGGTTGCGGAGGGTGCGGAGGAAGGCGGGTTGCGGAGGGTGAGCAGGAGGGCGGAGGGAGCCCCCATACATGCATGACGACCCGCCACTCCTTTCCCTGCAATGGCCGCTATTGCCGTCTTCTGGATCTCCCAAATCCCTGACTAGCTGCCGTGCGTGCCAGACATCCCTTTCCCCTGTCATAGCACCAGCCGGCATCCCCACCGACCCATGGGTCCATCTCCTGCCGACGACCGCCACGCAATGCCGTTTCGTCTCCCCCTTCCTGCGTCCTCCCTACCTAGACTCCCGCCAGGCCCCGTCTACCCGTGCACAGCAGCCCTTGAAGCACGCACCTAAATAAAAACACTCGCTGTCCCGGCTCCCATCTCAACCCATTCCCTTCTTAGTTCCCCACCCTCCATCCGCGCGCTCCCCACCTGTGATGAGCCCCTCCTGCACATCCTGGCAGGCCGTATCCATGCCCACCTGCCTCTGCTGCTGCCAGTCCGGCCCCAGCAGCGCCGAGTAGCACCCCTGCCCCGCCTGCTGAGGCGCCAGGCGCGAAGCCGGGTATCCAAGCTGCGGCTGGCGTCGAGCGTGCGGAGGGCACGGCGGTGAAGCGTAATGGGGGAAGACGCTGGGTGCGGGAGAGCGAGTTGGGGTGGGAGGAACGCATGTGCTAACATCACATCACGGTTGGATTGCCAAGAGCCTACATGGCAGCATCTAGTTTGCCTGATTGCAGATCGCGTGAGTGAGTGATGATCCGAGGGACATGTATGAGTATTGCCACCTCGCAGCGTTTCACTCGTCCAGATCAAGCAGCGTACAGGGGGGACGCCTTGCAGGTGCAAAAAGCCCCGTCAAAAGGCCTGTACGGCACAGGCAATGCGCCTACCCGGGTTCGAGCCGGGGTCTTCACGGCCACAACGTGATGTACTAACCACTATACGATAGGCGCTTCATCTCCTGATGCACACACAGCTGTTGTCAGCCTACACTACCTAGATCCGGCTCCGTTACTCGTACGGCGCCCGCACAGCCCATGAGATTCCGCGGGAATCTAAGCGTCAGAAGCCTTCCTCCATGCGTAAGGGCCGCCTCCATGTCGTGGGAAGCATGCATGCAGGGCTTCAAGGCAGGAACCCCGTGTCATGTCATCCTGATGACGCCCACCAGCCTCACATACATGCCACTCCTCGCCACCTCCATGCGCCGCAGCTGCGCGCCAGTGAATCGGCATCTTTCTTCGTTGATGTGGTCTGGTTGAGGGAGAGGAGGTGGGGAGGAGGGGTAAGGAGGCCTGAGGGTGAGGAGGAGGGCGGGTTGCGGAGGGTGCGGAGGAAGGCGGGTTGCGGAGGGTGAGCAGGAGGGCGGAGGGAGCCCCCATACATGCATGACGACCCGCCACTCCTTTCCCTGCAATGGCCGCTATTGCCGTCTTCTGGATCTCCCAAATCCCTGACTAGCTGCCGTGCGTGCCAGACATCCCTTTCCCCTGTCATAGCACCAGCCGGCATCCCCACCGACCCATGGGTCCATCTCCTGCCGACGACCGCCACGCAATGCCGTTTCGTCTCCCCCTTCCTGCGTCCTCCCTACCTAGACTCCCGCCAGGCCCCGTCTACCCGTGCACAGCAGCCCTTGAAGCACGCACCTAAATAAAAACACTCGCTGTCCCGGCTCCCATCTCAACCCATTCCCTTCTTAGTTCCCCACCCTCCATCCGCGCGCTCCCCACCTGTGATGAGCCCCTCCTGCACATCCTGGCAGGCCGTATCCATGCCCACCTGCCTCTGCTGCTGCCAGTCCGGCCCCAGCAGCGCCGAGTAGCACCCCTGCCCCGCCTGCTGAGGCGCCAGGCGCGAAGCCGGGTATCCAAGCTGCGGCTGGCGTCGAGCGTGCGGAGGGCACGGCGGTGAAGCGTAATGGGGGAAGACGCTGGGTGCGGGAGAGCGAGTTGGGGTGGGAGGAACGCATGTGCTAACATCACATCACGGTTGGATTGCCAAGAGCCTACATGGCAGCATCTAGTTTGCCTGATTGCAGATCGCGTGAGTGAGTGATGATCCGAGGGACATGTATGAGTATTGCCACCTCCTCGCAGCGTTTCACTCGTCCAGATCAAGCAGCGTACAGGGGGGACGCCTTGCAGGTGCAAAAAGCCCCGTCAAAAGGACTGTACGGCACAGGCAATGCGCCTACCCGGGTTCGAGCCGGGGTCTTCACGGCCACAACGTGATGTACTAACCACTATACGATAGGCGCTTCATCTCCTGATGCACACACAGCTGTTGTCAGCCTACACTACCTAGATCCGGCTCCGTTACTCGTACGGCGCCCGCACAGCCCATGAGATTCCGCGGGAATCTAAGCGTCAGAAGCCTTCCTCCATGCGTAAGGGCCGCCTCCATGTCGTGGGAAGCATGCATGCAGGGCTTCAAGGCAGGAACCCCGTGTCATGTCATCCTGATGACGCCCACCAGCCTCACATACATGCCACTCCTCGCCACCTCCATGCGCCGCAGCTGCGCGCCAGTGAATCGGCATCTTTCTTCGTTGATGTGGTCTGGTTGAGGGAGAGGAGGTGGGGAGGAGGGGTAAGGAGGCCTGAGGGTGAGGAGGAGGGCGGGTTGCGGAGGGTGCGGAGGAAGGCGGGTTGCGGAGGGTGAGCAGGAGGGCGGAGGGAGCCCCCATACATGCATGACGACCCGCCACTCCTTTCCCTGCAATGGCCGCTATTGCCGTCTTCTGGATCTCCCAAATCCCTGACTAGCTGCCGTGCGTGCCAGACATCCCTTTCCCCTGTCATAGCACCAGCCGGCATCCCCACCGACCCATGGGTCCATCTCCTGCCGACGACCGCCACGCAATGCCGTTTCGTCTCCCCCTTCCTGCGTCCTCCCTACCTAGACTCCCGCCAGGCCCCGTCTACCCGTGCACAGCAGCCCTTGAAGCACGCACCTAAACAAAAACACTCGCTGTCCCGGCTCCCATCTCAACCCATTCCCTTCTTAGTTCCCCACCCTCCATCCGCGCGCTCCCCACCTGTGATGAGCCCCTCCTGCACATCCTGGCAGGCCGTATCCATGCCCACCTGCCTCTGCTGCTGCCAGTCCGGCCCCAGCAGCGCCGAGTAGCACCCCTGCCCCGCCTGCTGAGGCGCCAGGCGCGAAGCCGGGTATCCAAGCTGCGGCTGGCGTCGAGCGTGCGGAGGGCACGGCGGTGAAGCGTAATGGGGGAAGACGCTGGGTGCGGGAGAGCGAGTTGGGGTGGGAGGAACGCATGTGCTAACATCACATCACGGTTGGATTGCCAAGAGCCTACATGGCAGCATCTAGTTTGCCTGATTGCAGATCGCGTGAGTGAGTGATGATCCGAGGGACATGTATGAGTATTGCCACCTCCTCGCAGCGTTTCACTCGTCCAGATCAAGCAGCGTACAGGGGGGACGCCTTGCAGGTGCAAAAAGCCCCGTCAAAAGGCCTGTACGGCACAGGCAATGCGCCTACCCGGGTTCGAGCCGGGGTCTTCACAGCCACAACGTGATGTACTAACCACTATACGATAGGCGCTTCATCTCCTGATACACACACAGCTGTTGTCAGCCTACACTACCTAGATCCGGCTCCGTTACTCGTACGGCGCCCGCACAGCCCATGAGATTCCGCGGGAATCTAAGCGTCAGAAGCCTTCCTCCATGCGTAAGGGCCGCCTCCATGTCGTGGGAAGCATGCATGCAGGGCTTCAAGGCAGGAACCCCGTGTCATGTCATCCTGATGACGCCCACCAGCCTCACATACATGCCACTCCTCGCCACCTCCATGCGCCGCAGCTGCGCGCCAGTGAATCGGCATCTTTCTTCGTTGATGTGGTCTGGTTGAGGGAGAGGAGGTGGGGAGGAGGGGTAAGGAGGCCTGAGGGTGAGGAGGAGGGCGGGTTGCGGAGGGTGCGGAGGAAGGCGGGTTGCGGAGGGTGAGCAGGAGGGCGGAGGGAGCCCCCATACATGCATGACGACCCGCCACTCCTTTCCCTGCAATGGCCGCTATTGCCGTCTTCTGGATCTCCCAAATCCCTGACTAGCTGCCGTGCGTGCCAGACATCCCTTTCCCCTGTCATAGCACCAGCCGGCATCCCCACCGACCCATGGGTCCATCTCCTGCCGACGACCGCCACGCAATGCCGTTTCGTCTCCCCCTTCCTGCGTCCTCCCTACCTAGACTCCCGCCAGGCCCCGTCTACCCGTGCACAGCAGCTCTTGAAGCACGCACCTAAACAAAAACACTCGCTGTCCCGGCTCCCATCTCAACCCATTCCCTTCTTAGTTCCCCACCCTCCATCCGCGCGCTCCCCACCTGTGATGAGCCCCTCCTGCACATCCTGGCAGGCCGTATCCATGCCCACCTGCCTCTGCTGCTGCCAGTCCGGCCCCAGCAGCGCCGAGTAGCACCCCTGCCCCGCCTGCTGAGGCGCCAGGCGCGAAGCCGGGTATCCAAGCTGCGGCTGGCGTCGAGCGTGCGGAGGGCACGGCGGTGAAGCGTAATGGGGGAAGACGCTGGGTGCGGGAGAGCGAGTTGGGGTGGGAGGAACGCATGTGCTAACATCACATCACGGTTGGATTGCCAAGAGCCTACATGGCAGCATCTAGTTTGCCTGATTGCAGATCGCGTGAGTGAGTGATGATCCGAGGGACATGTATGAGTATTGCCACCTCCTCGCAGCGTTTCACTCGTCCAGATCAAGCAGCGTACAGGGGGGACGCCTTGCAGGTGCAAAAAGCCCCGTCAAAAGGCCTGTACGGCACAGGCAATGCGCCTACCCGGGTTCGAGCCGGGGTCTTCACGGCCACAACGTGATGTACTAACCACTATACGATAGGCGCTTCATCTCCTGATGCACACACAGCTGTTGTCAGCCTACACTACCTAGATCCGGCTCCGTTACTCGTACGGCGCCCGCACAGCCCATGAGATTCCGCGGGAATCTAAGCGTCAGAAGCCTTCCTCCATGCGTAAGGGCCGCCTCCATGTCGTGGGAAGCATGCATGCAGGGCTTCAAGGCAGGAACCCCGTGTCATGTCATCCTGATGACGCCCACCAGCCTCACATACATGCCACTCCTCGCCACCTCCATGCGCCGCAGCTGCGCGCCAGTGAATCGGCATCTTTCTTCGTTGATGTGGTCTGGTTGAGGGAGAGGAGGTGGGGAGGAGGGGTAAGGAGGCCTGAGGGTGAGGAGGAGGGCGGGTTGCGGAGGGTGCGGAGGAAGGCGGGTTGCGGAGGGTGAGCAGGAGGGCGGAGGGAGCCCCCATACATGCATGACGACCCGCCACTCCTTTCCCTGCAATGGCCGCTATTGCCGTCTTCTGGATCTCCCAAATCCCTGACTAGCTGCCGTGCGTGCCAGACATCCCTTTCCCCTGTCATAGCACCAGCCGGCATCCCCACCGACCCATGGGTCCATCTCCTGCCGACGACCGCCACGCAATGCCGTTTCGTCTCCCCCTTCCTGCGTCCTCCCTACCTAGACTCCCGCCAGGCCCCGTCTACCCGTGCACAGCAGCCCTTGAAGCACGCACCTAAATAAAAACACTCGCTGTCCCGGCTCCCATCTCAACCCATTCCCTTCTTAGTTCCCCACCCTCCATCCGCGCGCTCCCCACCTGTGATGAGCCCCTCCTGCACATCCTGGCAGGCCGTATCCATGCCCACCTGCCTCTGCTGCTGCCAGTCCGGCCCCAGCAGCGCCGAGTAGCACCCCTGCCCCGCCTGCTGAGGCGCCAGGCGCGAAGCCGGGTATCCAAGCTGCGGCTGGCGTCGAGCGTGCGGAGGGCACGGCGGTGAAGCGTAATGGGGGAAGACGCTGGGTGCGGGAGAGCGAGTTGGGGTGGGAGGAACGCATGTGCTAACATCACATCACGGTTGGATTGCCAAGAGCCTACATGGCAGCATCTAGTTTGCCTGATTGCAGATCGCGTGAGTGAGTGATGATCCGAGGGACATGTATGAGTATTGCCACCTCCTCGCAGCGTTTCACCCGTCCAGATCAAGCAGCGTACAGGGGGGACGCCTTGCAGATGCAAAAAGCCCCGTCAAAAGGCCTGTACGGCACAGGCAATGCGCCTACCTGGGTTCGAGCCGGGGTCTTCACGGCCACAACGTGATGTACTAACCACTATACGACAAGCTGGGCCTTCGGCCCGAAGGGCGCTGACACCCTGTGGTGGTGGGGGGGGGTAGGGTAGGGGGTAGGGGGTGGGGGGGGGGGGGTAGGGGCCAGGGGGTAGGGGGGGGGCAGGGCTAGGGGGTAGGGGGGAAGGTGTTATGGAAGGCAGCGGTGCTGCCATTGTGGTGTTGCCCCGCCCGCTGGAAAGTAAATAGGAGGGTGCAGTAATGCAGGTGTAAGTAGTGTAGGGGGCAGGGGCAGGGATGTTGTACGGCAGCCTGTATGACGCACGGACGCAACCCGTCCACCTAGTTGAGGAGCGAGCGAGGTCATCTGGCAGACACGCACGCCAGGCTTGCATGGCGTGGAGCGTCCAGTCGGTGTTGTACAATCCGTGGAGGCAGTAAAGGGTGCCGAGGGGGAAGGGAGGATTGAGGGTGTTGCGGGTAGGGGTCACTGTGGTTTGTGGGTGTTATTGATGCTGGCTCGGGTGGCGCAGGGTGGGAAGGCTGCCCTGGTGCTGCCAGTGTTGCTGGGGTTGCTGACGGTGGTGCTACAGTGGCCGGACAGGCAGGTCACGCCGCGCTCCCAGCCGCCGCCGCCCCCTGGCACGTCAGCACGGCGGCGGCCAGTCGGGCGTGCACGTCGGCCACCTGCACCCCAGCCCCGGCGTGGAGCATTGGCACTCCGAGGCAGTGGCGCGCCTGCCGTGGCTCGGTGGGCTCGAACATGTTGCTGTCGCACCATGGGTGCGTGCAGCGGGCGGCCGCGATGCGCCGCCGCTGCCCGCAGGCCCGGCGCCCACAGCGCCGCGCCGGCCCCCTGGGGCTCCGGGCTCGGGCGAGGGCAGTGGGGGGTGGCGGCGGCCCGGGCCTCCTCCTGGGCTGGAACGTGGCGCGGTCGTACCACGGGGGCATGCAGCAGGCGGCCGCGAGGTTGCTCCCCTTGGGGCTGCCGGCGGCGCTGGCCACCGCCAGGCGCAGGCGCCTCAGGCCCAGGGCCCAGTGCCAGTTGCCCGCGGGCGCCTTGCCCCAGGCCGCGAAGGCCCGCCCCCAGCCCTCCTCCGCTGACAGGGCGACCAGGGGGTCATCAGCCTCGTCGTCCCGGCGGCTGGCCCGCCAGCAGCACAGCGGCCCCACCCCAGGGGGCCCCTAATCACACGGCGGCAGAGCCCACCAGCCGGCGACCTCCTTGTCTCGGCCCACCCCGTCGGGGGCCTCGCAGGCGGCCGCGGGTGCTGCTGGCATGCTGGCGCTGCATGTCAGGGCGGCGAGTTGCGGGAAGCCCCGAAGTGCGGCGGGAGGGCACGCGAATTCGAGGCTGGGCCGGCCTTGTTTGAGTTACGGGCAGGGTGACCCACGGGTCCGCAGGCAGCAGCGCAGCGGCAGTGGCACTTGAGGCTTCTCCTATTGGAATGGACGGCAAGCCTAGGGACAACACGGCCCGGCGGCTGGCCCGCCAGCAGCACAGCGGCCCCACCCCAGGGGCCCCTGGCCACCCGGCGGCAGAGCCCACCAGCCGGCGACCACCTTGTCTCGGCCCACCCGCGGCCGCGGGCGCTGCTGGCATGCTGGCGCTGCATGTGAGGGCGGCGAGTTGCGGGAAGCGCCGAAGTGCGGCGGGAGGGCACGCGAAGTCGAGGCTGGGCCGGCCTTGTTTGAGTTACGGGCAGGGTGACCCACGGGTCCGCAGGCAGCAGCGCAGCGGCGGTGGCACTTGAGGCTTCTCCTATTGGAATGGACGGCAGGCCTAGGGACAACACGGCCGGGCGGCTGGCCCGCCAGCAGCACAGCGGCCCCACCCCAGGGGCTAGGGGCTTGCGATGTGAAAGGGCAACTTGGGCGCTGCTGGCATGCTGCCGCTGCATGTGAGGGGGGCGCTGCGTCGGGCGGTGGGAGGGCTTGGCGAGTTGCGGGAAGGCCCGAAGTGCGGCGGGATTGCATGCTGGGCCGGCCTTGTTTGAGGCATGGGTTCGCAGGCAGCAGCGGCCACACGGCCTGGCCACACGGCGGCAGAGCCCACCAGCCGGCGACCTCCTTGTCTCGGCCCACCCCGTCGGGGGCCTCGCAGGCAGCCGCGGGTGCTGCTGGCATGCTGGCGCTGCATGTCAGGGCGGCGAGTTGCGGGAAGCCCCGAAGTGCGGCGGGAGGGCACGCGAATTCGAGGCTGGGCCGGCCTTGTTTGAGTTACGGGCAGGGTGACCCACGGGTCCGCAGGCAGCAGCGCAGCGGCAGTGGCACTTGAGGCTTCTCCTATTGGAATGGACGGCAAGCCTAGGGACAACACGGCCCGGCGGCTGGCCCGCCAGCAGCACAGCGGCCCCACCCCAGGGGCCCCTGGCCACCCGGCGGCAGAGCCCACCAGCCGGCGACCACCTTGTCTCGGCCCACCCGCGGCCGCGGGCGCTGCTGGCATGCTGGCGCTGCATGTGAGGGCGGCGAGTTGCGGGAAGCGCCGAAGTGCGGCGGGAGGGCACGCGAAGTCGAGGCTGGGCTGGCCTTGTTTGAGTTACGGGCAGGGTGACCCACGGGTCCGCAGGCAGCAGCGCAGCGGCAGTGGCACTTGAGGCTTCTCGCAGCGGCAGTGGCACTTGAGGCTTCTCTTATTGGAATGGACGGCAGGCCTAGGGACAACACGGCCGGGCGGCTGGCCCGCCAGCAGCACAGCGGCCCCACCCCAGGGGCTAGGGGCTTGCGATGTGAAAGGGCAACTTGGGCGCTGCTGGCATGCTGCTGCTGCATGTGAGGGGGGCGCTGCGTCGGGCAGTGGGAGGGCTTGGCGAGTTGCGGGAAGGCCCGAAGTGCGGCGGGATTGCATGCTGGGCCGGCCTTGTTTGAGGCATGGGTTCGCAGGCAGCAGCGCAGCGGCAGCGGCGCTTCAGGCTTCAGGGAGACCCGGGGTGTACGAGGTAGGGACTTGCATGCATGGCTAGGAAGGGGGTTAGCGGGAAAGGGGCTAGGGGCTTGCACGGCTCGGAAGGGGGGTAGGGGGGTAGGGGCTAGGGGCTTGCATGGCTAGGAAGCCGGGGCTAGGGGGGTAGGGGCTAGGGGCTTGCACGGCTAGGAAGGGGGGTAGGGGGGTAGGGGCTAGGGGCTTGCACGGCTCGGAAGGGGGCTAGGGGGGTAGGGGCTAGGGGCTTGCACGGCTCGGAAGGTGCTAGGGGGAGGTGCCATTTTTCGTTTGTGAGGTAATGTTGTTTTACGGTACCGTGCTGAACGGCATGAACCCAGGTGTGAATAGTTGTGCAAAGCGCGGCCTGGTGCGCAAGATTGGGGAAGAAGTTTGAAAATTTGGCTTGTCATCAGGAGGCCATATCTTCCTGGCGCCGCAGCAATTTCAGGTGCCGATTGCGGCTTCTTAACGCAGGCTGTATGTAGGTTATTAATACCTTTATGGCGGCAGCCCAGCCTTTTCCCAAGCGAAACGACGCCAACCCTAGGGGCTTCCTCCCTAGGGCCTTCCCCCCTAGCCTTGTTCCCGTTTGGCGCCGGCTGCAAGGCTTGGGGGGCGGGCGGTTGCGTCCGATAGCCCTCCAGGCGCAGGTGCTAGAAGGCGGCAAGCGGCAGGAAAGCGGCAAAAGGCGGGCGAATGCGGGCAGGATGCAGGAATCTGCTCCCGGCAGGAATCGAACAGGGGTGTGACAACTACGTCAGCTGTCGACAAGCGGGGCCTTCGGCCCGAAGGGCGCTGACACCCTGTGGTGGGGGGGGTAGGGTAGGGGGAAGGGGGGGGGTTGGGGGGGGGGGAAGGGGCCCGGGTGTAGGGGGGGGCCAGGGCAAGGGGGTAGGGGGGGGCCAAGGGCTAGGGGGTAGGGGGGGGCCAGGGGGTAGGGGGTAAGGCGGGGGTAGGGGGTAGGGGGAAGGGAGTAGCGCGGTTTGGGGCTAGGGGGCAGGGCGGACCCAGCGGTGCCCGGTGGGAAGGTGTTATGGAAGGCAGCGGTGCTGCCGTTGTGGTGTTGCCCCGCCCGCTGGAAAGTAAATAGGAGGGTGCAGTACTGCAGCTGTAAGTAGTGTAGGGGGCAGGGGCAGGGATGTTGTACGGCAGCCTGTATGACGCATGGACGCAACACGTCCACCTAGTTGAGGAGCGAGCGAGGTCATTTGGCAGGCACGCACGCCAGGCTTGCATGGCGTGGAGCGTCCAGTCGGTGTTGTACAATCCGTGGAGGCAGTAAAGGCCGCCGAGGGGGAAGGGAGGATTGAGGGTGTTGCGGGTAGGGGTCGCTGTGGTTTGCGGGTGTTATTGATGCTGGCTCGGGTGGCGCATGGTGGGAAGGCTGCCCTGGTGCTGGCACTGTTGCTGGGGTTGCTGGCGGTGGTGCTACAGTGGCCGGACAGGCAGGTCACGCCGCGCTCCCAGCCGCCGCCGCCCCCTGGCACGTCAGCGCGGCGGCGGCCAGCCGGGCGTGCACGTCGGCCACCTGCACTCCAGCCCCGGCGTAGAGCATGCAGGCACGGGCGGCCGGCACTCCGAGGCAGTGGCGCGCCTGCCGTGGATCCGTGGGCTCGAACATGTCGCTGTCGTACCACGGGTGCATGCAGCAGGCGGCCGCGAGGCGCCGCCGCTGGCCGCAGGCCCGGCGCCCACAGCGCCGCGCCGGCCCCCTGGGGCTCCGGGCTCGGGCGAGGGCAGCGGGGGGTGGCGGCGGCCCGGGCCTCCTCCTGGGCTGGAACGTGGCGCGGTCGTACCACGGGGGCATGCAGCAGGCGGCCGCGAGGTTGCTCCCCTCGGGGCTGCCGGCGGCGCTGGCCACCGCCAGGCGCAGGCGCCTCAGGCCCAGGGCCCAGTGCCAGTTGCCCGCGGGCGCCTTGCCCCAGGCCGCGAAGGCCCGCCCCCAGCCCTCCTCCGCTGACAGGGCGACCAGGGGGTCATCAGCCTCGTCGGCCCGGCGGCTGGCCCGCCAGCAGCACAGCGGCGCCACCCCAGGGGGCCCCTGGCCACACGGCGGCAGAGCCCACCAGCCGGCGACCTCCTTGTCTCGGCCCACCCCGTCGGGGGCCTCGCAGGCGGCCGCGGGTGCTGCTGGCATGCTGGCGCTGCATGTCAGGGCGGCGAGTTGCGGGAAGCCCCGAAGTGCGGCGGGAGGGCACGCGAATTCGAGACTGGGCCGGCCTTGTTTGAGTTACGGGCAGGGTGACCCACGGGTCCGCAGGCAGCAGCGCAGCGGCAGTGGCACTTGAGGCTTCTCCTATTGGAATGGACGGCAAGCCTAGGGACAACACGGCCCGGCGGCTGGCCCGCCAGCAGCACAGCGGCCCCACCCCAGGGGCCCCTGGCCACCCGTCGGCAGAGCCCACCAGCCGGCGACCACCTTGTCTCGGCCCACCCCGTCGGGGGCCTCCCAGGCGGCCGCGGGCGCTGCTGGCATGCTGGCGCTGCATGTGAGAGTGGCGAGTTGCGGGAAGCCCCGAAGTGCGGCGGGAGGGCACGCGAAATCGAGGCTGGGCCGGCCTTGTTTGAGTTACGGGCAGGGTGACCCACGGGTCCGCAGGCAGCAGCGCAGCGGCAGTGGCAGTTGAGGCTTCTCCTATTGGAATGGACGGCAAGCCTAGGGACAACACGGCCCGGCGGCTGGCCCGCCAGCAGCACAGCGGCCCCACCCCAGGGGCCCCTGGCCACCCGGCGGCAGAGCCCACCAGCCGGCGACCACCTTGTCTCGGCCCACCCCGTCGGGGGCCTCCCAGGCGGCCGCGGGCGGCCGAGGGCAGTGGGGGGTGGCGGCGGCCCCGGCCTGCTGCTGGGCTCGAACGTGTCGCGGTCGTACCACGGGTGCATGCAGCAGGCGGCCGCGAGGCGCCTCCGGCCCAGGGCCAAGTGCCAGTTGCCCGCGGGCGCCTTACCCCAGGCCGCGAAGGCCCGCCCCCAGGGGTCCGAGGCCGTCACGAGCCCCCAGCCCTCCTCCGCTGACAGGGCGACCAGGGCGTCATCGGCCTCGTCGGCTCGGCGGCTGGCCCGCCAGCAGCACAGCGGCCCCACCCCAGGGCCCCTGGCCACACGGCGGCAGAGGCCGCCACCCCCATGTCGGCCACGGGCACATCGCTCGGGCGGGCGGGGGGGCCGGCGCGGGCCTCGCCCACCTCTGGGTGAGCCACGTCGCCCCCCACGCCCGGGGGCCCTCGAGGCCGAACAGCTCCCGGAGCCTGGCCACGCCAGGCGCCTCGCCGGCCCCCGGCTTCCAGCGGTCGAGGTCCAGCTGTTGGGCCGGGGCGGTGAGGGCCTGGGCCGCCAGGGCCCCGGCGGGGTGGCGTTCGGGGGCGACGCACCACCGGGCGCACCGGGCCACCACGCCGGCCCCCGCCCGCAGGCGCAGCGCCCACAGCGCCGCGGCGGCCCCCCGGGCCTCCGGGCCCGGGCGGGGCCGTCTCGGCCCACCCCCCCGGGGGCCTCCCCCCAGGGGTCCGAGGCGGTGACGAGCCCCCAGCCCTCCTCCGCCGACAGGGCGACCAGGGCGTCATCGACCTCGTCGGCCTGGCGGCTGGCCCGCCAGCAGCACAGAGGCCACCCGGCGGCAGAGGCCGCCGGCCCTATGTTGGCCACGGCCACGTCGCCGAAGCCCATCCCAACGTTGGAACGAGCGCCAGGGGGGCGTGCCTGGAAGGCAGCGGTGCTGTCGCTGTCGTGTTGCTCTGTCTGGTGGAAAGTGAATAGGAGGGTGCAGGGTGTTGTGGGTAGGGTCGCGACCATTTGTGACCGATGTGTTAGAAGGCGGTGCTTTCATTAAGTGGTAGTCATGGTGATGGTGTGGTTGCGCGGCATAGCCCCCAGTGGCAGTAGGGGTGGTGGTAGGGCCTGCCGTGTGGGCCTGGCAAGCGGAGGGCGCATCGGCAGAGCTGGGCAGAAGGTGGTGGCGGCGGTGGTGTGTTGCGGCGCATGCCATCGCTGTCGAAGGGAGGGCTTGGCGAGTTGCGGGAAGGCCCGAAGTGCGGCGGGAGGGCACGCGAATTGCCGGCTGGGCCGGCCTTGTTTGAGTTATGGCTAGGGTGACCCACAGGTCCGGAGGCAGCACCGCAGCGGCAGCGGCACTTCAGGCTACTCTTATTGGAATGGGCGTCAAGCCTAGGGACTGTGGTCCAACGACAGGCCTCCGCCGCTCGGAGGAAGCTTGGAAAGGAGGCCCGGGGTGTACGACCTAGGGGCTTGCATAAACGGCTCGGAAGGGGGTTAGCAGGGAAGGGGCTAGGGCCTTGCACGGCGCGGAAGGGGGCTAGGGGGGTAGGGGCTAGGGGCTTGCAGGGCTCGGAAGGGGGGTAGGGGGGAAGGGGCTAGGGGCTTGCACGGCTGGGAAGGGGGCTAGGGGGGTAGGGGCTAGGGGCTTGCACGGCTCGGAAGGTGCTAGGGGGAGTTGCCATTTTTCGTTTGTGAGGTTTTGTTGTTTTTCGGTACCGCGCTGAAAGGCATGAACCCAGGTATAAATAGGTTTGCAAAGCGGAGCCTGGTGACCAAGTTCGGGGAAGAAGTTCGGAAATTTGGCTTGTCATCAAAAGCCAATATCTTCCTGGCGCCGCAGCATTTTCAGGCGCCGTTTGCAGCTTATTAATGCAGGCTGTATGGTAATGATATTTGCCTAAATGGCGGTAGGTTAAACGCCTCCTATGCAAAAGCACGCGAGAGGTAGGGCCTTCCTCCCTAGGCCCTTCCCCACTATACGATAGGCGCTTCATCTCCTGATGCATACACAGCTGTTGTCAGCCTACACTACCTAGATCCGGCTCCGTTACTCGTACGGCGCCCGCACAGCCCATGAGATTCCGCGGGAATCTAAGCGTCAGAAGCCTTCCTCCATGCGTAAGGGCCGCCTCCATGTCGTGGGAAGCATGCATGCAGGGCTTCAAGGCAGGAACCCCGTGTCATGTCATCCTGATGACGCCCACCAGCCTCACATACATGCCACTCCTCGCCACCTCCATGCGCCGCAGCTGCGCGCCAGTGAATCGGCATCTTTCTTCGTTGATGTGGTCTGGTTGAGGGAGAGGAGGTGGGGAGGAGGGGTAAGGAGGCCTGAGGGTGAGGAGGAGGGCGGGTTGCGGAGGGTGAGCAGGAGGGCGGAGGGAGCCCCCATACATGCATGACGACCCGCCACTCCTTTCCCTGCAATGGCCGCTATTGCCGTCTTCTGGATCTCCCAAATCCCTGACTAGCTGCCGTGCGTGCCAGACATCCCTTTCCCCTGTCATAGCACCAGCCGGCATCCCCACCGACCCATGGGTCCATCTCCTGCCGACGACCGCCACGCAATGCCGTTTCGTCTCCCCCTTCCTGCGTCCTCCCTACCTAGACTCCCGCCAGGCCTTGTCTACCCGTGCACAGCAGCCCATAAAGCACGCACCTAAACAAAAACACTCGCTGTCCCGGCTCCCATCTCAACCCATTCCCTTCTTAATTCCCCACCCTCCATCCGCCCGCTCCCCACCTGTGATGAGCCCCTCCTGCACATCCTGGCAGGCCGTATCCATGCCCACCTGCCTCTGCTGCTGCCAGTCCGGCCCCAGCAGCGCCGAGTAGCCCCCCTGCCCCGCCTGCTGAGGCGCCAGGCGCGAAGCCGGGTATCCAAGCTGCGGCTGGCGTCGAGCGTGCGGAAGGCACGGCGGTGAAGCGTAGTGGGGGAAGACGCCGGGTGCGGGAGAGCGAGTCGGGGTGGGAGGAACGCATGTGCTAATATCACATCACGGTTGGATTGCCAAGAGCCTACATGGCAGCATCTAGTTTGCCTGATTGCAGATCGCGTGAGTGAGTGATGATCCGAGGGACATGTATGAGTATTGCCACCTCCTCGCAGCATTTCGTTCGTCCAGATCAAGCAGCGTACAGGGGGGACGCCTTGCAGGTGCAAAAAGCCCCGTCAAAAGGCCTGTACGGCACAGGCATTGCGCCTACCCGGGTTCGAGCCGGGGTCTTCACGGCCACAACGTGATGTACTAACCACTATACGATAGGCGCTTCATCTCCTGATGCACACACAGCTGTTGTCAGCCTACACTACCTGGATCCGGCTCCGTTACTCGTACGGCGCCCGCACAGCCCATGAGATTCCGCGGGAATCTAAGCGTCAGAAGCCTTCCTCCATGCGTAAGGGCCGCCTCCATGTCGTGGGAAGCATGCATGCAGGGCTTCAAGGCAGGAACCCCGTGTCATGTCATCCTGATGACGCCCACCAGCCTCACATACATGCCACTCCTCGCCACCTCCATGCGCCGCAGCTGCGCGCCAGTGAATCGGCATCTTTCTTCGTTGATGCGGTCTGGTTGAGGGAGAGGAGGTGGGGAGGAGGGGTAAGGAGGCCTGAGGGTGAGGAGGAGGGCGGGTTGCGGAGGGTGCGGAGGAAGGCGGGTTGCAGAGGGTGAGCAGGAGGGCGGAGGGAGCCCCCATACATGCATGACGACCCGCCACTCCTTTCCCTGCAATGGCCGCTATTGCCGTCTTCTTGATCTCCCAAATCCCTGACTAGCTGCCGTGCGTGCCAGACATCCCTTTCCCCTGTCATAGCACCAGCCGGCATCCCCACCGACCCATGGGTCCATCTCCTGCCGACGACCGCCACGCAATGCCGTTTCGTCTCCCCCTTCCTGCGTCCTCCCTACCTAGACTCCCGCCAGGCCCCGTCTACCCGTGCACAGCAGCCCTTGAAGCACGCACCTAAACAAAAACACTCGCTGTCCCGGCTCCCATCTCAACCCATTCCCTTCTTAGTTCCCCACCCTCCATCCGCGCGCTCCCCACCTGTGATGAGCCCCTCCTGCACATCCTGGCAGGCCGTATCCATGCCCACCTGCCTCTGCTGCTGCCAGTCCGGCCCCAGCAGCGCCGAGTAGCACCCCTGCCCCGCCTGCTGAGGCGCCAGGCGCGAAGCCGGGTATCCAAGCTGCGGCTGGCGTCGAGCGTGCGGAAGGCACGGCGGTGAAGCGTAGTGGGGGAAGACGCCGGGTGCGGGAGAGCGAGTCGGGGTGGGAGGAACGCATGTGCTAATATCACATCACGGTTGGATTGCCAAGAGCCTACATGGCAGCATCTAGTTTGCCTGATTGCAGATCGCGTGAGTGAGTGATGATCCGAGGGACATGTATGAGTATTGCCACCTCCTCGCAGCATTTCGTTCGTCCAGATCAAGCAGCGTACAGGGGGGACGCCTTGCAGGTGCAAAAAGCCCCGTCAAAAGGCCTGTACGGCACAGGCATTGCGCCTACCCGGGTTCGAGCCGGGGTCTTCACGGCCACAACGTGATGTACTAACCACTATACGATAGGCGCTTCATCTCCTGATGCACACACAGCTGTTGTCAGCCTACACTACCTGGATCCGGCTCCGTTACTCGTACGGCGCCCGCACAGCCCATGAGATTCCGCGGGAATCTAAGCGTCAGAAGCCTTCCTCCATGCGTAAGGGCCGCCTCCATGTCGTGGGAAGCATGCATGCAGGGCTTCAAGGCAGGAACCCCGTGTCATGTCATCCTGATGACGCCCACCAGCCTCACATACATGCCACTCCTCGCCACCTCCATGCGCCGCAGCTGCGCGCCAGTGAATCGGCATCTTTCTTCGTTGATGTGGTCTGGTTGAGGGAGAGGAGGTGGGGAGGAGGGGTAAGGAGGCCTGAGGGTGAGGAGGAGGGCGGGTTGCGGAGGGTGCGGAGGAAGGCGGGTTGCAGAGGGTGAGCAGGAGGGCGGAGGGAGCCCCCATACATGCTCCTTTCCCTGCAATGGCCGCTATTGCCGTCTTCTGGATCTCCCAAATCCCTGACTAGCTGCCGTGCGTGCCAGACATCCCTTTCCCCTGTCATAGCACCAGCCGGCATCCCCACCGACCCATGGGTCCATCTCCTGCCGACGGCCGCCACGCAATGCCGTTTCGTCTCCCCCTTCCTGCGTCCTCCCTACCTAGACTCCCGCCAGGCCTTGTCTACCCGTGCACAGCAGCCCATGAAGCACGCACCTAAACAAAAACACTCGCTGTCCCGGCTCCCATCTCAACCCATTCCCTTCTTAATTCCCCACCCTCCATCCGCCCGCTCCCCACCTGTGATGAGCCCCTCCTGCACATCCTGGCAGGCCATCCACCTGCCTCTGCTGCTGCCAGTCCGGCCCCAGCAGCACCGAGTAGCACCCCTGCCCCGCCTGCTGAGGCGCCAGGCGCGAAGCCGGGTATCCAAGCTGCGGCTGGCGTCGAGCGTGCGGAGGGCACGGCGGTAAAGCGTAATGGGGGAAGACGCTGGGTGCGGGAGAGCGAGTCGGGGTGGGAGGAACGCATGTGCTAATATCACATCACGGTTGGATTGCCAAGAGCCTACATGGCAGCATCTAGTTTGCCTGATTGCAGATCGCGTGAGTGAGTGATGATCCGAGGGACATGTATGAGTATTGCCACCTCCTCGCAGCATTTCGTTCGTCCAGATCAAGCAGCGTACAGGGGGGACGCCTTGCAGGTGCAAAAAGCCCCGTCAAAAGGCCTGTACGGCACAGGCAATGCGCCTACCCGGGTTCGAGCCGGGGTCTTCACGGCCACAACGTGATGTACTAACCACTATACGATAGGCGCTTCATCTCCTGATGCACACACAGCTGTTGTCAGCCTACACTACCTAGATCCGGCTCCGTTACTCGTACGGCGCCCGCACAGCCCATGAGATTCCGCGGGAATCTAAGCGTCAGAAGCCTTCCTCCATGCGTAAGGGCCGCCTCCATGTCGTGGGAAGCATGCATGCAGGGCTTCAAGGCAGGAACCCCGTGTCATGTCATCCTGATGACGCCCACCAGCCTCACATACATGCCACTCCTCGCCACCTCCATGCGCCGCAGCTGCGCGCCAGTGAATCGGCATCTTTCTTCGTTGATGTGGTCTGGTTGAGGTGGGGAGGAGGGGTAAGGAGGCCTGAGGGTGAGGAGGAGGGCGGGTTGCGGAGGGTGCGGAGGAAGGCGGGTTGCAGAGGGTGAGCAGGAGGGCGGAGGGAGCCCCCATACATGCTCCTTTCCCTGCAATGGCCGCTATTGCCGTCTTCTGGATCTCCCAAATCCCTGACTAGCTGCCGTGCGTGCCAGACATCCCTTTCCCCTGTCATAGCACCAGCCGGCATCCCCACCGACCCATGGGTCCATCTCCTGCCGACGGCCGCCACGCAATGCCGTTTCGTCTCCCCCTTCCTGCGTCCTCCCTACCTAGACTCCCGCCAGGCCTTGTCTACCCGTGCACAGCAGCCCATGAAGCACGCACCTAAACAAAAACACTCGCTGTCCCGGCTCCCATCTCAACCCATTCCCTTCTTAATTCCCCACCCTCCATCCGCCCGCTCCCCACCTGTGATGAGCCCCTCCTGCACATCCTGGCAGGCCATCCACCTGCCTCTGCTGCTGCCAGTCCGGCCCCAGCAGCACCGAGTAGCACCCCTGCCCCGCCTGCTGAGGCGCCAGGCGCGAAGCCGGGTATCCAAGCTGCGGCTGGCGTCGAGCGTGCGGAGGGCACGGCGGTAAAGCGTAATGGGGGAAGACGCTGGGTGCGGGAGAGCGAGTCGGGGTGGGAGGAACGCATGTGCTAATATCACATCACGGTTGGATTGCCAAGAGCCTACATGGCAGCATCTAGTTTGCCTGATTGCAGATCGCGTGAGTGAGTGATGATCCGAGGGACATGTATGAGTATTGCCACCTCCTCGCAGCGTTTCGTTCGTCCAGATCAAGCAGCGTACAGGGGGGACGCCTTGCAGGTGCAAAAAGCCCCGTCAAAAGGCCTGTACGGCACAGGCAATGCGCCTACCCGGGTTCGAGCCGGGGTCTTCACGGCCACAACGTGATGTACTAACCACTATACGATAGGCGCTTCATCTCCTGATGCATACACAGCTGTTGTCAGCCTACACTACCTAGATCCGGCTCCGTTACTCGTACGGCGCCCGCACAGCCCATGAGATTCCGCGGGAATCTAAGCGTCAGAAGCCTTCCTCCATGCGTAAGGGCCGCCTCCATGTCGTGGGAAGCATGCATGCAGGGCTTCAAGGCAGGAACCCCGTGTCATGTCATCCTGATGACGCCCACCAGCCTCACATACATGCCACTCCTCGCCACCTCCATGCGCCGCAGCTGCGCGCCAGTGAATCGGCATCTTTCTTCGTTGATGTGGTCTGGTTGAGGGAGAGGAGGTGGGGAGGAGGGGTAAGGAGGCCTGAGGGTGAGGAGGAGGGCGGGTTGCGGAGGGTGCGGAGGAAGGCGGGTTGCAGAGGGTGAGCAGGAGGGCGGAGGGAGCCCCCATACATGCTCCTTTCCCTGCAATGGCCGCTATTGCCGTCTTCTGGATCTCCCAAATCCCTGACTAGCTGCCGTGCGTGCCAGACATCCCTTTCCCCTGTCATAGCACCAGCCGGCATCCCCACCGACCCATGGGTCCATCTCCTGCCGACGGCCGCCACGCAATGCCGTTTCGTCTCCCCCTTCCTGCGTCCTCCCTACCTAGACTCCCGCCAGGCCTTGTCTACCCGTGCACAGCAGCCCATGAAGCACGCACCTAAACAAAAACACTCGCTGTCCCGGCTCCCATCTCAACCCATTCCCTTCTTAATTCCCCACCCTCCATCCGCCCGCTCCCCACCTGTGATGAGCCCCTCCTGCACATCCTGGCAGGCCATCCACCTGCCTCTGCTGCTGCCAGTCCGGCCCCAGCAGCACCGAGTAGCACCCCTGCCCCGCCTGCTGAGGCGCCAGGCGCGAAGCCGGGTATCCAAGCTGCGGCTGGCGTCGAGCGTGCGGAGGGCACGGCGGTAAAGCGTAATGGGGGAAGACGCTGGGTGCGGGAGAGCGAGTCGGGGTGGGAGGAACGCATGTGCTAATATCACATCACGGTTGGATTGCCAAGAGCCTACATGGCAGCATCTAGTTTGCCTGATTGCAGATCGCGTGAGTGAGTGATGATCCGAGGGACATGTATGAGTATTGCCACCTCCTCGCAGCGTTTCGTTCGTCCAGATCAAGCAGCGTACAGGGGGGACGCCTTGCAGGTGCAAAAAGCCCCGTCAAAAGGCCTGTACGGCACAGGCAATGCGCCTACCCGGGTTCGAGCCGGGGTCTTCACGGCCACAACGTGATGTACTAACCACTATACGATAGGCGCTTCATCTCCTGATGCATACACAGCTGTTGTCAGCCTACACTACCTAGATCCGGCTCCGTTACTCGTACGGCGCCCGCACAGCCCATGAGATTCCGCGGGAATCTAAGCGTCAGAAGCCTTCCTCCATGCGTAAGGGCCGCCTCCATGTCGTGGGAAGCATGCATGCAGGGCTTCAAGGCAGGAACCCCGTGTCATGTCATCCTGATGACGCCCACCAGCCTCACATACATGCCACTCCTCGCCACCTCCATGCGCCGCAGCTGCGCGCCAGTGAATCGGCATCTTTCTTCGTTGATGTGGTCTGGTTGAGGTGGGGAGGAGGGGTAAGGAGGCCTGAGGGTGAGGAGGAGGGCGGGTTGCGGAGGGTGCGGAGGAAGGCGGGTTGCAGAGGGTGAGCAGGAGGGCGGAGGGAGCCCCCATACATGCTCCTTTCCCTGCAATGGCCGCTATTGCCGTCTTCTGGATCTCCCAAATCCCTGACTAGCTGCCGTGCGTGCCAGACATCCCTTTCCCCTGTCATAGCACCAGCCGGCATCCCCACCGACCCATGGGTCCATCTCCTGCCGACGGCCGCCACGCAATGCCGTTTCGTCTCCCCCTTCCTGCGTCCTCCCTACCTAGACTCCCGCCAGGCCTTGTCTACCCGTGCACAGCAGCCCATGAAGCACGCACCTAAACAAAAACACTCGCTGTCCCGGCTCCCATCTCAACCCATTCCCTTCTTAATTCCCCACCCTCCATCCGCCCGCTCCCCACCTGTGATGAGCCCTCCTGCACATCCTGGCAGGCCATCCACCTGCCTCTGCTGCTGCCAGTCCGGCCCCAGCAGCACCGAGTAGCACCCCTGCCCCGCCTGCTGAGGCGCCAGGCGCGAAGCCGGGTATCCAAGCTGCGGCTGGCGTCGAGCGTGCGGAGGGCACGGCGGTAAAGCGTAATGGGGGAAGACGCTGGGTGCGGGAGAGCGAGTCGGGGTGGGAGGAACGCATGTGCTAATATCACATCACGGTTGGATTGCCAAGAGCCTACATGGCAGCATCTAGTTTGCCTGATTGCAGATCGCGTGAGTGAGTGATGATCCGAGGGACATGTATGAGTATTGCCACCTCCTCGCAGCGTTTCGTTCGTCCAGATCAAGCAGCGTACAGGGGGGACGCCTTGCAGGTGCAAAAAGCCCCGTCAAAAGGCCTGTACGGCACAGGCAATGCGCCTACCCGGGTTCGAGCCGGGGTCTTCACGGCCACAACGTGATGTACTAACCACTATACGATAGGCGCTTCATCTCCTGATGCATACACAGCTGTTGTCAGCCTACACTACCTAGATCCGGCTCCGTTACTCGTACGGCGCCCGCACAGCCCATGAGATTCCGCGGGAATCTAAGCGTCAGAAGCCTTCCTCCATGCGTAAGGGCCGCCTCCATGTCGTGGGAAGCATGCATGCAGGGCTTCAAGGCAGGAACCCCGTGTCATGTCATCCTGATGACGCCCACCAGCCTCACATACATGCCACTCCTCGCCACCTCCATGCGCCGCAGCTGCGCGCCAGTGAATCGGCATCTTTCTTCGTTGATGTGGTCTGGTTGAGGGAGAGGAGGTGGGGAGGAGGGGTAAGGAGGCCTGAGGGTGAGGAGGAGGGCGGGTTGCGGAGGGTGCGGAGGAAGGCGGGTTGCAGAGGGTGAGCAGGAGGGCGGAGGGAGCCCCCATACATGCATGACGACCCGCCACTCCTTTCCCTGCAATGGCCGCTATTGCCGTCTTCTGGATCTCCCAAATCCCTGACTAGCTGCCGTGCGTGCCAGACATCCCTTTCCCCTGTCATAGCACCAGCCGGCATCCCCACCGACCCATGGGTCCATCTCCTGCCGACGACCGCCACGCAATGCCGTTTCGTCTCCCCCTTCCTGCGTCCTCCCTACCTAGACTCCCGCCAGGCCCCGTCTACCCGTGCACAGCAGCCCTTGAAGCACGCACCTAAACAAAAACACTCGCTGTCCCGGCTCCCATCTCAACCCATTCTCTTCTTAATTCCCCACCCTCCATCCGCGCGCTCCCCACCTGTGATAAGCCCCTCCTGCACATCCTGGCAGGCCGTATCCATGTCCACCTGCCTCTGCTGCTGCCAGTCCGGCCCCAGCAGCGCCGAGTAGCCCCCCTGCCCCGCCTGCTGAGGCGCCAGGCGCGAAGCCGGGTATCCAAGCTGCGGCTGGCGTCGAGCGTGCGGAAGGCACGGCGGTGAAGCGTAGTGGGGGAAGACGCCGGGTGCGGGAGAGCGAGTCGGGGTGGGAGGAACGCATGTGCTAATATCACATCACGGTTGGATTGCCAAGAGCCTACAAGGCAGCATCTAGTTTGCCTGATTGCAGATCGCGTGAGTGAGTGATGATCCGAGGGACATGTATGAGTATTGCCACCTCCTCGCAGCGTTTCGTTCGTCCAGATCAAGCAGCGTACAGGGGGGACGCCTTGCAGGTGCAAAAAGCCCCGTCAAAAGGCCTGTACGACACAGGCAATGCGCCTACCCGGGTTCGAGCCGGGGTCTTCACGGCCACAACGTGATGTACTAACCACTATACGATAGGCGCCTCATCTCCTGATGCATACACAGTTGTTGTCAGCCTACACTACCTGGATCCGGCTCCGTTACTCGTACGGCGCCCGCACAGCCCATGAGATTCCGCGGGAATCTAAGCGTCAGAAGCCTTCCTCCATGCGTAAGGGCCGCCTCCATGTCGTGGGAAGCATGCATGCAGGGCTTCAAGGCAGGAACCCCGTGTCATGTCATCCTGATGACGCCCACCAGCCTCACATACATGCCACTCCTCGCCACCTCCATGCGCCGCAGCTGCGCGCCAGTGAATCGGCATCTTTCTTCGTTGATGTGGTCTGGTTGAGGGAGAGGAGGTGGGGAGGAGGGGTAAGGAGGCCTGAGGGTGAGGAGGAGGGCGGGTTGCGGAGGGTGCGGAGGAAGGCGGGTTGCGGAGGGTGAGCAGGAGGGCGGAGGGAGCCCCCATACATGCATGACGACCCGCCACTCCTTTCCCTGCAATGGCCGCCATTGCCGTCTTCTGGATCTCCCAAATCCCTGACTAGCTGCCGTGCGTGCCAGACATCCCTTTCCCCTGTCATAGCACCAGCCGGCATCCCCACCGACCCATGGGTCCATCTCCTGCCGACGACCGCCACGCAATGCCGTTTCGTCTCCCCCTTCCTGCGTCCTCCCTACCTAGACTCCCGCCAGGCCCCGTCTACCCGTGCACAGCAGCCCTTGAAGCACGCACCTAAACAAAAACACTCGCTGTCCCGGCTCCCATCTCAACCCATTCTCTTCTTAATTCCCCACCCTCCATCCGCGCGCTCCCCACCTGTGATAAGCCCCTCCTGCACATCCTGGCAGGCCGTATCCATGTCCACCTGCCTCTGCTGCTGCCAGTCCGGCCCCAGCAGCGCCGAGTAGCCCCCCTGCCCCGCCTGCTGAGGCGCCAGGCGCGAAGCCGGGTATCCAAGCTGCGGCTGGCGTCGAGCGTGCGGAAGGCACGGCGGTGAAGCGTAGTGGGGGAAGACGCCGGGTGCGGGAGAGCGAGTCGGGGTGGGAGGAACGCATGTGCTAATATCACATCACGGTTGGATTGCCAAGAGCCTACAAGGCAGCATCTAGTTTGCCTGATTGCAGATCGCGTGAGTGAGTGATGATCCGAGGGACATGTATGAGTATTGCCACCTCCTCGCAGCATTTCGTTCGTCCAGATCAAGCAGCGTACAGGGGGGACGCCTTGCAGGTGCAAAAAGCCCCGTCAAAAGGCCTGTACGGCACAGGCATTGCGCCTACCCGGGTTCGAGCCGGGGTCTTCACGGCCACAACGTGATGTACTAACCACTATACGATAGGCGCTTCATCTCCTGATGCACACACAGCTGTTGTCAGCCTACACTACCTGGATCCGGCTCCGTTACTCGTACGGCGCCCGCACAGCCCATGAGATTCCGCGGGAATCTAAGCGTCAGAAGCCTTCCTCCATGCGTAAGGGCCGCCTCCATGTCGTGGGAAGCATGCATGCAGGGCTTCAAGGCAGGAACCCCGTGTCATGTCATCCTGATGACGCCCACCAGCCTCACATACATGCCACTCCTCGCCACCTCCATGCGCCGCAGCTGCGCGCCAGTGAATCGGCATCTTTCTTCGTTGATGTGGTCTGGTTGAGGGAGAGGAGGTGGGGAGGAGGGGTAAGGAGGCCTGAGGGTGAGGAGGAGGGCGGGTTGCGGAGGGTGCGGAGGAAGGCGGGTTGCGGAGGGTGAGCAGGAGGGCGGAGGGAGCCCCCATACATGCATGACGACCCGCCACTCCTTTCCCTGCAATGGCCGCCATTGCCGTCTTCTGGATCTCCCAAATCCCTGACTAGCTGCCGTGCGTGCCAGACATCCCTTTCCCCTGTCATAGCACCAGCCGGCATCCCCACCGACCCATGGGTCCATCTCCTGCCGACGACCGCCACGCAATGCCGTTTCGTCTCCCCCTTCCTGCGTCCTCCCTACCTAGACTCCCGCCAGGCCCCGTCTACCCGTGCACAGCAGCCCTTGAAGCACGCACCTAAACAAAAACACTCGCTGTCCCGGCTCCCATCTCAACCCATTCTCTTCTTAATTCCCCACCCTCCATCCGCGCGCTCCCCACCTGTGATAAGCCCCTCCTGCACATCCTGGCAGGCCGTATCCATGTCCACCTGCCTCTGCTGCTGCCAGTCCGGCCCCAGCAGCGCCGAGTAGCCCCCCTGCCCCGCCTGCTGAGGCGCCAGGCGCGAAGCCGGGTATCCAAGCTGCGGCTGGCGTCGAGCGTGCGGAAGGCACGGCGGTGAAGCGTAGTGGGGGAAGACGCCGGGTGCGGGAGAGCGAGTCGGGGTGGGAGGAACGCATGTGCTAATATCACATCACGGTTGGATTGCCAAGAGCCTACAAGGCAGCATCTAGTTTGCCTGATTGCAGATCGCGTGAGTGAGTGATGATCCGAGGGACATGTATGAGTATTGCCACCTCCTCGCAGCATTTCGTTCGTCCAGATCAAGCAGCGTACAGGGGGGACGCCTTGCAGGTGCAAAAAGCCCCGTCAAAAGGCCTGTACGGCACAGGCAATGCGCCTACCCGGGTTCGAGCCGGGGTCTTCACGGCCACAACGTGATGTACTAACCACTATACGATAGGCGCCTCATCTCCTGATGCACACACAGTTGTTGTCAGCCTACACTTCCTGGATCCGGCTCCGTTACTCGTACGGCGCCCGCACAGCCCATGAGATTCCGCGGGAATCTAAGCGTCAGAAGCCTTCCTCCATGCGTAAGGGCCGCCTCCATGTCGTGGGAAGCATGCATGCAGGGCTTCAAGGCAGGAACCCCGGGTCATGTCATCCTGATGACGCCCACCAGCCTCACATACATGCCACTCCTCGCCACCTCCATGCGCCGCAGCTGCGCGCCAGTGAATCGGCATCTTTCTTCGTTGATGTGGTCTGGTTGAGGGAGAGGAGGTGGGGAGGAGGGGTAAGGAGGCCTGAGGGTGAGGAGGAGGGCGGGTTGCGGAGGGTGCGGAGGAAGGCGGGTTGCGGAGGGTGAGCAGGAGGGCGGAGGGAGCCCCCATACATGCATGACGACCCGCCACTCCTTTCCCTGCAATGGCCGCTATTGCCGTCTTCTGGATCTCCCAAATCCCTGACTAGCTGCCGTGCGTGCCAGACATCCCTTTCCCCTGTCATAGCACCAGCCGGCATCCCCACCGACCCATGGGTCCATCTCCTGCCGACGACCGCCACGCAATGCCGTTTCGTCTCCCCCTTCCTGCGTCCTCCCTACCTAGACTCCCGCCAGGCCCCGTCTACCCGTGCACAGCAGCCCTTGAAGCACGCACCTAAACAAAAACACTCGCTGTCCCGGCTCCCATCTCAACCCATTCTCTTCTTAATTCCCCACCCTCCATCCGCGCGCTCCCCACCTGTGATAAGCCCCTCCTGCACATCCTGGCAGGCCGTATCCATGTCCACCTGCCTCTGCTGCTGCCAGTCCGGCCCCAGCAGCGCCGAGTAGCCCCCCTGCCCCGCCTGCTGAGGCGCCAGGCGCGAAGCCGGGTATCCAAGCTGCGGCTGGCGTCGAGCGTGCGGAAGGCACGGCGGTGAAGCGTAGTGGGGGAAGACGCCGGGTGCGGGAGAGCGAGTCGGGGTGGGAGGAACGCATGTGCTAATATCACATCACGGTTGGATTGCCAAGAGCCTACAAGGCAGCATCTAGTTTGCCTGATTGCAGATCGCGTGAGTGAGTGATGATCCGAGGGACATGTATGAGTATTGCCACCTCCTCGCAGCGTTTCGTTCGTCCAGATCAAGCAGCGTACAGGGGGGACGCCTTGCAGGTGCAAAAAGCCCCGTCAAAAGGCCTGTACGGCACAGGCAATGCGCCTACCCGGGTTCGAGCCGGGGTCTTCACGGCCACAACGTGATGTACTAACCACTATACGATAGGCGCCTCATCTCCTGATGCATACACAGTTGTTGTCAGCCTACACTACCTGGATCCGGCTCCGTTACTCGTACGGCGCCCGCACAGCCCATGAGATTCCGCGGGAATCTAAGCGTCAGAAGCCTTCCTCCATGCGTAAGGGCCGCCTCCATGTCGTGGGAAGCATGCATGCAGGGCTTCAAGGCAGGAACCCCGGGTCATGTCATCCTGATGACGCCCACCAGCCTCACATACATGCCACTCCTCGCCACCTCCATGCGCCGCAGCTGCGCGCCAGTGAATCGGCATCTTTCTTCGTTGATGTGGTCTGGTTGAGGGAGAGGAGGTGGGGAGGAGGGGTAAGGAGGCCTGAGGGTGAGGAGGAGGGCGGGTTGCGGAGGGTGCGGAGGAAGGCGGGTTGCGGAGGGTGAGCAGGAGGGCGGAGGGAGCCCCCATACATGCATGACGACCCGCCACTCCTTTCCCTGCAATGGCCGCTATTGCCGTCTTCTGGATCTCCCAAATCCCTGACTAGCTGCCGTGCGTGCCAGACATCCCTTTCCCCTGTCATAGCACCAGCCGGCATCCCCACCGACCCATGGGTCCATCTCCTGCCGACGACCGCCACGCAATGCCGTTTCGTCTCCCCCTTCCTGCGTCCTCCCTACCTAGACTCCCGCCAGGCCCCGTCTACCCGTGCACAGCAGCCCTTGAAGCACGCACCTAAACAAAAACACTCGCTGTCCCGGCTCCCATCTCAACCCATTCTCTTCTTAATTCCCCACCCTCCATCCGCGCGCTCCCCACCTGTGATAAGCCCCTCCTGCACATCCTGGCAGGCCGTATCCATGTCCACCTGCCTCTGCTGCTGCCAGTCCGGCCCCAGCAGCGCCGAGTAGCCCCCCTGCCCCGCCTGCTGAGGCGCCAGGCGCGAAGCCGGGTATCCAAGCTGCGGCTGGCGTCGAGCGTGCGGAAGGCACGGCGGTGAAGCGTAGTGGGGGAAGACGCCGGGTGCGGGAGAGCGAGTCGGGGTGGGAGGAACGCATGTGCTAATATCACATCACGGTTGGATTGCCAAGAGCCTACAAGGCAGCATCTAGTTTGCCTGATTGCAGATCGCGTGAGTGAGTGATGATCCGAGGGACATGTATGAGTATTGCCACCTCCTCGCAGCGTTTCGTTCGTCCAGATCAAGCAGCGTACAGGGGGGACGCCTTGCAGGTGCAAAAAGCCCCGTCAAAAGGCCTGTACGGCACAGGCAATGCGCCTACCCGGGTTCGAGCCGGGGTCTTCACGGCCACAACGTGATGTACTAACCACTATACGACAAGCTGGGCCTTCGGCCCGAAGGGCGCTGACACCCTGTGGTGGTGGGGGGGGGGGTAGGGTAGGGGGTAGGGGGGTGGGGGGGGGGGGGGGGGGGGTAGGGGCCAGGGGGTAGGGGGGGGCCAGGGCTAGGGGGTAGGGGGGAAGGTGTTATGGAAGGCAGCGGTGCTGCCATTGTGGTGTTGCCCCGCCCGCTGGAAAGTAAATAGGAGGGTGCAGTAATGCAGGTGTAAGTAGTGTAGGGGGCAGGGGCAGGGATGTTGTACGGCAGCCTGTATGACGCACGGACGCAACCCGTCCACCTAGTTGAGGAGCGAGCGAGGTCATCTGGCAGACACGCACGCCAGGCTTGCATGGCGTGGAGCGTCCAGTCGGTGTTGTACAATCCGTGGAGGCAGTAAAGGGTGCCGAGGGGGAAGGGAGGATTGAGGGTGTTGCGGGTAGGGGTCACTGTGGTTTGTGGGTGTTATTGATGCTGGCTCGGGTGGCGCAGGGTGGGAAGGCTGCCCTGGTGCTGCCAGTGTTGCTGGGGTTGCTGACGGTGGTGCTACAGTGGCCGGACAGGCAGGTCACGCCGCGCTCCCAGCCGCCGCCGCCCCCTGGCACGTCAGCACGGCGGCGGCCAGTCGGGCGTGCACGTCGGCCACCTGCACCCCAGCCCCGGCGTAGAGCATTGGCACTCCGAGGCAGTGGCGCGCCTGCCGTGGCTCGGTGGGCTCGAACATGTTGCTGTCGCACCACGGGTGCGTGCAGCGGGCGGCCGCGATGCGCCGCCGCTGCCCGCAGGCCCGGCGCCCACAGCGCCGCGCCGGCCCCCTGGGGCTCCGGGCTCGGGCGAGGGCAGTGGGGGGTGGCGGCGGCCCGGGCCTCCTCCTGGGCTGGAACGTGGCGCGGTCGTACCACGGGGGCATGCAGCAGGCGGCCGCGAGGTTGCTCCCCTTGGGGCTGCCGGCGGCGCTGGCCACCGCCAGGCGCAGGCGCCTCAGGCCCAGGGCCCAGTGCCAGTTGCCCGCGGGCGCCTTGCCCCAGGCCGCGAAGGCCCGCCCCCAGCCCTCCTCCGCTGACAGGGCGACCAGGGGGTCATCAGCCTCGTCGTCCCGGCGGCTGGCCCGCCAGCAGCACAGCGGCCCCACCCCAGGGGGCCCCTAATCACACGGCGGCAGAGCCCACCAGCCGGCGACCTCCTTGTCTCGGCCCACCCCGACGGGGGCCTCGCAGGCGGCCGCGGGTGCTGCTGGCATGCTGGCGCTGCATGTCAGGGCGGCGAGTTGCGGGAAGCCCCGAAGTGCGGCGGGAGGGCACGCGAATTCGAGGCTGGGCCGGCCTTGTTTGAGTTACGGGCAGGGTGACCCACGGGTCCGCAGGCAGCAGCGCAGCGGCAGTGGCACTTGAGGCTTCTCTTATTGGAATGGACGGCAGGCCTAGGGACAACACGGCCGGGCGGCTGGCCCGCCAGCAGCACAGCGGCCCCACCCCAGGGGCTAGGGGCTTGCGATGTGAAAGGGCAACTTGGGCGCTGCTGGCATGCTGCTGCTGCATGTGAGGGGGGCGCTGCGTCGGGCAGTGGGAGGGCTTGGCGAGTTGCGGGAAGGCCCGAAGTGCGGCGGGATTGCATGCTGGGCCGGCCTTGTTTGAGGCATGGGTTGGGCCGGGGCGGTGAGGGCCTGGGCCGCCAGGGCCCCGGCGGGGTGGCGTTCGGGGGCGACGCACCGCCGGGCGCACCGAGCTGCTGCGCTGCCGCCGAGCCCGGAGCCCCGGGGGGCCGCCGCGGCGCAGTGGGCGCTTGGCCTGCGGGCGGGGGCTGGCGCGGCGGCCCCCCGGGACTCCGGGCTCGGGCGAGGGCAGTGGGGGGTGGCGGCGGCCCGGGCCTCCTCCTGGGCTCGAACGTGTCGCGGTCGTACCACAGGTGCATGCAGCAGGCGGCCGCGAGGTTGCTCTCCTCGGGGCTGCCGGCGGCGCCAGCCACCGCCAGGCGCAGGCGCCTCAGGCCCAGGGCCCCGTGCCAGTTGCCCGCGGGCGCCTTGCCCCAGGCCGCGAAGGCCCGCCCCCAGCCCTCCTCCGCTGACTTGGCCTGCGGGCGGGGGCCAGCGCGGCGGCCCCCCGGGACTCCGGGCTCGGGCGAGGGCAGTGGGGGGTGGCGGCGGCCCGGGCCTCCTCCTGGCCTCGAACGTGTCGCGGTCGTTCCACAGATGCATGCAGCAGGCGGCCGCGAGGTTGCTCTCCTCGGGGCTGCCGGCGGCGCCAGCCACCGCCAGGCGCAGGCGCCTCAGGCCCAGGGCCCCGTGCCAGTTGCCCGCGGGCGCCTTGCCCCAGGCTCCGCTGACAGGGCGACCAGGTGGTCATCGGCCTCGTCGGCCCGGCGGCTGGCCCGCCAGCAGCACAGCGGCCCCACCCCAGGGGCCCCTGGCCACCCGGCGGCAGAGGCCACCACCCGGCAACCTCCTTGTCTCGGCCCACCCCGTCGGGGGCCTCCCAGGCGGCCGCGGGCGCTGCTGGCATGCTGGCGCTGCATGTGAGGGTGGAAAGGAGGCCCGGGGTGTACGAGGTAGGGAGTTGCATGTATGCATGGCTAGGAAGGGGGTTAGCGGGGAAGGGGCTAGGGGCTTGCACGGCTCGGAAGCCGGGGCTAGGGGGGAAGGGGCTAGGGGCTTGCATGGCTAGGAAGCCGGGGCTAGGGGGGTAGGGGCTAGGGGCTTGCACGGCTTGGAAGGGGGCTAGGGGGGTAGGGGCTAGGGGGTTTGCACGGCTCGGAAGGGGGCTAGGGGGGTAGGGGCTAGGGGCTTGCACGGCTCGGAAGGTGCTAGGGGGAGTTGTCATTTTTGGTTTGTGAGGTAATGTTGTTTTACGGTACCATGCTGAAAGGCATGAACCCAGGTATGATTAGGTTTGCAAAGCGCGGCCTGGTGAGGAAGTTTGGGGAAGAAGTCCGGAAATTTGGCTTGCCATCGGGAGGCGATATCTTCCTGGCGCCGCAGCATTTTCAGGCGCCGGTTGCTGCTTATTCATGCAGGCTGTATGTACGTTATTAATATGTTTGTGGCGGCAGCCCAGCCTTTTCCTAAGCGAAACGACGCCAACCCTAGGGCCTTCCCCCCTAGGCCCTTCTCCCCTAGCCTTGTTCCCGTTTGGCGGCGGCTGCAAGGCTTGGGGGGCGGGCGGTTGCGTCTGATAGCCCTCCAGGCGCAGGTGCTAGAAGGCGGCAAGCGGCAGGAAAGCGGCAAAAGGCGGGCGAATGCGGGCAGGATGCAGGAATCTGCTCCCGGCAGGAATCGAACAGGGGTGTGACAACTACGTCAGCGCCTCAGGCCCAGGGCCCCGTGCCAGTTGCCCGCGGGCGCCTTGCCCCAGGCCGCGAAGGCCCGCCCCCAGCCCTCCTCCGCTGACTTGGCCTGCGGGCGGGGGCCAGCGCGGCGGCCCCCCGGGACTCCGGGCTCGGGCGAGGGCAGTGGGGGGTGGCGGCGGCCCGGGCCTCCTCCTGGCCTCGAACGTGTCGCGGTCGTTCCACAGGTGCATGCAGCAGGCGGCCGCGAGGTTGCTCTCCTCGGGGCTGCCGGCGGCGCCAGCCACCGCCAGGCGCAGGCGCCTCAGGCCCAGGGCCCCGTGCCAGTTGCCCGCGGGCGCCTTGCCCCAGGCCGCGAAGGCCCGCCCCCAGCCCTCCTCCGCTGACAGGGCGACCAGGTGGTCATCGGCCTCGTCGGCCCGGCGGCTGGCCCGCCAGCAGCACAGCGGCCCCACCCCAGGGGCCCCTGGCCACCCGGCGGCAGAGGCCACCACCCGGCAACCTCCTTGTCTCGGCCCACCCCGTCGGGGGCCTCCCAGGCGGCCGCGGGCGCTGCTGGCATGCTGGCGCTGCATGTGAGGGTGGAAAGGAGGCCCGGGGTGTACGAGGTAGGGAGTTGCATGTATGCATGGCTAGGAAGGGGTTAGCGGGGAAGGGGCTAGGGGCTTGCACGGCTCGGAAGCCGGGGCTAGGGGGGAAGGGGCTAGGGGCTTGCATGGCTAGGAAGCCGGGGCTAGGGGGGGTAGGGGCTAGGGGCTTGCACGGCTTGGAAGGGGGCTAGGGGGGTAGGGGCTAGGGGGTTTGCACGGCTCGGAAGGGGGCTAGGGGGGTAGGGGCTAGGGGCTTGCACGGCTCGGAAGGTGCTAGGGGGAGTTGTCATTTTTGGTTTGTGAGGTAATGTTGTTTTACGGTACCATGCTGAAAGGCATGAACCCAGGTATGATTAGGTTTGCAAAGCGCGGCCTGGTGAGGAAGTTTGGGGAAGAAGTCCGGAAATTTGGCTTGCCATCGGGAGGCGATATCTTCCTGGCGCCGCAGCATTTTCAGGCGCCGGTTGCTGCTTATTCATGCAGGCTGTATGTACGTTATTAATATGTTTGTGGCGGCAGCCCAGCCTTTTCCTAAGCGAAACGACGCCAACCCTAGGGCCTTCCCCCCTAGGCCCTTCTCCCCTAGCCTTGTTTCCCGTTTGGCGGCGGCTGCAAGGCTTGGGGGGCGGGCGGTTGCGTCTGATAGCCCTCCAGGCGCAGGTGCTAGAAGGCGGCAAGCGGCAGGAAAGCGGCAAAAGGTGGGCGAATGCGGGCAGGATGCAGGAATCTGCTCCCGGCAGGAATCGAACAGGGGTGTGACAACTACGTCAGCTGTCGACGTCAGCCCCCCTCAGCCGAGGGCTGAGGGTGTCAGCATAGGCGCCTCATCTCCTGATGCATACACAGTTGTTGTCAGCCTACACTACCTGGATCCGGCTCCGTTACTCGTACGGCGCCCGCACAGCCCATGAGATTCCGCGGGAATCTAAGCGTCAGAAGCCTTCCTCCATGCGTAAGGGCCGCCTCCATGTCGTGGGAAGCATGCATGCAGGGCTTCAAGGCAGGAACCCCGTGTCATGTCATCCTGATGACGCCCACCAGCCTCACATACATGCCACTCCTCGCCACCTCCATGCGCCGCAGCTGCGCGCCAGTGAATCGGCATCTTTCTTCGTTGATGTGGTCTGGTTGAGGGAGAGGAGGTGGGGAGGAGGGGTAAGGAGGCCTGAGGGTGAGGAGGAGGGCGGGTTGCGGAGGGTGCGGAGGAAGGCGGGTTGCGGAGGGTGAGCAGGAGGGCGGAGGGAGCCCCCATACATGCATGACGACCCGCCACTCCTTTCCCTGCAATGGCCGCCATTGCCGTCTTCTGGATCTCCCAAATCCCTGACTAGCTGCCGTGCGTGCCAGACATCCCTTTCCCCTGTCATAGCACCAGCCGGCATCCCCACCGACCCATGGGTCCATCTCCTGCCGACGACCGCCACGCAATGCCGTTTCGTCTCCCCCTTCCTGCGTCCTCCCTACCTAGACTCCCGCCAGGCCCCGTCTACCCGTGCACAGCAGCCCTTGAAGCACGCACCTAAACAAAAACACTCGCTGTCCCGGCTCCCATCTCAACCCATTCTCTTCTTAATTCCCCACCCTCCATCCGCGCGCTCCCCACCTGTGATAAGCCCCTCCTGCACATCCTGGCAGGCCGTATCCATGTCCACCTGCCTCTGCTGCTGCCAGTCCGGCCCCAGCAGCGCCGAGTAGCCCCCCTGCCCCGCCTGCTGAGGCGCCAGGCGCGAAGCCGGGTATCCAAGCTGCGGCTGGCGTCGAGCGTGCGGAAGGCACGGCGGTGAAGCGTAGTGGGGGAAGACGCCGGGTGCGGGAGAGCGAGTCGGGGTGGGAGGAACGCATGTGCTAATATCACATCACGGTTGGATTGCCAAGAGCCTACAAGGCAGCATCTAGTTTGCCTGATTGCAGATCGCGTGAGTGAGTGATGATCCGAGGGACATGTATGAGTATTGCCACCTCCTCGCAGCATTTCGTTCGTCCAGATCAAGCAGCGTACAGGGGGGACGCCTTGCAGGTGCAAAAAGCCCCGTCAAAAGGCCTGTACGGCACAGGCAATGCGCCTACCCGGGTTCGAGCCGGGGTCTTCACGGCCACAACGTGATGTACTAACCACTATACGATAGGCGCCTCATCTCCTGATACATACACAGTTGTTGTCAGCCTACACTACCTGGATCCGGCTCCGTTACTCGTACGGCGCCCGCACAGCCCATGAGATTCCGCGGGAATCTAAGCGTCAGAAGCCTTCCTCCATGCGTAAGGGCCGCCTCCATGTCGTGGGAAGCATGCATGCAGGGCTTCAAGGCAGGAACCCCGTGTCATGTCATCCTGATGACGCCCACCAGCCTCACATACATGCCACTCCTCGCCACCTCCATGCGCCGCAGCTGCGCGCCAGTGAATCGGCATCTTTCTTCGTTGATGTGGTCTGGTTGAGGGAGAGGAGGTGGGGAGGAGGGGTAAGGAGGCCTGAGGGTGAGGAGGAGGGCGGGTTGCGGAGGGTGCGGAGGAAGGCGGGTTGCGGAGGGTGAGCAGGAGGGCGGAGGGAGCCCCCATACATGCATGACGACCCGCCACTCCTTTCCCTGCAATGGCCGCTATTGCCGTCTTCTGGATCTCCCAAATCCCTGACTAGCTGCCGTGCGTGCCAGACATCCCTTTCCCCTGTCATAGCACCAGCCGGCATCCCCACCGACCCATGGGTCCATCTCCTGCCGACGACCGCCACGCAATGCCGTTTCGTCTCCCCCTTCCTGCGTCCTCCCTACCTAGACTCCCGCCAGGCCCCGTCTACCCGTGCACAGCAGCCCTTGAAGCACGCACCTAAACAAAAACACTCGCTGTCCCGGCTCCCATCTCAACCCATTCTCTTCTTAATTCCCCACCCTCCATCCGCGCGCTCCCCACCTGTGATAAGCCCCTCCTGCACATCCTGGCAGGCCGTATCCATGTCCACCTGCCTCTGCTGCTGCCAGTCCGGCCCCAGCAGCGCCGAGTAGCCCCCCTGCCCCGCCTGCTGAGGCGCCAGGCGCGAAGCCGGGTATCCAAGCTGCGGCTGGCGTCGAGCGTGCGGAAGGCACGGCGGTGAAGCGTAGTGGGGGAAGACGCCGGGTGCGGGAGAGCGAGTCGGGGTGGGAGGAACGCATGTGCTAATATCACATCACGGTTGGATTGCCAAGAGCCTACAAGGCAGCATCTAGTTTGCCTGATTGCAGATCGCGTGAGTGAGTGATGATCCGAGGGACATGTATGAGTATTGCCACCTCCTCGCAGCGTTTCGTTCGTCCAGATCAAGCAGCGTACAGGGGGGACGCCTTGCAGGTGCAAAAAGCCCCGTCAAAAGGCCTGTACGGCACAGGCAATGCGCCTACCCGGGTTCGAGCCGGGGTCTTCACGGCCACAACGTGATGTACTAACCACTATACGATAGGCGCCTCATCTCCTGATGCATACACAGTTGTTGTCAGCCTACACTACCTGGATCCGGCTCCGTTACTCGTACGGCGCCCGCACAGCCCATGAGATTCCGCGGGAATCTAAGCGTCAGAAGCCTTCCTCCATGCGTAAGGGCCGCCTCCATGTCGTGGGAAGCATGCATGCAGGGCTTCAAGGCAGGAACCCCGTGTCATGTCATCCTGATGACGCCCACCAGCCTCACATACATGCCACTCCTCGCCACCTCCATGCGCCGCAGCTGCGCGCCAGTGAATCGGCATCTTTCTTCGTTGATGTGGTCTGGTTGAGGGAGAGGAGGTGGGGAGGAGGGGTAAGGAGGCCTGAGGGTGAGGAGGAGGGCGGGTTGCGGAGGGTGCGGAGGAAGGCGGGTTGCGGAGGGTGAGCAGGAGGGCGGAGGGAGCCCCCATACATGCATGACGACCCGCCACTCCTTTCCCTGCAATGGCCGCCATTGCCGTCTTCTGGATCTCCCAAATCCCTGACTAGCTGCCGTGCGTGCCAGACATCCCTTTCCCCTGTCATAGCACCAGCCGGCATCCCCACCGACCCATGGGTCCATCTCCTGCCGACGACCGCCACGCAATGCCGTTTCGTCTCCCCCTTCCTGCGTCCTCCCTACCTAGACTCCCGCCAGGCCCCGTCTACCCGTGCACAGCAGCCCTTGAAGCACGCACCTAAACAAAAACACTCGCTGTCCCGGCTCCCATCTCAACCCATTCTCTTCTTAATTCCCCACCCTCCATCCGCGCGCTCCCCACCTGTGATAAGCCCCTCCTGCACATCCTGGCAGGCCGTATCCATGTCCACCTGCCTCTGCTGCTGCCAGTCCGGCCCCAGCAGCGCCGAGTAGCCCCCCTGCCCCGCCTGCTGAGGCGCCAGGCGCGAAGCCGGGTATCCAAGCTGCGGCTGGCGTCGAGCGTGCGGAAGGCACGGCGGTGAAGCGTAGTGGGGGAAGACGCCGGGTGCGGGAGAGCGAGTCGGGGTGGGAGGAACGCATGTGCTAATATCACATCACGGTTGGATTGCCAAGAGCCTACAAGGCAGCATCTAGTTTGCCTGATTGCAGATCGCGTGAGTGAGTGATGATCCGAGGGACATGTATGAGTATTGCCACCTCCTCGCAGCATTTCGTTCGTCCAGATCAAGCAGCGTACAGGGGGGACGCCTTGCAGGTGCAAAAAGCCCCGTCAAAAGGCCTGTACGGCACAGGCATTGCGCCTACCCGGGTTCGAGCCGGGGTCTTCACGGCCACAACGTGATGTACTAACCACTATACGATAGGCGCTTCATCTCCTGATGCACACACAGCTGTTGTCAGCCTACACTACCTGGATCCGGCTCCGTTACTCGTACGGCGCCCGCACAGCCCATGAGATTCCGCGGGAATCTAAGCGTCAGAAGCCTTCCTCCATGCGTAAGGGCCGCCTCCATGTCGTGGGAAGCATGCATGCAGGGCTTCAAGGCAGGAACCCCGTGTCATGTCATCCTGATGACGCCCACCAGCCTCACATACATGCCACTCCTCGCCACCTCCATGCGCCGCAGCTGCGCGCCAGTGAATCGGCATCTTTCTTCGTTGATGTGGTCTGGTTGAGGGAGAGGAGGTGGGGAGGAGGGGTAAGGAGGCCTGAGGGTGAGGAGGAGGGCGGGTTGCGGAGGGTGCGGAGGAAGGCGGGTTGCGGAGGGTGAGCAGGAGGGCGGAGGGAGCCCCCATACATGCATGACGACCCGCCACTCCTTTCCCTGCAATGGCCGCCATTGCCGTCTTCTGGATCTCCCAAATCCCTGACTAGCTGCCGTGCGTGCCAGACATCCCTTTCCCCTGTCATAGCACCAGCCGGCATCCCCACCGACCCATGGGTCCATCTCCTGCCGACGACCGCCACGCAATGCCGTTTCGTCTCCCCCTTCCTGCGTCCTCCCTACCTAGACTCCCGCCAGGCCCCGTCTACCCGTGCACAGCAGCCCTTGAAGCACGCACCTAAACAAAAACACTCGCTGTCCCGGCTCCCATCTCAACCCATTCTCTTCTTAATTCCCCACCCTCCATCCGCGCGCTCCCCACCTGTGATAAGCCCCTCCTGCACATCCTGGCAGGCCGTATCCATGTCCACCTGCCTCTGCTGCTGCCAGTCCGGCCCCAGCAGCGCCGAGTAGCCCCCCTGCCCCGCCTGCTGAGGCGCCAGGCGCGAAGCCGGGTATCCAAGCTGCGGCTGGCGTCGAGCGTGCGGAAGGCACGGCGGTGAAGCGTAGTGGGGGAAGACGCCGGGTGCGGGAGAGCGAGTCGGGGTGGGAGGAACGCATGTGCTAATATCACATCACGGTTGGATTGCCAAGAGCCTACAAGGCAGCATCTAGTTTGCCTGATTGCAGATCGCGTGAGTGAGTGATGATCCGAGGGACATGTATGAGTATTGCCACCTCCTCGCAGCATTTCGTTCGTCCAGATCAAGCAGCGTACAGGGGGGACGCCTTGCAGGTGCAAAAAGCCCCGTCAAAAGGCCTGTACGGCACAGGCAATGCGCCTACCCGGGTTCGAGCCGGGGTCTTCACGGCCACAACGTGATGTACTAACCACTATACGATAGGCGCCTCATCTCCTGATGCACACACAGTTGTTGTCAGCCTACACTTCCTGGATCCGGCTCCGTTACTCGTACGGCGCCCGCACAGCCCATGAGATTCCGCGGGAATCTAAGCGTCAGAAGCCTTCCTCCATGCGTAAGGGCCGCCTCCATGTCGTGGGAAGCATGCATGCAGGGCTTCAAGGCAGGAACCCCGGGTCATGTCATCCTGATGACGCCCACCAGCCTCACATACATGCCACTCCTCGCCACCTCCATGCGCCGCAGCTGCGCGCCAGTGAATCGGCATCTTTCTTCGTTGATGTGGTCTGGTTGAGGGAGAGGAGGTGGGGAGGAGGGGTAAGGAGGCCTGAGGGTGAGGAGGAGGGCGGGTTGCGGAGGGTGCGGAGGAAGGCGGGTTGCGGAGGGTGAGCAGGAGGGCGGAGGGAGCCCCCATACATGCATGACGACCCGCCACTCCTTTCCCTGCAATGGCCGCTATTGCCGTCTTCTGGATCTCCCAAATCCCTGACTAGCTGCCGTGCGTGCCAGACATCCCTTTCCCCTGTCATAGCACCAGCCGGCATCCCCACCGACCCATGGGTCCATCTCCTGCCGACGACCGCCACGCAATGCCGTTTCGTCTCCCCCTTCCTGCGTCCTCCCTACCTAGACTCCCGCCAGGCCCCGTCTACCCGTGCACAGCAGCCCTTGAAGCACGCACCTAAACAAAAACACTCGCTGTCCCGGCTCCCATCTCAACCCATTCTCTTCTTAATTCCCCACCCTCCATCCGCGCGCTCCCCACCTGTGATAAGCCCCTCCTGCACATCCTGGCAGGCCGTATCCATGTCCACCTGCCTCTGCTGCTGCCAGTCCGGCCCCAGCAGCGCCGAGTAGCCCCCCTGCCCCGCCTGCTGAGGCGCCAGGCGCGAAGCCGGGTATCCAAGCTGCGGCTGGCGTCGAGCGTGCGGAAGGCACGGCGGTGAAGCGTAGTGGGGGAAGACGCCGGGTGCGGGAGAGCGAGTCGGGGTGGGAGGAACGCATGTGCTAATATCACATCACGGTTGGATTGCCAAGAGCCTACAAGGCAGCATCTAGTTTGCCTGATTGCAGATCGCGTGAGTGAGTGATGATCCGAGGGACATGTATGAGTATTGCCACCTCCTCGCAGCGTTTCGTTCGTCCAGATCAAGCAGCGTACAGGGGGGACGCCTTGCAGGTGCAAAAAGCCCCGTCAAAAGGCCTGTACGGCACAGGCAATGCGCCTACCCGGGTTCGAGCCGGGGTCTTCACGGCCACAACGTGATGTACTAACCACTATACGATAGGCGCCTCATCTCCTGATGCATACACAGTTGTTGTCAGCCTACACTACCTGGATCCGGCTCCGTTACTCGTACGGCGCCCGCACAGCCCATGAGATTCCGCGGGAATCTAAGCGTCAGAAGCCTTCCTCCATGCGTAAGGGCCGCCTCCATGTCGTGGGAAGCATGCATGCAGGGCTTCAAGGCAGGAACCCCGGGTCATGTCATCCTGATGACGCCCACCAGCCTCACATACATGCCACTCCTCGCCACCTCCATGCGCCGCAGCTGCGCGCCAGTGAATCGGCATCTTTCTTCGTTGATGTGGTCTGGTTGAGGGAGAGGAGGTGGGGAGGAGGGGTAAGGAGGCCTGAGGGTGAGGAGGAGGGCGGGTTGCGGAGGGTGCGGAGGAAGGCGGGTTGCGGAGGGTGAGCAGGAGGGCGGAGGGAGCCCCCATACATGCATGACGACCCGCCACTCCTTTCCCTGCAATGGCCGCTATTGCCGTCTTCTGGATCTCCCAAATCCCTGACTAGCTGCCGTGCGTGCCAGACATCCCTTTCCCCTGTCATAGCACCAGCCGGCATCCCCACCGACCCATGGGTCCATCTCCTGCCGACGACCGCCACGCAATGCCGTTTCGTCTCCCCCTTCCTGCGTCCTCCCTACCTAGACTCCCGCCAGGCCCCGTCTACCCGTGCACAGCAGCCCTTGAAGCACGCACCTAAACAAAAACACTCGCTGTCCCGGCTCCCATCTCAACCCATTCTCTTCTTAATTCCCCACCCTCCATCCGCGCGCTCCCCACCTGTGATAAGCCCCTCCTGCACATCCTGGCAGGCCGTATCCATGTCCACCTGCCTCTGCTGCTGCCAGTCCGGCCCCAGCAGCGCCGAGTAGCCCCCCTGCCCCGCCTGCTGAGGCGCCAGGCGCGAAGCCGGGTATCCAAGCTGCGGCTGGCGTCGAGCGTGCGGAAGGCACGGCGGTGAAGCGTAGTGGGGGAAGACGCCGGGTGCGGGAGAGCGAGTCGGGGTGGGAGGAACGCATGTGCTAATATCACATCACGGTTGGATTGCCAAGAGCCTACAAGGCAGCATCTAGTTTGCCTGATTGCAGATCGCGTGAGTGAGTGATGATCCGAGGGACATGTATGAGTATTGC